>BSBM01000262.1:4050000-4650000 GCA_027924585.1 Larix kaempferi | reverse complement strand
GATCTAGAGATTGCTGTTGGGTATATGCTTGCATTAGAAAAGTTGGTCCCTGATGAGGAAGAGTGTGCTCAAGTACGGAGTGAATTGAGCATATACATAAGTGAGCATGGACGCTTTGGTTCGCTGTTTGCAACCAAAGATCGAGACAGATTGGATCCTATCCATTGGTGGAACATGCATGGCTCTAGAGCCACATATTTGCATAAATTGGCGCTGAGGGTGCTATCACAGGTTGTTAATAGCTCTTCTGCAGAGAGGTGTTGGAGCACCTACAACTTCATCCACAGTGTAAAGAGAAACAGTCTGAATGTAGATCGCGCAGAAAGCTTGGTTTATGTGCACTACAACTTGAGGTTGTTGTCCCATTATTGTGAGGCAGCCAAGAATGATAGAACATTTTTGACTTGGGACAACAATCCAGAGGAGGCTAATGTGGAGGATGGAGCCATAGCATTAGAGCGCTTGGAGGCTGAACTATTGGGTGATCATGATGATCCAATTCAGACTACCCCTACAGAGATGCCACCCCCAAGCAGAAGCAGCTTTCCAGATGCAGGAGTTTTGCCTTTAGCTTCACAACGTCCAATTTCAGCCCGTGGGGGCCATTCATCTTCTACTCATGTTCCACGATCACTTCCACCAGCACCTATTCCACCTAGAACACGGGAAAAGAAATTGGAAGTTACTCGTGGCAAGCGGAAAGCTTAGTAGATTCATAGTACTTTGTAGTTTGTAGTTTGTAGTTTGTATTTCATTTTCATGTTTATTTTGGCGGTTGGCGGCTTGGCCTATTTTGTAAACATTATGGCCTAGTTTGATGGCAAATATTATATGTTGAAATTTGAAGGTTGATGTTGTTGATGATTGATGATTTGATGATGCTCATTTAATGAAAATGTTATAAGTTATAGCTCCTAGAATCTAGAAGACGAGATGATTAATCATTAATGTTATATCAATGTGTACTAAATGGTTATATCAATATCTAGATTTTATGTTTTGATGTTTTCTATAGCTAATTTGGCATAATACATGTTTTTTTTAATTTATATGCATCAAAATATATTAAAATATATATTATATAAAAAACGCTCTCGAAAACGCTCCCGAAACGGAAGCTTTTGAAAATTTCGCTTTTCGCTCCCGCTCCCGCTCCTGCTCCCCGCTTCGCTCCCCGCTCCCAACAGCATTGGGTGGAACTACTACATGCCATTTTGATTTGGTTGTGGTTTTATTTTGGTCTACATTTGGGTTTTGTTGCCACAAAAAGTGGGGGTGGTTAGGACCACCATGGCGCTATATACGCACCCTTACCCATGGAGCCAAAGACACAAGTCATTTGGATACGAAGTCCCAATCCATTTGCAAGCAAGCCATTGGGGCCAAGGCCAAAACCATAGGAGCGAGTTGAGAGCATCAAGGGGGCAAAGCACATACCATGGAGATGGATCGAAACCTTTGGTAAAGCCTTACCTTTTTAAATGATGCGCCTTTTTAATGGGTATCTTACTATAGTTTAAATTATTGAAACCCACTATATTGAATGGTGTTTTATTTGATGGGTTTTTCACTATAGTTTTGTATATAAAACTATTGAAGCCTAAGCACTTTAAAAAGATGTCATGTGTATTTCTTTTGTAATGCTTGCCATTTAATTGTTAATGGTAATCAAAGGAAATAAACATTTTCATTTTCGATAGTGGAGTGAGACCATAGAGTCTACCACTAATGCATTGTTTAATGGCATTGTAAACAAGGGAATTGGCCATGTGCACATATTTTGTAGTGGTTTTTGAGACCATAGAGTCTACAACTTGTGCACATGTATTGTGACTTGAAGATGAATGTTGCCATGTTGTAATGGGCCTTGTAGCCACTTCTTGTGAGAGGCATTGTTCTTGAATCTTGCCTAAAGCCTATTTGGCAACTTTGTAACTTGTTCCCGAGTTTTATAAGCTCTTTTGGGACAATGGAGAAAGTATGAACTTGCTTAGATCCTACAGTATTATGGTCATCAACTACAGCCATGCACATTGATGAAATTGTTGGTCTTTGAACATTCTATGTTCGAAGAACAAAGGTGAAGGACTTGAAGGGGAGTGTGGCCTTTCATAGACAATTGTTGTGCAGAAGAAGCAGCTACAGATTTGCATATTGACACAGGTGTTGGCCTTCGACATTCTTGGTTCAAAGAACAAAGGTGTAGGATCTTCAAGAGAGTGTGGATTTTCAAAGGCACTTGTTAAGCAATCCAGACAGTGAACAGTTGATAAAGACTTCCTGTAGGTGAAATCCATTTGTGATGTAATCAACTTTTATGCATATTTTCCCTTTGTTAAGGAGAGATGGCAAGTTGTAGACTTGCTTAAGATTGCATCGTTTCCCTTTGTAAAGGAGAGAATCAGCCCCTATTCTGGAAGAATTAATGCAAGCGGTTCGATGATTGCATGAGCCCAGAGACATAGCTAGTATAGTCTTGTGAACTCCGTTATCACATGGGTGTTCATTTATGTGCTTGAATCTATCGCATTGTCGTATGGTTTATTTTGTTTAAAGATGCACAATCATAATTTGCTCATGGTCACATACATATAATCATTAGTAAAAGGTCCTTCGTCGAAGATTTTTGTTTGAGAAAGTTCTCAAAAAAGTTTTCGGATCACTTTCCCAAGACCTTTCCAGTGGTGTAGAATGCTCCTCCTCATACCTCAGGGCATAGAGCACTAAGGGCATCTTTCTAGCTGTCATACCAACTTATTGGAATTGTTTTGGTCACTTGGACATCATCTATTTTGTGATTAAGGTCTTACTTTATGGATTCGACCTTGGGGGCATGTTACTACATATTTTTACACACGATGGTAATCCTGAGGATTGTTTTTGAGTTGACACATCATCTTCCTTGATTGCCATCTCTTGGCACACATGTTGAGGCATGGTTATATTTTATTGTAATGATGAGTTGGCATGGTAGCACACATGTTGGGTACTTTGATCATCTTTTACTACATGTGACGGTTTTTATTGTGCATGTGTTCATGCACTTTGATACTTGGAGGAGATCTTAACCACTTGTTGAGCTATTTTAGGAGGGGTCATCCCGTCTTGGAGGGTTTCCACTTGGATATTAGTGCATCATTAATGGAGTCGCCCCACTTTTGATGATCCTTGCACATAGACCTAGGGTTTCAAGGGATTGTTCCACTATTTTTCAAATATTTGCACATGGTTGATGGAGTTGGTTATGGAACACTACACTTGACGCCCTCTTTCGGTAGATACATTGAATCTATCTTGATGGAGACTTGTATATGTGGCATTGACCTCCTCTTTCATGTATTATTTTATTATCATTGGTTAGTAGTTGGAGTATTTTGGATTTGTTTACTCCATCTTGGGCTAGATCTAGGATTTATTACTTGTTTATTGTTGTAAAGAGAAGGATTGAAACCTACAAGGGTTTCCACTTGGATATTAGTGCATCATTAATGGAGTCAACCCACTTTTGATGATCCTTGCACATAGACCTAGGGTTTCAAGGGATTGTTCCACTATTTTTCAAATATTTGCACATGGTTGATGGAGTTGGTTATGGAACACTACACTTGAGGCCCTCTTTTGGTAGATACATTGAATCTATCTTGATGGAGACTTGTATATGTGGCATTGACCTCCTCTTTCATGTATTATTTTATTATCATTGGTTAGTAGTTGGAGTATTTTGGATTTGTTTACTCCATCTTGGGCTAGATCTAGGATTTATTACTTGTTTATTGTTGTAAAGAGAAGGATTGAAACCTACAAGGGTTTATCACCTAAACTGTAGTTACCCCTATGGATGGATCCAGTCATGGATGGCAATAGGGAAGGGCAACTCAAAAGGTGCAACCACGATCACCTCGACCTCCAATATATGGTTGTCACGCCAGTCGAGGCAACCTTCGCTTTATGTTATCTAGCCCAGACAACAAAAGGGGAGACCCGATCTACTCCCGACAGGAGAGATCAAAACCAAGACACCAAATCAGGGTATTTTCAAGTGAAGTTAGGTGTATGGTTTATCCTAGACCTAAAGATGAAGTCACAAGCCAAGTGGGGGTTCAATAGGTATAGCTTTGGTTCATAGTTGATGTGAGAGTGACTTATAATGTTTGAAGTGAGATCTAGGATGAGCTCAAGGATTATCACACCTCAACCGCAAAACCCTGCTGAAATCCATCCTATGTCTATTCGTAACATTGGAGTTATTACTGAGTCAGTCAATAGAAACATGTTTCCTATAGGAAGTCAAGTCATCATTCCCAACCATCTATTGCATATAAGGTCGGGACAAGCTGATGACTTATGGGTTGGACCTTTCACAGTAGAGCGATGCATTGATGGCATGTGCTTTCTAACCACTGGTAGTGGACGACGTATTTTATATCCTGTCAATCAAAGGGACTTAAGGGATCACATCCCCGATCCCACATAGTTGGGATCTCTCCGCTTGCATTGCCTGGTAGATTAGGGTAGATAGGAAACCGAATAAGCCTACTTGGGCAGTAGTTAGTCTTTTTAGCCATTGAGTCTGGCACCTTATTTATCTCTAAGCTCCTCTGTAAGCTCCTAGTTTAAATGAGTACCTGTCACTTTTCTTTTTCCCTGCACAATAAATTTCAAATTTTGCAAATTATGTTAGTAGTTTGATATATTTTCTGCACTTATATGTTTCATGCATTTATATTTCTGACATAGAGTAGATTTTATTTCAGTTGGTTTTATATTTTTCCCACACATGCGGCATGAGGTATTTTTTGATGTCTGTGAATGCAGAAAATAGGTTGCAAGAATAAAGCTGGAAATAAAATGGTAGAGTGCTGGATCGGGGATTCGAGTAGCAGAGTTCGAGGACCAGAGATTCTAAGGTTCTCAAGCGCTCATTTCAGCAGAGCACTTGTCCCAGCCGGAGCCAGATGTTATCACATTTATAGTAGCCGGGCTACCATACATTATTTTTTTGATGCCAGTACACTATTCAGCCAGTTCCCCTACATTTGAGATGCTAAGATGAGCATCTATATTGGATCACTATCAGATTGTGGACAGCAGTTATATTCCCCATGCCATTACTGAGTCTCAGGACACTTAGAGAGATGACCGATGTAGCCATTATACCATTGATACAGAGCAGTCAGTAGTGCCCAGAGTTACAGCAGCAGTTTCAGAGGACAGAGGATGGTACAGGTTGATGAGCATTCAGGTATATGACTCAGCAGGTATATCATGGTGTTATGGTTAGATTGCTTTTATACTTATTCTTATAGCATGTCTTAGCACTTAGTGTCATGATCTGGCGATCATATAGATATATGGACCTGGTTGATCTATTATATATATTATATTGTCCCTACTCAGACTTAGAAGTTCACTATTCATACTCATTGGTATGTACCCTCCTTAGGGAGAATAGAGGTGATCATTCCACCATACCTTGGCTTGCTAGTGTTGGCTCCATCATTTCATTGTCTTCATCCATCCATGGCCTACCTTTTAGATTATCACCTTGACTTACTACTTGACTAGTGGCATGGAGGACCTTTCCCCACTGTAGCCTCTGTATTGGATGAGCTTCCTTGTTTATTATGTCTCGGCTCTGAGTTGGTGACAAAACTTACCTATGGTGAGTTGGAGTTCCTTGGAATTCCCCCTAGTCACTAAAGTTGTGTTGGCTAAACCTGAAACTTTTAGTGCTGCCATGAATACAACATCTGGAAAAAATGAAATGCTATATCTTGTATGAAAAGCCCATTCATGCAATGTGTTTCTAAACACACATGAATGAAAGGCATGCAAAATGAAAATGGCTATGAAAATAAAATGTTATATCTTTTGGAAAATAATCACCTAGGTAAACAAGCTGTCCATGACACACCTAGAAGTGCTTAGGTAAACAAGTGCCTTAAAAACACACCTGCAGCAGAAAGCCTAAAGAAAAATGTAAATCTATGCAATGTGTTTGTAAACACACATAGATCAAGGCTATGGAAACTTCAGGCCCAAAAAGCAATGGAACTTAAATGCTATATCTAAACAATTGCTGGCCTTATTTGTATTATGGATTGTGCGCATCTGTGAAGGTGAATAAACCCTCTTTAAACAACTCATCCATTTGTGAGACACCGCCATTCCCTGTGTTATTGCTCATTCAGTATATACTATGGTGTGTATTCCCTTTCCCTTGCCAAAGTGTCACAAAGTCAAGACAGTCAAGTCATCCCTTAGCCTAACCAGTTAATTTAGCCTTCACCCTTCACTAGCAAATTGATCACAGCTATGAAGTGAGTATGATCCTGAAAGTCTAATCTGAGTAATATTAATAATTAATGACATTATATATTTGGATTTAGATCGCCAGTAATGATTACTTTGTGTTATAATTGTTATTTGAATAAATTGTAGAGCATGCATTAACCTTGGACACTTTGCAGCAGCTTATGATGATGGTCTGAGTTATATTGGGTCATGTTGACTTGGTTAGGCCTAGTCTGACCATGGTCAACCATAGGACATGAGATGGTTGGACCTTATGATGACATGGATAGATGATATATGGTCTATGTATACATACATGATGATTCTATGCAGCAGCTACAGGGTTATGATGGTGATTCTTGGTTTACAGCAGTGTTTGATCATTTACAGATTATTATTATTGGCCCTGTTCCGGTATATTGGATATATATTTTGATCATGCAGAGACTCATATGGTGTATGAGTACACATCTTGGATGGATTTGGACTTTCTGAGTCCAATGAGACAGTTTGTTTTCAGTTCCGGGCACTTACAGTGATGATTGAGCCTCAGTAGGCTATCCCAGTGCAGTTTTGGTCTGTCGGAGGCCCTGTCAGAGCAGATGTGATTTTATCCGGTTGACCTAGGGCGCTGATGATGGAGGGGGTGGTCCAGCCACTTGTTTTTACCATATTACCCCCCTCCCGGACACTCTGGTGCCCTCACCTTAACAGCGCAGGCACTCCAGGAGGCTGTTTGGGGCAGTTTCACGCTTCCCGAGGCATTTCAGGATTGGTAGAAATGGCTATTGAGGAAATCGATTTGGGCTACTGAGGCAAAGTTATGGCATGGGATGATCAGTGATGATAGATCGGGGTCCTCCACACCTTCTCCAGCAGTTTCAGCTTCATCGGGGCCCGCATCCATCACTTATGGCATTTTCTGTGGATTTCTGAGGTCTTTTTGAGGCCCACGACTTGACCATGGAGGCACGATTTGGTACTTTGGTGATTATTTTATATGTATTGTGCTATGGGGATTGACCAAGGAGGGATAAAATTACCCCTTGGACCCACCATAAGCCTCTTATGATATTTTGTCATCATGATTTGGTGGGATTCCCCTCTTCTAGGGCGATTTTGTCCACTTACATTATATTTTATTTGTGATCCATGTATTTTATTGTTGAGCTCATCTCAACCATTGATTGGACATTTGTATCTTTTAATCTTAGCCACTCATTCAAAAAGTGGTTAGGGTTTTGGTGCCTCTCCTTCCTATTTAAAGGAGAGAGTTTCTCATTGTAAGGGGTCTTTGGCTCTTGGATTATTGGTATAGAAAAATATTCTTGTGGAAATTCTTGTGGTCTCCTTTGCATCTGGTGTTCTTAGATGGTGATTGGAAAGTCTAAAGCAACCTAGCATTTGGAAATTGTGGTAAGATCTATCTTTTTTTGGAAATCATTGTTTGTCTACAGGAGGGCGACTTCAACAAGGGCGATTTTGCAAGGCTTCTTCAAATCGACTTTCTTGGCATTCGCTTGTATCAGGGGGTTATCATTAGCTTCATTGTGATCTATGCTAGCTTTCTGTTACTTCTCTTGTGGCATTAGTCTTATCTCTTGATGCATCAAATCTGATATTGTTGACGTTTGTTGTGCAGGAGAGGGGCGCATTGGCTTCTTGGACCAAATCGACTTGCATAGAAAACTACCTCAAAGCTTCTCAAATTGATCGGGTTTGCATAGATCATCATCATCAAGGCATCTACAAGGTTACCCAGGTAAGATCCACAGGTTTGTTTCTCTTTCCTTTATCCAATCCATTGACATAACTCATAAATTGTTAAAACCCTAAATATTTCAAAACCCTCTTTTTACATTTTCTCAGATCTACTTAGATCTAGTGGGTTGTTGGGGATAATATTGAAAGGCCACCTCTATAGCATCCACGGCATCCCGGATCTATAGTTTGGTGAGGATTGGCTTCCATTTGACCCCCTTCCCAAGCCAACTTAGCTTCTCCCAACCAAAGCGCACTTCCTAGTTGGAGCAAGTTGACCTAGATCTAGTACATGGGTGTTTGAGATTCCACTTGATCTATCATCTACACATCAAATAACATATACCCAGATTGTTACTTTTCTGAAATTCACCTTGTGGGCCCTATTCCACATTTTAAGGGATTTAATCCCCATTTTGGACCATTTGGAACACTTAAACTCAGATCTAGTAAGATCTAACCGTCGGATTACCGTAAAATTATAGATCCATACTCTTACTTGACTAACCTACCCGGATCTAAAGTTTGGATGCCATCCGACTTGTCTTGACCCCGTTTACCCCGCTTTTAGGCCTCCTTGGGTAAAGTCGCACCACCTTGGAGAAGTGAGTTTGTCCACTTCTAGGACGTGGGTACTTGAGATTCTTGCGGATTTGGAACGGGAATAATTCAAAACCTAGGGCTAGAGTGTCACTTTGTCAAATCTTGCCTTGGGAATAGCATTCCTTGTTTTAAGGGATTGTGGTCCACTTGGGTCAAACCTAGATCTAGACACATTCATCCATCACGACCTCTATTGCCCACTTGTCCCAAGTACTAGGAGTCCTTAACCACAAGTCAACCCTACTTTGACTCCATTATCCCAATTCCCAAGGCACTGGTTACTCTCCAAGTCAATTCGACTTTCCTAGATTGTTGGATTTACTTGTGGTTTGACCTTAGTGTGGTGAACTAAACCCTTGAAGCTATCATGTATCATGGTCAAGCTTGTCATCTGTACTAGTTAGCCCCAATTGAACCCCTAAACTACCCTGCATTGGACACGGTTCCCAAGGCAGTGGATTTTCCAACATTGAACTAGTACACTCATCCTAGATCTCACTTCAAACATTGTAAGTCACTCTCACATCAACTATGGAACAAAGCTATACCCATTGAACCCCTCACTTGGCTTGTGACTTCATCCTTAGGTCTAGGATAAACCATACACCTAACTTCACTTAAAAATACCCTGATTTGGTGTCTTGGTTTTGATCTCTCCTGTCGGGAGTAGATCGGGTCTCCCCCTTTGTTGTCTGGGCTAGATAACATAAAGCGGAGGTTGCCTCGACTCGCGTGACAACCATATATTGGAGGTCGAGGTGATCGTGGTTGCACCTTTTGAGTTTCCCTTCCCTATTGCCATCCATGACTGGATACATCCATAGGGGTAACTACTGTTTAGGTGATAACAGGATTGTTCCACTATTTTTCAAATATTTGCACATGGTTGATGGAGTTGGTTATGGAACACTACACTTGAGGCCCTCTTTTGGTAGATACATTGAATCTATCTTGATGGAGACTTGTATATGTGGCATTGACCTCCTCTTTCATGTATTATTTTATTATCATTGGTTAGTAGTTGGAGTATTTTGGATGTGTTTACTCCATCTTGGGCTAGATCTAGGATTTATTACTTGTTTATTGTTGTAAAGAGAAGGATTGAAACCTACAAGGGTTTATCCTCATACATTTGCATTGTTGGTTGGGGCTCTCTCTCCCTTGAGCTTAATTGATACATCTTTTCTTGGAGCAAATCTTGTTGTAAGGGATCCCTTCTTGTTCATGTGTGGTGCTTTGATCTTGCTTGGAGCTTCATGGTTGTAAGTTGTATTGGATGTTTACATTGTCATTTCTATGCTTTTGCTTGGGCCAATGAAAGGGTATTACTGCCTCGTTGGAGAAAGGGGTTTTAAGTTAATCTCTATTCATCCTATTGAAATACTGAGAGGGGGGTGAATCAGTATTTGCCAATCATTAAAAATTTCAGTCAAGAGCAAGTTGCTAATCACCAATCATAGCAGCATTTCATTAACATTCATGAAAGATAACAAGATGCACAGTACACAATATTTTTACGTGGAAACCCAAGTCCTGGGGGTAAAACCACGGAAGCCTTTTATGATAAAATTTGACCCAGCAACAACTGGGGTTACAAATTTAATACAACTTCTCCAGCTACAACTGGAAGGGGCTACAACCCCTAGGCTTCATCAACTGCAACTGACGAGCTGCTACGACAGCTCAACTCACAAAATTGTGAGCCCTAGCACCACCCTACCACCCTAAAGAAAAGATTGTTGAACCTGTGGACCTGTCAAACAACGAACCCTGCACTTTCTGCTGCTGATAACCTCTGCTCTCTGATCACTGCCAAATCATCACTGTATATATATCACTGAAGTAATTCTACTCATGCCCAATTTCTGCTCATGCCCAATGTCTGCTCATTCAACAGCTTGTTACTGTAAGACCATCCCTTGTCTGAAGAATTCGGGTCTGCTGCCACTATGGAAAAATCAAGTATCCCTCTGCTGCTGTCTATACCCACGAAAAGATCTGTCCCAATCACAAATCAATCAACTGCTGTTCAACCATCTTCTCACTGTCAATTAGCTGTCACTGTCATGTTACCTTGCTGTTCAAGTCAATGTGATGTCACTGTCATATCAAACTTTGTTGCTGTCAAAGGCTTGTTATCACATATATAGTAGCCGGGCTACCATACATTATTTTTCTGACGCCAGTACACTATTCAGCCATTTCCCTTACATTTGAGATGCTGAGATGAGCATCTATATTAGATCACTATCAGATTGTGGACAGTAGTATATATTCCCCATGCCATGACTGAGTCTCAGGACACTCAGAGAGATGACCGATGTAGCCATTATACCATTGGTATAGAGCAGTCAGTAGTGCCCAGAGTTACAGCAGCAGTTTCAGAGGACAGATGATGGTACAGGTTGATGAGTAGTCAGGTATATGACTCAGCAGGTATATCATTGTGTCATGGTTACACTGCTTTTATATTTATTCTTATAGCATGTCTTAGCACTTAGTATCATGATTTGGCGATCATATAGATATGTGGACCTAGTTGATATTATATATATATTATTGTCCCTACTCAGACTTAGAAGTTCACTATTCATACTCATTGGTTTTACCCTCCTTAGGGAGAATAGAGGTGATCATTCAACCATACCTTGGCTTGCTAGTGTCGGTTCCATCATTCACTGTCTCCATCCATCCATGGCCTACCTTTTAGTTTATCACCCTGACTTACTACTTGACTAGTGACATGGAGGATCTTTTCCCCACTGTAGCCTCTGTATTGGATGAGCTTCCCTGTTTATTGTGTCTCGGCTCTGAGTTGGTGACAAAACTTACCTATGGTGAGTTGGAGTTCCTTGTGAATTCCCCCTAGTCACTAAAGTTGTGTTGGCTAAACCTGAAGCTTTTAGTGCTGCCATGAATACAAAATCTGGAAAAATGAAATGCTATATCTTGTATGAAGAGCCCATTCATGTAATGTGTTTCTAAACACACATGAATGAAAGGCATGCCAAATGAAAATGGCTATGAAAATAAAATGTTATATCTTTTGGAAAATAAATACCTAGGTAAACAAGCTGTCCATGACACACCTCGAAGTGCTCAGGTAAACAAGCTGTCCATGACACACCTAGAAGTGCTCAGGTAAACAAGTGCCTTAAAAACACACCTGCAGCAGAAAGCCTAAAATAAATGTAAATCTATGCAATGTGTTTATAAAAACACATAGATCAAGGCTATGGAAACTTCAGGCCCAAAAAGCAATGGAACTTAAATGCTATATCTAAACAATTGCTGGCCTTATTTGTATTATGGATTGTGCGCATCTGTGAAGGTGAATAAACCCTCTTTGAACAACTCATCCATTTGTGAGACACCGCCATTCCCTGTGTTATTGCTCATTCAGTATATACTATGGTGTGTATTCCCTTTCCCTTGCCAAAGTGTCACAAAGTTAAGTCAGTCAAGTCATCCCTTAGCCTAGCCAGTATTTTAGCCTTCACCCTTCACTAGCAAATTGATCACAACTATGAAGTGATTATGATCTTGAAAGTCTAGTCTGAGTAATAATAATAATTAATGACATTATATATTTGGATTTAGATCGCCAGTAATGATTACTTTGTGCTATAATTGTTATTTGAATAAGTTGTAGAGCATGCATTAACCTTGGACACTTTGCAATAGCTTATGATGATGGTTTGAGTTATATTGGGTCATGTTGAATTGGTTAGGCCTAGTCTGACCATGGTCAACCAGAGGACATGAGATGGTTGGACCTTATGATGACATGGATAGATGATATATGGTCTATGTATACATAAATGATGATTCTATGCAGCAGCTACAGGGTTATGATGATGATTCTTGGTTTACAGCAGTGTTTGGTCATTTACAGATTATTATTATTGGCCCTGTTCCGGTATATTGGATATATATTTTGATCATGCAGAGACTCATATGGTGTATGAGTACACATCTTGGATGGATTTGGACCTTCTGAGTCCAATGAGACAGTTTGTTTTCAGTTCCGGGCACTTACAGTGATGATTGAGCCTCAGTAGGCTGTCCTAGTGCAGTTTTGGCCTGTCGGAGGCCCTGTCAGAGCAGATGTGATTTTTATCCGGTTGACCTAGGGCGCTAATGATGGAGGGGGTGGGCCAGCCACTTGTTTTTACCATATTACCCCCCCTCCCGGACACACTGGTGCCCTCACCTTGACAGCGCAGGCACTTTAGGAGGCAGTTTGGGGCAGTTTCACGCTTCCCGAGGCATTTCAGGATTGGTAGAAATGGCTATTGAGGAAATCGATTTGGGCTACTGAGGCAATGTTATGGCATGGGATGATCAGTGATGATAGATCGGGGTCCTCCACACCTTCTCCAGCAGTTTCAGCTTCATCAGGGCCCGCATCCATCACTTATGGCACTTTCTGAGGATTTTTGAGGTCTTTTTGAGGCCTACGATTTGACTATGGAGGCACGATTTGGTACATTGATGATTATTTATTGATTATTGTGCTATGGGGATTGACCAAGGAGGGATAAAATTACCCCTTGGACCCACCATAAGCCTCTTATTATATTTTGTCATCATTATTTGGTGGGATTCCCCTCTTCTAGGGCGATTTTGTCCACTCACATAATATTTTATTAGTGATCCATGTATTTTATTGTTGAGCTCATCTCAACCATTGATTAGACATTTGTATCTTTTAATCTTAGCCACTCATTCAAAAAGTGGTTAGGGTTTTGATGCCTCTCCTTCCTATTTAAAGGAGAGAGCTTCTCATTGTAAGGGGTCTTTGGCTCTTGGATTATTGGTATAGAAAAACTTTCTTGTGGAAATTCTTGTGGTCTCCTTTGCATCTGGTGTTCTTAGATGGTGATTGGAAAGTCTATTGCAACCTAGCATTTGGAATTTGTGGTAAGATTTTTCTATTTTGGAAATCATTGTCTTGTCTACAGGAGGGTGACTTCAACAAGGGCGATTTTGCAAGGCTTCTTCAAATCGACTTTCTTGGCATTCGCTTGTATCAGAGGGTTATCATTAGCATCATTGTGATCTATGCTATCTTTCTGTTACTTCTCTTGTGGCATTAGTCTTATCTCTTGATTGCATCAAATCTGATATTGTTGACGTTTGTTGTGCAGGAGAGAGGGCGCATTGGCTTCTTGGACTAAATTGATTGCATAGAAAACTACCTCAAAGTTTCTCAAATTGATCGGGTTTGCATAGATCATCATCATCAAGGCATCTACAAGGTTACCCAGGTAAGATACACAGGTTTGTTTCTCTTATCTTGATCCAATCCATTGACCTAACTCATAAATTGATAAAACCCTTATTTCTTCAAACCCTCATTTTTACATTTTTTCAGATCTACTTAGATCTAGTGGGTTGTTGGGCATAATATTGAAAACCCACCTCTATAGCATCCACGGCATCCCGGATCTATAGTTTGGTGAGGATTGGCTTCCGTTTGACCCTCTTCCCAAGCCAAAATAGCTTTCCCAAGCAAGGGCGCACTTCTTGGTGAGTGTAAGTTAACCTAGATCTAGGTGGTGGGTAGTTGAGATCCCGCTTGATTCATAATCTACACATCAAATAACCTACCCCCAGATTGTCACTTTTTTTATTTATACCCTGTGGGCCCCATTCCACATTTTAAGGGATTTACTCCCCATTTTGGACCACTTGGTATATTTAAACTCAGATCTAGTAAGATCTAACCGTCGGATTGCCGTGAAATTATAGATCCACACTCCTACTTGACTAACCTACCCGGATCTAAAGTTTGGATGTCATCGGACTTGTCTTGACCCCACTTACCCCACTTTTAGGCCTCCTTGGGTAAAGTCGCACCACCTTGGAGAAGCGAGTTGACTCACTTCTAGGACGTGGGTACTTGAGATTTTTGGAGATTTGGAACGGGAATAATTCAAAACCTAGGTCTAGTGTGTCATCTTGTCAAATCTTGCCTTGGGGATAGCATTCCTTGTTTTAAGGGATGGTGGTCCACTTTGGTCAAACCTAGATCTAGATCTAGTCATCCATCAAGACCTTAATTGCCCACTTGTCTCATGCCATAGGAGTCCTTAACCACAAGTCAACCCAACTTTGACTCCATTATCCCAATTCCCAAGGCACTGGTTTCTCTCCAAGTCAATTCGACTTTCCTAGATTGTTGGATTAACTTGTGGTTTGACCTTTGCATGGTGAACTAAACCCTTGAAGCCATCATGTATCATGGTCAAGCTTGTCACTTGTACTAGTTAGCCCCAATACAACCCTTAACTACCCTGCATTGGACACGGTTCCCAAGGCAGTGGATTTTCCAACATTGAACTAGTACTCTAATCCTAGATCACATTTCAAATATTATAAGTCACTCTTACATCAACTATGAACCAAAGCCACACTCTTTGAATCCCTCACTTGTCTTGTGACCATCCTTAGGTCTAGGATAAACCATACACCTAACTTCACTTAGAAATACCCTGATTTGGTGTCTTGGTTTTGATCTCTCCTGTCGGGAGTAGATCGGGTCTCCCCCTTTGTTGTCTGGGCTAGATAACATAAAGTGAAGGTTGCCTCGATTGGCGTGACAACCATATATTGGAGGTCGAGGTGATCGTGATTGCACCTTTTGAGTTGCCCTTCCCTATTGCCATCCATGACTGGATACATCCATAGGGGTAACTACAGTTTAGGTGACAACAAGGCTGTCATTTGTCAAGTTAAACTGATCACTGTCAAGTCAAGGTTGCTCTGGCCTGTCTTTTGAACTTGTTACAAGTTCTATTGCTATCCTGAGATCAGATCAACTGTAAGCATTAAAGTTCTGAGATATATGTCTTCGTGGATGCTTCTGCTCTTTTAAATAGTTTCTTTACTGTAGTGGAAGATTTAGAGGATCAACATACTTCAAATCAACTTCTTCACACATTTCCAATTCGTTCTCATATGCTGCTACTTTCATCGAGTTTCAGAGCTTCTTTACTCTTGAACAGAACGTGAAATCTGAACTCATGATCCTTGTGTCCTTGCTTGAACCTTGATGACTTCAAGTCATCTTTCAAAACCTACTTGACTGTCTTGTAACCCTGTGTATGCTGCAGCTATTTTATTGCACAAAATTAGAAGAAAGATAAAGTTAAGGATGATTACTTACTGCCTGCTTGACTGTTGTTCGGATGCCTTCAACTGATTGGACCTTTCGGAATGAGGCTTACCCAAGTTTAGAACGAATTGAATATTAACTTCAAACCTTACACTCCAAAGTCAACTTCATCATACATATCATCACACATATTGTATGCATCATTTCATCATTATGTACTGATATAAACTTGGCATACTCATGTTCAGAGAACAGAAAAAGCTTCCAAAAAAAAAAAACTTTGACAAAAACTTCACTATGGCTGCATTAGACTAATCCGAAAATTTCAAAGCATTACCTTCAATTTCTTTATAAATTCGGATGCTTATTTACTGTATCTGCCTCTGACTTTAAGCCTTACATACAGCTGTCTCAAAGCTTGAATACATAGAAGGATCCAAACTTCACTGTGGGTAGCCCGGTCCTCCAATGAACCCGAGGTTAGAGACCATTTCTCTCAGAAATAACCCTGACTTGAAGCTTGCGAGATATGCTTATGCCTGTGGATCTGCTGTTCTCTTGATGATGACCGAAAATCAGAGCTGACAAGGATCACTGTGGCTGCCACAGAGGATAACCCGAAAATCAGAGATATGTTCTTGATCTGTATAACTCCTGTGCTGCCTTGACCGAAAAATCTCAGAGCTTCATCTCCAGCGAAAATCCACACCCAAATGAATGACTTTTCATTTGTATTTATACTACTTTTTCAATTAATTATTTTGAGCCGACTTGTCACAAATTATTATTTGAATTTGAATTTTTTAATTTGAATTGTTTCATTTTTTAAGTGACTGGGCCGGCTTCTTTATAAAATTAATAATTAAATTTGAAACTTGTTTGATTGGGCCGACTTGTGGAAAAAATACTATCATCACACAACCTTACGTTGGAAACCTCTTCAAAATCATAATGATCATTGAATGTTTTTAATTGTGCATCACAGGTTCCACGTACTCCATTAAGCAAGGACACAAGAGCTTCAAGGTATCTTCAAAGTCATTTTCAAAGCAAAGACCCAAGCAAGGGTTTAACATTATGTGTGGAATATTAGGGCTTCCACAAGCGAGGGTATCATCATACCAAATTCCAAGGGCTCACCACATCAACATATTAAGACACGGGCTTTATGAGCACCATCATAAAAGAACTATATGCCATATGTAAGAGGGTCCAAGAGACACCATACCACAACATGTGTGGGTGCCAAACACTTTCTCATGCACTGGATCCATCTTCAAGGGTTCCAAGACCCTATTACAAACACAAATGACCACAGAATGGGTCATTTGGACTCTTCACATCTTCAACCCACCAAGGACACTTTCTAGGGTATTAGGGCATAGGTTGTGGTACTGGCAAACAACTGGAGAACCATAGAAACACCTTAGGGGTCACTCAACCAAGTTAATGGGTAGCCAGGGCTTTTGGCATTGTCCCAAGGCCTCCAAGGGCTTCAAGCTTGGGCTTGGACAAAGTCAAAAGGTCTCCTTTGACACAGACAACCACAAATCAAATACTAACCCTCAGGGGCTCCACAAGGGGCACCACAAATCAAATACTAACCCTCAGGGGCTCCACAAGGGGCACCAAGACTTAACTGTTGGCATCAATGACCAGACATTGTTGGCATCAATGACAACCTAATCAACACAGCCTTTCTTTGCATGTTTATTTATATGGGGTTGTGTTGTATCTTTACCCTGATTCGGATTGTGCAACCTTAAGCCTTTATTTATAGAGTGCAACCCCAAGAGCTTGAAAGGAAGGGGATTCTTCATTCGATTCCTTCCCTTGTAAACCCTGGTTCACCTTCAACTTCGGTGAGTAGGGTTTCGAATAGCTCATGGAATCTCTCTTGATGGCATATTATGCAAGGCCCTCCTAGTTGGTGATTCTTTGACTACATTTGCCCTTGATTAGATTGGCACTAGTACTTTGAGTGACATCTTTCAACCTCCCATCACCCTTTTATTTCCTATACTGCAAAAAAGACAAACGTTTTGCTAGAGCTACTCTTCACATCACCTTGTACTTCATTAATTATAGCCCTAGTAATCCTATCTTAGTGAAGCCCCACTTGAGTTGGAAAAGAGCCAACCAAATGTGCTAAGTGGGTTGGTGGGGTGACATCATCCTTCCCTCTTGAGTTCCCCTTTGGCTAGTATTGCTTCTTTTGGACATCACATGCTAGTTGGAGAGGTAACAAACCAAAGGGTTTATATCCCCTCTAAAATATACAACATTTCGTTGAGCTTGTTCTTGCTTCATCCCTACCAAATTGTCCTACATATGGCACCTCACCCAAGGAGAATGCAAAGAATGAGAGGAAGATCACACCACTTCTAGACAATGGAAAAATTAGGCCTAGTACATCCCCTTGTTGATCTCTTTCTTTGGGGGTATGTAAGAAAGAGCAATATGAGTGGCAACTTTACAGAAATTATAGGGCACTCAACAAGGTCACTATTAAGAACCACTTCCCTCTGCCTTGGAATGATGACCTTCTTGATCAACTCAGAGGGCTAAGTACTTCACCAAGATATCCTTCACTTCAAGGTATCACCAAGTTCAAATGGAACCTATAGATGTATGGAGGACAACTTTCAAAACCAAGTGTGGTCTCTTTGAGTGGTTGGTTATGGCTTTCAACCTCACCAATGACCCTGCTACATTCATGTAGATCATCGATGACATATTTTGTCAACATCTTGTTCAGTTTGTTGTTTTCTACTTACAGGACGTTTTCAGCAAAACTTGTTTCGATTGTTTGTAGCATGTCCGAAAATTTTTGGACCTCTGCCTTGTGCCAACACATATTGCAGGACAAAATGAAGAAGTCAATCTGTGGCCAAACTTTTGTCCAATACCCAAGTTTTGTGATTGATGAGATAGGAGTTTTCATAGATCTGGCCAAAGTTCATGTTTTGAAGGAGGGGCCCACACCTACCAACGCTACAAATAAGACATAATTTCTTCGGAAGCATGAATTTCTACAGGAAATTCATTCACCACTACTCCCACTTTGCTTACCCATTAAATCAGGCCAACAATCAAAAACATCTCCAATGGAATCCTGAAGCAGAACGAGTATTATAGAAGTTGAAGTATGCTCTCTGCTCAACCCCAATGCCTGCCCTTCTAGACTAGGAACATCTTTTGAGATCAACACATATGTAATATTTCAATCAGTATAATGCAATAACTTAAAAGAAAACCTAAAATTCATCCCCAAAAGCCATATATTCGTATGAGACAACGAAATACAAATGCATACAAGAATACATGCATTTAAAATAGAAAGCATAGAACACCATGGTAGTTACTACTAAAACACCAAATAAAGTTTGTCTTGTATGTCGAGGCCCTTTTGAGATATGATTTAATTGAAGGAGTTGATTCCTTCTGGCCTAGTGGTGCACCAAAGAATTTGGCATACTTGTTAGACATTTTCAGGGGAGTTGTACTAGGGTTTTGAGGGGCAAGTGGCTAGAACTAAATTGCAACATCTATTTGGACCTATTTTGATGACAAACAAGTTCTTTTCCTATTTATACCATGAAAAGGTCTTAACTTAAAAAGAACAGGTTTCCAGCTATGGGAAGATTTGTGGACAAGGAGAAATGCCAATGAATATATTGGAGAACCATTCAACCATAACCAAGTCTCCTAAATGCAGAAATATTTCCTACCTTGACATTTGTAAAGGTTTTCTTGAATCAAATGTCTTGAAATTAAAATTGGAAATGCAAGGACCTATTTGGAATGATTGGAAATGATTCTATGGCAAGTCCCTCTTATGTTATAAAACAAACATGGGTACAAAAAGAATTACAAAGTTCCCAACAAAAAAACTTAAACAAAAGATGGGCGGTATTTAAATAGAAGATGAGCGGTACAAGATACATAGGCTAGATGGATCAAATGGTGTCAAGACAATTAGCAAACAAGAGAGTCTTTTGAAGTCCGACCTTCACACTAGATGGTAGCTAACAAATGTCTAGTAGTCAAGCCAAGGCTTCAAAACCAGGGATATTGTATGGGTTTTGTCACGTGTGCTATCTGCTACGAAGCATGGGGATCACTCCTAGAGGCTAGGGCTATGCTATTGGGAGTGGGGAGTGGGGAGCAGGAGCGAAAAGTGATTTTCAAAAGCTTCCGTTTTGGGAGCGTTTTTTATATAATACATATTTTAATATAGTTTGAAGCATATACATTAAAAAATACATGTAGAATGCCAAATTAACTATAGAAAACATGAAAACATAAATATAACCAATAGTACACATATAACATCAATCATCTCAGAGCTATAACTTATAACATTGATATCAAATGATCAATCATCAACAACATCAACCTTCAAGTTTCAACATATAATATTTGCAATCAACAAACTCTAACAGATAACGTCAACTATGAAATGAAACAGAGCATCATATTCATTACCAAAGAGTTGTAAGATGCAATTCAAAGGTAGGTTCAAAATTCAAAGTTAAAACTTAAACTTTTCTAATTTTTACAAAATAGGTAATAATAAACATTAAATATAAAGTACTATCTACTAAGCTTTCCTCTTGCCATGAGAAACTTCCAATTTATTTTCTCGTGGTCAAGGTACAAAAATAGGAGCAACTCTAATGTGTTTGTGGAACATGAGAAGAAAATGCATGACCCCCACAGATTGCTGGATGTTGTGAAGATAAAGGCAAAGCTCTTACATTTGAAAACTTGCTGGTGGTTGGGGGGTGGCATCTCTAATGTATGAATTTGATCACCATTTTGATCAGCCGATAGTTCAGCCTCCAAGCACTCTAATGTTATGACTCCATCCTCCAAATTATCTTCCTCTGGTTTGTTGTCCCAAGTCAAATATGTTCTATCATTCTTGGCTGCATCACAATAATGGGACAACAACGTCAAGTTGTAGTGCACATAAACCAAGCTATTTGCTCGATCTACATTCAAGTTGTTTCTCTTCACGTTGTGGATGAAGTTGTAGGTGCTCCAACACCTCTCCACGGAAAAAGTGTTAACAACATATGAAAGCACCCTCACCGCCAATTTTGTTAGTGTTTTCACTTAAATATAGATTATGTTAGATCTTTAATCAAACACAATATTATGCAATAGGATCACTGGAAGATAGACAAGCACGGCATAAAAGAGACATAAAGATTTATCCTGGGAAAGCCCTCTCTTGGGAAAAACCCAACAACTTCTTATGTATAGATTCCGTCAACAAGTACAATGTCATACAAAGATAAGAACCCAAAAGATAAAATGTCTTCTTCCCCAGTATACTTGATCTTCTCTCTCTCTCTCTAGCAAACTTGCTCAAGTGAGTGTGTGTCCAAATGAGGGATTCGACCCTCCTATTTATACGTATCAAGTGGGTGACCTTTTCCCTTATTGGTTCGACCTATGACCCTAACTGGGCCGACCTCTCCTAGAGAAACTCAAAATAATATTTACATAATGTTTCTTCGGGTACTATTGACCCGACTTTACAAGAAATGGTTACATTGATTCTTTCAATGACTTTTACATAATCAAATACATCAATGACATCTCCCGAATGAGGTATAACAAAATAAAATAACACAACAATATTACAATAAGAATATCTTCCGAAGTTACGCATTCTTCAACAAATTTATGCATATATGTGGTAGAGGAGCAATACATGTTCCACCATTCGATATGACTCAACCTATCTCAATCTTTGGTTGCATGAATGTTACCAAAGACTTCATATCCACTAATGTATTTGCTCAATTCGCTTCGTACTTGAGCACAATCCTCCTCATCAGGGACTTACTTGTCTAATGCAAGCATATACCCATTCTACACCTCTGGATCTGTGCCTGGTTTTCTCCTAACTCCACTCCAGGTGTTGGTTGGGCCAACCAAGATGGTGAAAAATATTTTGGTGTAAGGACATATTCTAGGGCATGGAGTGGAACATTCAGGTAGAAAAAGCTTCCCATGCTTAATAAGTGATTTTGTTTGACTGAAGGGTATATTTTTGTTAAGGCCATGATAGAGGAGTTCAATCAACTTCAACAATCAGGCATCAACACCACGCACATCAAGGTACATAGAGAGATTGATGTGCTTGATTAAATTCCAATCCCTTACCCTCATACATGATAGAATCCAATGGAAACGTTGCAATCCTAAAATCCTGAAAACTATTAAGCCTGATGAATTTTGAATGGATCTAAATTCTACTTTTTGCATATGAAGTCCAATGAGGTTGGAACCACTCTCAAAAATCCTGAAACAATTAATGGTAATGTTAAAAATTTAAGTAAAAGTGGCATTACCATTTAAAAATCCCGAAAATGAACCCTAACCATGCCCAAAAATCCAAGTGCAACCAAGTCTCGGTCCCAAAAACTAAAAAAAGACAAAAAAAATTCACCTCAATTCATTGGAGTGCTGACGGAGCATTTGTTTTGCTCTCGGGAGCGATGAGGGGGTGCTCTAGTAGCGACACTCCTTGGTTGCTCCCTGAAAAACCAGGGAGCGTGCTCCCTAAAAATGCTCCCAAAAGGGAGCAATCAGGAATCGCACTCCCAGCAGCGATTCCCATCGCTTCCTCTGGGAGCGCACTTTGGGAGCGAAGGGTTAGGGGGTTAGGGCACTCCCCCACAGCTTAGGGCTAGGGTACTTGTTCACGATGATCCTTGAATTTTGGGAGCAAGCGAGTAGGGGAGCCAAAGAGAAATGTCACTGATTGACAGGAACTGTTCCCAACACTCCTTCCCTGGCTCCTCCACATTCTGAGAGCAGCTCCAGCAGAGTTGTTGGCAGTTGTGAGCTTCAAGATGTTCTTTCCCTATCAAAGAGTGTTCATATGCTCCTCAGTATACCAGGAGCGCCCGGAAGCTCCCTGCACACATGAGCCCTATCTAGGCATTGAAACAGGCTTGGAAAGGACCTGTTTCAGTGCACATCAGCCAAGTGTGGCCCCCAAAGGACTCATTTTGCCATGACAAACCCTAAAGGACATAGAAATTCAAAGAATACAACCCCACACTCTAAATATGTCCATAAAAACATCCCCAATCCTGTTATTTAATTCATTCTACATTTGTGCTTGAATTTGGATTGAAGGAGAGATGAGAATAGTGTTTTTGGGAAAAAAGGGCAGCTGAGCAACACCAATTCTTCAGTGGATATTTTCAAATTTGAAGAGGACAACAATATTTTCCAGCTTCTTCCTAAAATATCTGTTGTTTCTCAATGTTCATAAAAATTCTTTCCATTGATGTTCTCATTGAGATACCAATTATAACACATGGTTCAGTACTGATTCATTTTTCTTCCAAAAAATACACATGGCATTATCTAGCAGCAGGGTAATCATACCTTCGTGTTATCCTCTGGATTATTAAGAATAGCATCAACAATCTGTAGCATGGGGGTTATTCCTGTTCCTCCTGCAACCTGCAGTAAGGCAGAGAAACTGAAAATAAGAAAATAAGAAAACTGAAAGATCACCTCTTCACATCAACATCTCACTCTCTGTGTCAGCCATGCCCTTCCTGTTGCTCTCAATTCAAATTATCTTGTAGTAGAACATATAGTGGAAAAATATACATATGCAATTTGCAAATACAAGAAAATGCAGAAGCAGCTTATGAAGGACAAAAATATTGTAAAGACAACTGTTAGGGTAAAGTAATTCATTAGACTTATTTTTTCTTTCAAATCCTTTCTTTTTTAATATGCTGCTTATATTACTTCATTGAACAAATAAGTACATTGTAGATCAGAAAGTTACATATTACTTATTTCAATTCCATTCTTTCCTACAGCTACATTTCTAAAATGGTTGCAATTTCTGTTAAATCCAGTGAACTATAAGTCTATACAATAAAAATAAAACATACAAATGATATGCTGTCTAGGACAGATTCATTTCCTAGAAAGCTCATTACATAAGCATAAAAATCCATTATTATTAAAATATGAAATGTCATAAAGTTTATATATTGTCCAACACTTTTCACATAATATAGATAGAGCCCCTACCAAGGCTCCACTTTCCACATAATAGCTTGTACTGAGTGCAAGATTGATGCTTAGCCAGAGCATGATGTAACAAGTACATATTATCTAAAACCACACTAAAAGCCCAATATGTGACAATAAGCAGTGTCCAAAAAACAGAGCAGTGTTTCCACCATAACATCATATAACACCACTATTTATAAACTTATAACTGCTAAATGACACATTAAATGAACATGGAAGCTGACACTGAGCATATAGTCAGGCAGCCTAGCCCGTAGGAGAGTCCCAAAGGAATCACTTCTTAGCTTTGCCAAGCTGCAGTATTGGAACTGAAGTTATGGGAAAACTTTATGGAGTACTAAACTGCAGGATTGGAAATGGAATTATGGAAAAAGTTTATGGAGTACTGAATTGAAGGACTCTATAATGTGTGTCAGAACAAAATCTAGCACCCCCCAATGATGTAAAGTCCCAAACATCAAGGAGCTAGTCTTGTGCAACTTCAGGAAGGCCACCCACAATCATTTCATTGGCTATTCCTCTGTCTTGAAGTTAGCTCTCCTCCAACTCAAGGAGGGTGTTACTGCTCAAACTAGCAGGTGTAGTAAGAGCCCCAAAGATCGCTACAAGTCCACGGTAACCTGAGAGGTGTTATCCACTATCACCGCAATAGCTACCTCTATGCAGTTCCGGTTGGCTCTTTTCCAACTCGAGGGAGTGTCCCTAGGATAGGATTGCTAGGCTATGGCAATGAGGGCACAAGGTGATTCGGAAGAGATAGCCTTAGCAAAACGGGGTTTGGAGTTTTCAGGGGTTTTTTATCAGGTGATGGAGAGACCAAAAATGAGTGCCAATATCCAAACTAGGGCAATGGAGTCAAGGTGAATCAAATGGCAAGTGAGGCCAAGAAGAATACCCTTCAAGAGTTGGTCTACTTCCTTCAAAGACTAGGGTTCGGGACTAGGAAAACTAGTCACTTACCCAATGAGGATAAACAATGGAATTCGAAGTCTACAAAAGGGGCCTCCAATGGAGGAGAGTCCCAAACCACCCATGATTAATTATGGAGAAGGTAAATACCTTAAAAAGTTAAAACCATTGCCAAGGAATCCAATGCTATGTGAGACAAGATTTAAAACCCTTACCCAAACCAACATAGGAGAATGTGCAAGCCAAGAGCCCAAGACACCCACCTTCCAAGAGTTGTCAACAACTATTCATTGGATCAACTTTGAGAGGTTTGTAGAAGACTTGAACATTCCACCATTAATCCTTAAGCACAAGCAATAGAGCCAAGAAGAAAAGGTCTCAAGAATTGACAACAATTTCAACACATAGAAAGAACCCTCAACACCATAAATGCACAAAAGAAAGATATATCAGTTAAGCTCCAAAAGAGAGAGACCCCTCAAAGTCCAACTATGAAAATGGAATGAGGAAGTAGTTCTCTGTTTATATGAGAGGCTAAAACTTCCTTTACAATAAAATAACAATTGTTTCTTTAGATTTAGCCTAGAGTGGGTTAAAATCCTCACTTCAAGCAACTAACTCCTAAACAATACAATAAAATAAGGTGGTCAATGCTACTTGTACAATGATGAGATACATGGTGTTGGACACAATGACACACTGAGAGGGGGGGGTGAATTAGTGTGCTAGCACCAATTAAACAATTTTATCTTCCAAAAACTTAAGCAGAGTTCATTTAACACTACCAAGTAAGTTATCATTCATCAACTAATCAACAAATGTCATATAAGCATGTCATCAACATAGATTATAACAAGTGACGCAACACAAGACAAATGTAGTAAACTTTATTTATAATTTCATATGAAATACAATGAAGACTTCAATCTTCGCGATTACATCAGCACCAACTGACTAAAAAGCACCAACTCCTATAAAAGGGCTCAGCCTGGTTTTCTTAGCACCAACTAAGAAGTGGTGAGGTGTCCAAACCTCCAATGCAAGACTAAGACTAAGCTTGCCTTTTCATACTGATCACTGTCATCAACTCAGTCATGTCAATCTGATGTCATTATCAAGTCTATCTACAGTAGTTGTCACTGTTATGATCACAACTCAATCAACTTGTCAATTATCCTGCTGTCACTATCAATCAATATCAAAGCTATCACTGTCAAGTTATTCTCTGTCACTGTCAAATCTAAAGTGCTACTGTCACTGCTGCCTCTTTATACAATTTGCCTTTGCCTGATCGCTGAGATTATCTCAATAGGGCTTGTACAACTTCTCCAACTGTATGTGTATGAACTGAGGCTGTACAAACTGCAGCTTCTTGAATGAATTCAAACCAAGGATCAGTGATGTAGCTGCTCCACTTCAGATAAGAGGTCTTTGTTACAGTTGTGTCTTAGAAGTCTGAGAGATTAGGCTTATGTACAAAATGCATTCACTTGTCTATCTGTCTTTAGCTGCCCTGAGTTTAACCAATCTAAAACACCACAAGATCAGCTCCAATTGTCACATGTATGCTGAGATAAATGCCTGTAAAATCAGACCTTGGAACCAGTGGCTGTCTTAGTCTCTGCTTATCCTCCGTTGCCTTTAGATGCCAAGTTAAATCTCAAATTAGAGTTAAGATAACACCCCAAATGCCTCCACTTAGAGGCTGCGAATTTTTGCCTCAGTTCAACATCTGCTGTAGGTGTCCGAAATTCAGAGAGGGATGTGTACATGCAACACCCCAGTCATCTAACCCGAATTCAGAGATGATATCAGGCTATTTCCACCACCGAAATTAAAGGATGACTGATTCTACTTATCAGCTAATTCACCACCGAATTCTGCCTCAGAGATGATCGAAATTTAGAGCTGTCATGTTAAAAAACTTGCACAGAAAAATACTACTGCAGCTGCCCTCAGTCATTTCATCCTACCAAAAATCAGATATCGAACCTTTACACTACTGCCTCAGAGCTCACTGCCTCAGTCAATACATTCACCCGAATTCAGAGCCAATATTAAGTTCTTTCACTTCCTATTTGGTGTAAATAACTTGTGTGTATATATATATATATATAAAATTTGTGTAGGAGAGAAAAATATTTTAGCTGGCCGACCTGCTATAAGTATATATCTTTTTTATATATTTAATAATTAAGATGATTATCTTCTAAAGCTGGACCGACTTCACCATTAGTTTTATTTACAGGTTCCTTTGTGCCACATTGGGGTTTCAAGCATTTGAATGGTGTAGGAGTATTACAGACTTCATCATCATCATTATAGCAAGGGCTTCATCAATATGTTTTGAGCTTCAACATTATTGTCCAAGAGCCACCATAGGTGTGGGTTCAAAACCCAATCCTCCAAGGGCACCAAGGACCCCAACATACCACCATTTGTATGCTTCAAGAGGTTACCTACTTCATCGAACATGCCATGTCATCAACAACCACAGCCTTTGTCATTAATGGCTTTTCATCAATGACAACCATGCTCAACACATGGGGCCCCTAGCAAAGGGGAAAATGCTCCAACAAGCAAGGAACAAGTAGTTAGTGATGATGCCGCGTGGCCTCCAAAGGTCCCTCCTAGAGATTATGCTCCAAGCAACGTCCACAAGACCATCTCAAGGCACTCTCCAAAGTGGGGTCTTCAACCCACCAAGTCCACAAGAAATCGAATGACGTCTGCAATTGCATTAACCTCCAAAGGCTTCCCTCAAGATTTATTGTTCATCAAGCAATGTCCACAAAAGGGGTTGGAAAGCCACCAAACGTTTGACTCGAAAATTCAAAATTGCTTGTCCACTAAGCCATGTCTTCAAGGGGTATGCACCCATCAAGGTTGTCCACATTGTCCACATACCAACTAAGAAATGTCCACATACCAACTTCAAAAAGCCTTCCAAGCAACTTCCTTACCAAGATGTGCCCACATAGCAACAAGAAGCCCTTGGAGCATTTCCAAGATAAATGGGGTGCTCACAAGGCAACCGACCAAGGGGGCTCTCAAACCATGTCCACTTGGCAGCAAGCCCATATTAATACTACGTCCACTTGAAATTTACAAGCTTCGTCAAGCAAAACCCCTTTCATAAGATGAGGACTGCCCTACCACAAAACAGTCCACAAGGTGACCCTTTAAGCAAGAAACAACTCAACTGTACAATAGATGCCCACAAATCCATCATTAGGGACCCATATGTGCATTTAGCTACCCCAAAGTGGATGGCTTCCTCAAACTTCAAAGGCTGAATGATCCAATGAAGTAGCCATCAAGCATGACATCACCTTTCAATAAACTAATAGGCTCTCCAAAGAGCTGGCGCCCTCCCTCTAGATGTATATATAAACATTCATTACTCATAATTCATATACTAATGATGAAATTAGGTCTGATCTGAGGCTGAAAAGGAGAGAGGATGAACAGGTGCGCTGAGATAGTTGAGTCTGCTCAAACTGAACTTCTGAGACAGCATGAAGGTACGTACGGCTTAGGGCAGAGGGGTGGCTGCTACTGCAGTCTCTTCCTGCGCTGCGGCCTGTCCAAGAAGGTGAGGAGACCCTCCTCCAATGGCTGGCAGCTCCATCAAACTCATGAAAAGGTCCTCTCCAAGGGTGGTGTCCTCAAAAATGCTCTTACAGAACTGTTTTGATGAGAATAGGGCTACTGATGGCTGTTTTAGGACATTTTACTGCCCCGAATTAATCAGCTGCCTCAAATCTGATCTCCATGGTTGTAGGTGCTTCTAACGAGGCCTGTTCATCATCTGAAATAAACCCCTACCTGCCCAAAGACTAAGTTCAGGGGTTGTAGGTGACAGCTGCACGATACAGTATGAAGAACTTGCTAGGGTAATGGCTCCAAAAGCTTCAATAAAGCTGCACAGAATTTGCTGTCATGACTGCTGTTATAAGATACCTCAGATGATGCCCAGAATTGGTTTATGTCTTTCTTCAACACTGCTAGAGTACCCATAATTCCTTCTCTAATGCCCAGGATGCTGTTAGATTGCCCAGAATTGCTTCAAAGTGCCCAAAATAGCCTAGAACAGCCTCACTTCTGAATTAGGGCACACCCATGCAAAAATGGGTGTAACATCTAGCTCCAATTGCGGGACATGTGCTTCATCTTGCAAAGGAGAGCATGTTAGAACCCCAAACCCTCTACAATGCACTTGTTAGGTCAACCACAAAAAAGACAAATTCACATCACACAATTCTTCACAACACACATGCTCATTGATGAGCTTAGCATCCTACCTACCTACTCTAATCACGATAAAATGAACCAATCAAGTGAAATCATATAACCAAAGAAGCCACCTTAGCATAACATCCATGCTAGGGCTTCTTCCCTTGTCTTTGTCAATAGCCCAAGACAAAATCACTGTCACATCAACAATGAGTTGAGTAGATGTCAAGTATAAACCACCGTCATCATGGACCTGCTCTTTGAACTCTGTCTGCTGTCCCAAATCATCTTCAAAACCAGCAAGAGGCTTTGAAAGCTATGGCTGGAAACTGTTGAATTTTTATTTATTTCCGGATCTTGACAATTATTGCACAATGATTTCAAGCATTCATTTCATCCCACAGTTTTCATTGAATAATTGCACACTGAAAATTTTCAACTTAAATTGCAGCGGAAACAAAGGATCATAGAAAGATAGCCATGCACAAGAGACACAAGAATTTTATCCTGGGAAACCCAATAGGGAGAAAACCCAACCAACTTTTCTTAGAAGAAATCAGTCCAATTCAAGTACAATACCAATCATGAACAGAAACCCTAGCAAGATGAGAGGTTTGCCCTTCTTCACAAGAAACCCTAGCAAGATGGTGAATCCCAAGAGATGAAAAGAACCTTCACAAAGATGCTCCTTAGAAACTTTGCTATACTCGGCTAAAATTGCGCACAAGAGGGGAGAAGATGACTTGGACGAATTGGATGAACAAATAAGATGATGAGCACTTTATTTATATCCTTCAGTTCACTTCATTTTTTCTTCTTGGGGCCGACTTGTGTTTTTGATGAGGCCAACTTGTCTTCTTGATTAGTGTCGACTTGTCTTCTTGTCTTCAATCTTCTCTAGAAATTCTTCAATGCTATCTGGGACTTCTTCCATGGTGTGACTTGTCTTCTTGGTTATTTCTTCATCATTGAAAAGTTGTCCTTGTTGATGATCATCTCCTCACATGCACGTATATTCACCCATAGAGATCTAATGTTGATTTGACCCACACTAAGAAGTCCCAGACACTTCTTAGAGCCTATGTCAAATTCAACATTAGATCAGACTTTGTATATTCCACAAGGGGATCAAATCCCCTATCAAATAAACAAGTCAACTCACTCTAATATAGAATAGATCACTCTATCACATAGCACTCCCTCACAGAGTATACAATGTGACCTTTAACCTTATTCACTCTTAGTCAACGCACATGACTAATCAAGGCTAAGCACCTCGAGCCTTATTCACTCTTAGCCAACACACATGACTAATCAAGGCTATGCCAGGGCCATTCTCCACTAGCCATTGGTGAAATCACATAACCCCTTCGGGGGAATGTCTGCAGAATGTTTGCCCAATGTTGCAACCTCAAGAAACATCAACACTCTCTCTCAGCGAGGTAGACATTCTGCATCACGCCAAGCATCATACTTGGTGAGAATGTCCCTAGAAGACATTTTGGATCACTGCCAAGCATCACAATTGGTGAGAATGTCCGTAATCAATCTCGGATATGTATTACATCTGCATCTCGAGTCTTTCACTACTAGCCAAATTACATGACTATCTAGATAAAGACTATGCCAGGGCCATTCACCTCTCGTGAATATCCATTGCTCGTCTGTAGGACCATCACAGTGTTTGGGCCATTCACCTCATGTGAATGTCTGTTGCTCACCTGTAGGACCATCACGGTGTCTGGGCCCTTCACCACTAACCATATGCTCAAGCTCCGAGGGTGAATGTCTACCTAATGCTACTCATCCATTAACACTCCCTTTAACTGAGGGAGACATTCTACATAGGCTTGGTGAGAATGTTGGCTATCTGCTCATATATGGATATGTACAGGAGCTTCACTGCTCCCTTTTGCACCATGTCTCGGATGAAGTGATATTTGATCTCAATATGCTTCTAGTTGTCATGAAATATTGGATTTTTTGAAAGCTTGACACTGCTTTGATTAACACAATGTATCAAGGTCATATCTAGCTCCTGATAAAATAGTCCTGCAAGAACATCATCATCAACACTGGATCATCATCGTCATTGTTGCAGCAATCCTCATCTCGTTTATCATTGATTACTAACATCTCTCGAATCTATCCATCATAAGAAGTTCTACAGAGCCAGCCCTTTTTCATGTTGGATGTAGGCCTAGCTCTCATCTAGGTCTTCATCATCTCCACGACCAAGCCATCAAGTAGGTACAGCCCAGCACCACACATTACATTGCCACAACAATCACTTGTGTCTCCTACTATCATCTCATCATGTCGAGATCATCTCATCACACACGGAACACAGCTCAGATGCACACCTCAAGTCCAACAGACCACCCGCGTCTCCCACCCAGTGGGTACAGCCCAGGAGCACCCCAGGTGCATTACGTCCCAAGGACCACCTGCGTCTTCCACCATGTGAGACCACCTGTGTCTTCCACCATGCGAGAACCAACTCTTCGTCTTCTCCAGCATGGGAGTACTGCCAGAAGCACCCCAGGTGCATTACGTCCCAAGGACCACCTGCGTCTTCCACCATGCGAGAACCAACTCTAGTGCATCTGCGTCTTCCAGTCTCACCAGTCCCTCTTTTGAGGAACCTCGATCTGGATAACACCAAGCCTCTCTTTGAAGTATTCAAACTTCACTCTGGCTAACAGCTTGGTCAACAAATCGGCTATCTTCTCGTCTGTTGCCACATACTGGAGCTTCACTGCTCCTCTCTGCACCATATCCCAAATATAGTGGTACTTGATCTCAATATGCTTCGACTTGTCATGGAACACCGGGTTCTCGGACAACTTCACACAACTCTGGTTGTCACAGAAGATACAAGTCGCCTCGAGCTGGAGATCAAACAAATCTAACAGTAGCTTCTGAAGCCATACTGCCTCACAACTAGCCGAACAAGCTGCAACATACTCTGCTTCGGTTGTACTCAGCGCTACGCATGACTGCTTCCTGCTAAACCAGGACATCATACCGGATCCCATACTAAAGCAACATCCTGAAGTGCTCTTCCTATCTGTGGCACTGCCTGCCCAATCTGAATCAACATGACCATGTAGGTTAATCTTCTGATTCACCTCATACTTGAGTCCATAGTCAACTGTACCCTTCAGGTACTTTAATATATGCTTTGCAGCAATCAGGTGAACATGTCTCGGATCCGTCAGGAACTAGCTCAAGGTGTTAACAGCAAAGCATATGTCTGACCTCTTGTTCGTTAAATACACCAACAAACCAATCATCTGGTGGTACATCGTGGCATCAACCGTCTCCGATGAAGCATCACACAATAGCTTCAAGTTCGATGTTATTGGTGTGGCCATTGCCTTGCAGTCCATCATTCCGAACCTCTTTTAGAATCTCTACAGCATACTTTCCTTGACCAAGGAAGATTCCATCCGCACTTTGCCACACCTCCATGCCTAAGAAATAATGCATCATCCCTAAGTCCTTCATCTCGAACTCTGCAGTAAGCCTCCTCTTTGCATCTGCAATGAGCTCATCCTCACTTGTCAGAAACAGGTCATCTACATATAGCAGATGTATCACTAGTCTTCTGCCTTCAACCTTGAAGTAAAGGTTGGAATCCGCTTTACTCTTGGTAAAGCCTAAGCTCATTAGGAAATTGTCCATCCTGTCGTACCTCGTCTTGGGTGCTTGCTTTAATCCGTACAAGGCTTTCTTCAACTTGCACACATGAGTCTGTCTATCATGTGTCTCAAATCCTAGTGGTTGCTCCACATACACTTCCTCTTCAACTACACCATTCAAGAATGCTATCTTGACGTCCATCTAGTGTACCTTCCATTTCATTACTGCAGCCAATGCAAGTATAGTTATGATGGAAGTGTATCTTGCTAAAGGTGCAAATGTTTCCTCATAGTCTATGCCTTCTTTCTAGGAGAAGCCATGTGCCACAAATATTGCCTTGTGTTTTTCAATGCTACCATCTACAGCATGCTTGATCTTGTAGATCCACTTCGAAGTCACAACAAACTTCCCTTCTGGACTCGGTACTATTTCCCAGACATCAATCTTCATAATCGACTAGTACTCCTCGATCATGGCATCCTTCCATTCGTTCTTCTATGTTGCTTCCTCGTAGTTGGAAGGTTCTTTATCAATGACGTCACACAACAGGGCCACATAACTAGAGTACGGTCTAGGTCTCTTACTTTCTCTATGCATCCCATCTGGAGTGCCATACTTCTCTGCATCTTGTATTGCTTTTTGTGCCCATGATGGTCTTCTCTTGTGAGAGTTCTTCTCACGAGGTGGATCTACAGGTTCTTGTGGTTTTGTTATGTTGTGGTCTTCATGATCTTCTTGGATTGTCTCCTAAATCGTCGTCACTTGTTCTACAAAACAAGTCTCATCATTATTCTCTTGTGGGTGATGGTGTATGATCTTTCCTACAAGTCAAATTCAGCTGCATGATTAGAAACATTTCATAATTTTCAGAACAAATTCTTATGCATAAAGACATAAGTCACACAGTTATGAAACTATCTTAGCAATGCTTTCAACACAACATTCATCCATATCCCGTATTCATACGGTAACTTTCTAGATGCCTTCCATCTTTACCAGAACATTATTAAGAGTGTGCACTACTCCCAACATGTCAGCAAAGAGGTTTCATTCTAGATAAGTAGCAATGGAATGTTGTACAGTACCATAAACCACTTACCCATATTAGTAGTATTTTGTTCATTGTTCTAACATACATAATCTAGAAACATGAATATGTAAACAACTGAACAATATTTAAGTATACAAGAAATGACAATTCAAAGACTTATCTTGTTTGGTTGTTGGGTGGACTCTCTCTTGATCTTTGCTTCCTTGCAGGAACTATTGGAGTCTTTGACGGTGTGCTCTACTTCATCGTCTGATTCTGAGATCATGTGCCTTTCTTGCTTATGATTAGAAATGTTGAGCAAGTATTTTACATGTGTTCTTTGTGTGTCTTTTGCATCTTAACCAATGCTGAAATGGATGAGAGGCTTCCATAGAGCATTGATCTTTATTTGTTTTCCGGAGTCCAACTCTGTAGGAGATTCTCTTACTCCTTTCATGTAATACTGAAGGTCACCTCTAGCTTCACCTTATGAGGTGGAACCGACTGAATGAACCCTTGTAACTGGTTACCTTTATTACATTACATATTCTTCATCACTTGAAGAATCTTCATTTGTTCTTTTGTTTGCAGGTTCATCATCTTTTGCGGTGTGAGCATGATGCCTCTTCTTGTTGATTTTGCTGGAGGATCCTTGGTTTTTGGGACAGTTTCTTGAGTAGTGTCCCTTCTCATCACATGTGTAGCATCTAATACTAGATAGATCTCTTCTGGATTTTATGTGTCTACTGTGATGGTGGTCCTCCCTCTTGTTGTGATTTCTTCTAGTGTGAGCAATTAGGGCTTGGTCATCATCAGCTCCCATCTTCTCTTCTCTTGCTACTAGCCTAGCTTCTTCTTGTGTACATTCTTCCCATAGTCTACTGAAGGTGATCAACTTCTTCCTGCTCATATTCCTTGAATGAATGAGTCCCATGATCTTGAGAGACCATTCAACATGGTCATAACAATCTCTGCTGCTTCTACTTTTTCTTCAACTGCGTCAAGTTGTTCCTTGATCTGAGAGACCCTTGTGAAGTAGGATTGCATGGTCTTTGAGTTTAGGATCTTCACATTCTTGAGTTGGTTCCTTAATGTCATCTTTCGATTGATGTTCTTTCCTGCGAATAACTTCGTCAAAGCATCGAACATCTCCTTGAGTGTCTTCAAGGATGACACATGGGGAATAAAATGATATTTAATGGAGTCTGCAATAATTCTCTTGGTCTTTACCAAGTTCTTCTTGTGGATAGCCTTTGCTTCATCTCCCTCTGGTGTTGGAACCTCCTCATTAACATATTTGTCCAAATCATTTTCTTCAAGGACAAGAGCAATCCTATACTTCCATGCTCGGAAGTTGTCAGCTCCCTCAAGCTTATCATCAAGCTTGGTGTAGTGAGTCAGTTTGAAATGAGAACCTCAAAGGGAAATAGCAGAGATTTAGGTCTTACCAATTTGAGATGCCCAACTTGGTTCTGGAGCTGGCTGGCCTAGGGTTTGTTAGAGAAACCCTAATTTTTCAAAGTTGGAAATTTGAACTTCTGGTGGGATAGAAAGATACGCCTCCTCAAGGTGATTTGAGAAATGTACTCCTTTTCCTAAATCTGTGGACAATATTGCAAAAGAGTTGATGCCCTAGTTTTCCTTTTGACAGTAGTGACGGGGCCAAAAATGAAAATTCTCGGTTTTGAATTCTGCTTGCACAGGAAGATGCGCCCTCCTAGGGTGAGTTGTCCAATGTACTCCTTTGTCTGGATTGATGGAGGAAAACCCCAAAAACTTGATGCCCTAGTTTTCTCCCGGCACTAGTGTCTGGGTCAAAAATCAAATTCTCCAAATTCGATTCTGCTTCCTCCAAAAGATGCGCCCTCCTAGGGCGAGTTAGCCTAACTCTCTTTTTCAGATGATCTATGGAGAGAAGACCTTGAACTAGGAAGCCCTAGTTTCCCGTTGTTGCACAATGCCTTCTTTTCAGGTTAGCTCTGATACCATGTTAGAGTTTGCACTTTAATTCAATTTAACTAGGATCTTTAACTGAAAGAAAAACAAGCACAACAAAACACAATAGACAATAGTTTTCCTCGAGGAAACCATAAAGGAGAAAACCCCGCAACTTCCTCAAATATAGATTCATCACTAATACAATGTCAAGCAAAATGGAAAACCCAAATATAAGATGTCTTCTGTGGCTCTCTCTCTTTCTCCTCCAGTGAACTTGTCTTCTCTCTCTGCTTATGAGTGAGTGAGAGGTGTGTCCAAATGAGAGAGCAAGCTCTCTATTTATACTTTATGTTTGGGTGACCTTTTTCCTAATTAGGTCGGCTTGACTAATTTGACTAGGCCGACCTGTCCTAGGGAGACTCAATAATACATTTTACATTCATTCTTTGGGGTGCTATTGCCCCGACTTACAATGGAGGTTTTACCACAGTAACCTAGCATGACTAAACATAATAATGACATCCCTGAACGGAGGAAAAACATCTTCGTCGGAGGTACAAGTAAAATACAATAATAATATCAATATAAAATACAAATGAATATCTTCTGAAGTTACATTTACAACAACATGACCCACACATCTTGGTGTTGTATGTAGATGATTTGTTTCTCACAGGTGCACAGGGGCTTATAGAAGGGTGCAAGTCCAATTTGGCTACAGAATTTGAGATGAAGGATATTGGCTTGATGCATTATTTCTTGGGTTAGAGGTATGGAAGAGATCGGGTGAGATCTTTCTTGCCAGGGGAAGTACATAGTAGAGATCCTGAAAAGATTTAGGATGGAGGACTATAGACCGATGGCTACACCTATGGTTACCAGATTCAGAGCTAGTGGATTCCATATTATACATACAGCTGATAGAATCCTTGATGTATTTGGTCAACACTAGGCCAGATATATGTTTTGCTACACCTTGAGCCAGTTCATGGTGGAGCCAAGGCAGGTGCATTGGCTAGCAACGAAGCATGTGGTCAGGTATTTGAGGGGCACAGTGGAGTATGGATTGAGGTATCTTCGAGGTGATGGAGTGAGGCTACAGGGATATTCAGACTCAGATTCGGCAGGGATTACATCAGAACGGAAGAGCACCTCAGGGTGTTGCTTCAACTTGGGCTCAACGGTGATTTTTTAGTTCAGCAAGTATTGAAAATCTTAAAATGCAAGCAAGATTTCTTTTACTCACAAAACAAGAGAACTTCTCATTGACTCATTTTGTCAAACACTTAGAATTCTTTGATTCCAATCTCAATAAATGCACTTTTAATGAGCAGAAATACTATTAGCTAAGTTCTTGCAGTGGAAATACACTGAACAGGAGACAAATATATTCAACCATTAACTTTAAAGACTTGGAATTTTAGCCAATAGGCCCAAGAAAAACCTAATGAGAGAACTTTATTTTTCAAAGACCAAATTTACAAATAACTTCAGTAGTATTTATCTTAACCCTTCTTCTCAAAAAGTGTGCCAGAGTCTCTGAAGACTTGTACTTTACAACAATAAATGCATCCCTTCATCATTGATTTTCATACCATCTTGAACAACAATACATCTTGTCATCCACAAGTGCCAGCATTAAATCACTGACAGTCTGTCTCGATATCAGTGCCCAGACAGTAGTATACTCTCAGCCTTAATTTGTGTGCCTTCTCAGCAACTATACAGCCTCACACGTGCCTTCAATTAATGCAACAATACAGCATTAACTTTTGTACCCTGATTTTCCTTCGAAATACTTAACCGGTTGTTCTGAAAATTGCACGGCCTGACTAGGGAAATGTACCAGTATCAAATGCGCCCAGATTATCTTGGAATTCGTGCTGCAATAAATACACTTGTTGCTTATCTTGAAAATTGTGCCCTTTTTCAACCTTCTTCTCTCTCTCTTAATCCTCAACCTCTTCTCCTTCTTGCTCTCCAAAATCTCTTTGGTAAGAAATGAGAATAATGATGTCTCTCTCTAGAAAAGCGAAGCCTTTTATTACTTCATTAATGTTTCAAACCCTAACTACTCAAACTTCCTTTTGATGTATGGATGAGAATAAATCTCATAATGTAGGGTCTACATTTAATATCTCATTACAAAGTACTTTTAAAACGTTAAATGATAATAAATGGCGTTTATATCATAAAGTCATTTTCACACTTTATAAAATCACATTATAAAGTCACTTTACATTTTAAAATATAAATCACGTTCCTAGAGACACTTTAATGTCCCCCCCATGCTAGACATCATTACATGGAGAAGACCTTGTTATCACGCAACTTGTAGTTGCCCCTTTATGATGATCCTATTCAAGACGGTAGAGGAGCTAGGCAACTAAAGAGGTGATCTTAGAGGATCCTAACCCCCATAATGGAACGGTTGTCACGTCAGACAAGATTCTTTTCACTTTATGCCACTTAGAATAGAGTGACAAAGGGGAAGACCCTAATCTAACCCAGAAAGAAAGACCTAAAGCTAAGACACCAGATCAAACTATAGCTATAGAGTACGTAAGGTATTTGGCTGATAGGACCCTAAACCAATAGAGAGAGACACCGATATTGAAAGCTTATGGATTGTGAAGCCTTTAAGGAATAAAAAGACCATCCAAATAAATTATTGCAGTAGCTAAAGAATGAGGCACAAGATCTAGGATGATGGTGCTAGGTGAAAATGACTAAGTCACTACCATAGGATGATTTATAGAAAAACTTGAAGATACCCAAGATAATGATTTAGATGAGATTTAAAGCTTCCTAACACCTTGGATTACTTTCTTCAAGAAGGATATGACAATGTCTAAGCTTACAAGCAAAAGGAAGGAGTCACAGAACAGGAAAAATGGTCAAAACCTTAAGAGGGTGAACTGCCTGAAGATTAGTGCCTGAACTATAGGGCAAATGGAGTCCCAGAAGATGACGCCTCAAGGAGGCTAGTGAAGTCCAGGAGTAAGCAATAATACCCAGAAAAGGTTTTCCAGAATTCCGAGAAGTGTGACCCAGAGAAGTTTTGTAAATTATAAGTCAGGGTTTTAATATTTATTTACCGAGACCGACCCATGGATGGAAAAAAAAAAGAGAAGTGAAACACTTACACGGTCACTACAGATAATTGCCGAGATGATGAAGATTGCCCTTGCATAGGTCAAATGAGAGATTTGGTGAAGCCCTCATCCAGATGAAATGCCTAGTGACCCCATGCGCGCTTCCTTCCTACCAAGCCAAGATACAATAAATTAGAATAGCAAGAAGAATGAGAAAATGCAAATGTGAAGACAAAGATAAAGAATGATTGATCACTATGATAGAACCACTCCCTGTTAAACCAAGATTTGAGAGAGAGACAAAGCAAGTCTACTCAACCAATGCGCCCCTCCCAAATCAACCTCTCTTTCCTACAATAAAAATATGGATCAATATATACGAGAACTATTCACCAAGATCTTTCAACGCAAACAAAAGATAATTTCAATCACCATCACAAGCATTCATCCACAATTACACAAGTATTTGGATCACAAAATATTTCTCTCTATTCAATAGTTCTGGTGCCAAAAGTCCCAATGAATACAATGAGATCACCTCTCTTAATAGGAGAAGAGTGGTGTCCACATTCTAACTAATTTTCATCTGACGGTTGAGATTATAACATCATCAACGGTAGAGATCTAATTTTACATTGATACATGGATCAAGCTCATAAATGGGGGTGCACTTTTACCTCTAACGCCCAAGCTAGGAGAAATACATCATAACAAAGATATATAACATGTGGTACATGATGTAGGGGTCACCTTAGGGGCTCAAATCACCCTAAGTGCCACTCCAATACAAATTCATAAGATATAACATGGTGATACACCATATGCCAAGGTGAAGTGCGCCCCTCATGGAGGACGTCCTCCCTAGGCAAGCCAAATAATAAGTGTCGACCCTGAAATTGAGATAAAAGCATGACAAATGATACATACAGCCTCTGTATATCATATCAAGTCATCCCATACCGTATCCTATCCATACATTGGCCAAATCGATTTCCTTGGAGTAGCCATGGTCATTTTTATTGAATTGAAATGTTGATTTTATTTCTATAGAATAAATGTGACATTATTTCCATTTCCCTTGCCTAGATCAACAACTTGAGTATGCCAATGGAATCAAAGACCTCAAATCCACTAATAATGACTACTAGAACCTCATGAATCCATCTAAATATGCATTTTGATGAAACAAGGCTAGGATAAGGGGAGTTGACTTGTTTGACCTTAACATAGTGACCTCTCAGAGAAGAGGGAAACAGGAATCCACTCAAGCATATGCAGGATAGAAAACACTAGGGAATGGGGGTGTCTAACATATGGGTAGAGTGCTTCGAAGGTTTCCAATAGACTCTGACAAGTTTCCTTTCGCTCACATCCAAGCCTGATTCAGGTTCCGTGAGGAACTTTTCTAGAACCATTGTGTTAGGTGCACAATTAACCCAAACTCTGAGGTTCTAGGGGACTCTTAGAATTAGTAGTCCCTTACTCCATCCCACATCCATCCCCTTTTGGGCTCCGTGCAGAAATAATCATTACATGACACAACCAGCAGTCATGTAGATATTCAATTGTTCCCTAAGTTGCAGGAAACTTGGTACTAGGCCCCGTACCACTACCGTACCAAGCAGGAAACTCGGAAACGCGTTTGGCACTCCTCGGAAACACATTTCCGAACGTGCCACCATGTTTCACGTGGAGGAAACATGGGTGGTACGGTTGGAAACGCATTTCCGTGCTGTATCCGCATCAGTATGGCGTGTTTCCTCCTTGAATTCTCGCTTTTCTATCCAAGAAAAGAACCCATTAGCATAATCAATGGGTTAATGATGGTTTAGGAAACCTCTAGAAGCCTCTAAAAGTCTTTTTTTATAAAATGACGATTTTACTTCCCTCATCTCACACAATGATTTGAGCAAGCGAGGGTTACTTTAGGAAGCCGATTTGAAGACAATCAGCTACAATATTGTGCAAATCGACTTATCTTATGTTTTAGTTCTATGTTGATTGTTCACATTTTGATATATGTAGCAATGTAGCCTCATAAATAAAGGTTGATTTTGAAATTTTGAATAGATTGTATTGCCAACGTTGTTTTTGGATATTACTACTTGGCAACCTGCATTATGTAATCATCTATGACAAAAAAAAAAAAAAAAATTCAATGGAACACATCATGGGAAACCCTCAGGTACTTCCCCTCATTTCGAGGATGGTACCCAAGGTAAACCACCAACCTGATTACGGGGCCTAACCCAGTGGGAACATCAAGTGAGGCCCTTGCATAGCCACCCAACCATCATCTATGACAATTATCGATTTATGTTTCACATTTAACTTTTAATGTCCTTGCTAATTTGCACACACACACACACACACACATATATATCGTGTTTCCCCGTTTCCTAAATTTGGGGGGTCACGTTTCCAGTGCGTTTCCGTATCGGATACACATTTTTGTTTCCCCGTATCATGCAACGCGTTTCCGTATTAGATACGCATTTTTGTTTCCCCGTATCATGCAACTTAGATTGTTCCTCATCTGCTTGGCCTCTTTGTGTTTCATTTCATGTCCCTTCGTATTTTACATGTGCTTAAATACACAACTAACTGCAGCTTTCATCCAGGTCACTTTCGTTTAATTTCAATAACCTTTCGACTTTCCTTTCATTTGAAATATAACATATGTCACAATAATGTCTATAATGATGAAAGGATAAATTGTTTCGAGGACTGGGGGAAGACAATCTGGTGGCATTGGCCACACATCCAATCCACAAGGCATCATACAAGCAGACAAGAAGGAACTAGGAAACACACTCCAGATCCGAGACACAAATAAACATGGAATCTAACCAACATAGAGGTCTAAGTGGGGGGAAGTCTTTAAGATCAAAATTCCAAGTCCAAGTCAGGGTTAAGTCTCAAATAATGGAAGATATAGATGAATGGAAGAAGGTGAAAAGGTGATGCCATACATAGCAAAAACAGGGCTAAGTTTGCATAAGGTAGGCAGTACGAATGACCATATTCAAAGGTCTTAGCATTCAGGATCATGCATTTACAATTAGTAACAAGTTCATGAAGACATCCAATAATATATAGTCACCAATGTTAGTTACCATGTTAAGTTAAAGGTAATAATGAGTAAGACAGACAAATAATAACACCCAAGTACATATGTATACTTGCTCAGCCATATACCTGTCTCTGCATGAAGATCAACTCTGACTGCTCTGTTATCACACCATCGTAGTTGGGCTACTATTCTTGTTGAGCAAATATCTACACTTTTCAGAGCTTTGCTTTTACAGAGATCAGTTATGATGAGCAGCATTATTTGAGATCACTTATAGATCAGAGCAGTATATATCAGTCATTGAGTAGACCTTGTGCCAAGGGTGAGCCTTGAGAGCTTAGATTTGATGACCGATATGACCTTTTGTTTCATACAGTTTCAATTCAGTGCCCAGAGTTCCAGTTGTATTATTGCAGCAGTGTTTCAGTGGTTCTAGATGATGATTATTTATATGCAGTGATATGACCATTAGACTTGTGATTGTTAACATTGGACTATTATCTTGTTGTTTTAGTCATCTTCATAGCATTGACTTGGTATATAACTCATGATGTGGCAGTACTATTTAAATAATGAAATAAAATATCTAGGATGGTTTTATAAATATAAAATTGGATGTATTACTTGCACTCTAAGGTTTTCTGACAATACTCATTGGTTTCATTACCCTCCTGTGAGCATGGACATGGTCTTTCCTGACATCTTTGTTTGCTAGCCTAGGCACCACATTCACTTGACTCCATCCATCCATGACCTTCCTTATTTTGGCTTTCACCTTGACATGACTTCTTGACTGTTTGATATGGAGGACTTCCCCATTTCTACCTCTGTGTTGGATCGCATCCATGTTTGTTTTGTGTCTCGGCTCTAAGTTGGTGACAGAACTTGCCTTTGGTGAGTTGGATTTTATGCCTAGATCATCCTAGTTGGTGCCCCGATGTTTGGTTTAGCGCGGAATTCCCTCTAGTCACATGAGTTGTTGTTGGCTAAAACTGAAAGCACATGTACTACTTATATTAGAAATCTCTTATAAATGCCTATGAACTTAAAATTCTAGAATGTGTTTCTCAACACACGATGAATAAAGGCTAAAGCAATGAAATGCTAAAAGTACCCCTCGAAGGGTCCAAAAAGGTCTAAAAAGCAATGGTTAAATGTATGCTATAGCTAAAGATTGTTGACCTCGTAAATGTAAATATGCTACGGATGCAAGCTGCGATTAGTTGTGCTTTTTAGCGCATGCAAAATCCCAGAGGGATCTTATAGGCCAAAAAGGCCATGGGAATTAAATGAATGATCCTAATGAACTTGGATCAACTTGATGTAGACATGATGCCTAAGTTGAATAAGCACTCTCTAAAAAACTTACCCATTTGTGAGGCACTGCCATTCCCTTTGTTTATTTTGTTCAGCACATAGTGTAGCTCCCCCTCTCCCCGTCCAAAGTGTCACTTAATTGTGTTGGTCAAGTCATCCCTTTTACTTAGCCTTGTCCTTAGCCCTCACCCTTTGCTAGCAGTTAGACCATGTCCATTGGATGAGTATGTCTTTAAAGCTTTGTGCAAGTAAAGTATAAACAATGCAGAAATATATATGTATTAACTGCCACTAAATGATGTTTATACTTTAAGTTAAGCTGTGAATATGATTAAAGGAACATGTCTTAGTTTTTGTTATAATTTAGTCTTTGGTTGTATTTTGACCTAGTCAAACATAGTTTGACCATGGTCATTCTTGGGATCCGTAATGAGATGGACCACATGTGCGTATTGATGTTGATCTATGGTCCCACATACACCTATTGATGATTCCATATGTTGGACATATGCTTCAGATGATGATTGATGCAGTTGGTCAGTTTTATTATTATTTCCAAATCGTCATATTTTACATTGTCCAGGTATGGTGGACCATGCTGATGACCGCATAAGTTATCATGAGGTGTATGAGTACTCATCTCTAGTGGATTTGGGTCTTCTGGATCCATTGGGACACTTATCTTTCAGTTCCGGGCACTTCTGGGTATGATAGTTGTAGTTATCCACCTGTTGACCAGTTTGGGCATGTTGATCCAGCCTGTCCAGCAAGAGCATTGGAGGCAAGTCGTTGCCTAGGGCGCTACAGGGGAAAGGGGTGGTCCAGCCACTTGTTTTCACCATTATACCCCCCTTCCGAACATGATGCACCTTCAATTTGACAGCGCAAGCACCCTAGAGGCTGTTTTGGGCAATTTTAGGGTTTTTAGAAGGATTAAAAAATGGAATAAAAAGGTCATTGAGGAATTCGATTTGGGCAATTGAGGCAAGGTTTTGGCACTTGGTCTACTCTGAGGTCATCCATAGTATATCCCCCTTCTTCCAAATCAGTTTGCACCAGTTAGTGGGGTCCACATGGGCTACAGTAGCTTTTTATTGTACTTCTCTCTTTGATGATGGGGACAAGATTTGATCATTTGTATATTTTGACATGTCATAGACTCATATTTTATATTATTGTGCCATGGGGACATGCTAGTGAAGGGAATTAATACCTCCTAGCCCCACCATGTGCTCCTAGTGACTTGTCTTGGTCTTGTTGATGTGGCACATGTATTATTAGCCAACCCCATGTATGACATCACCCTCCTTAGGGTCTTTTAGGCTATGACATCATCACTTAGTTAAGTGATCCATGTCTTATTTTGTATTGGCTCATCTTAGCCGTTGATTAGATTGTTATATCTTTTAATCTCAACCACTAGTTTTAAAAAGTGGTTTAGTGGTTTAGGGTTTTGGTCTTCCTCATCCTATAAAAGGAGGAGACCCCCCTATTGTAAAAGCACCTTTAGGTTCTGGAAAACTTGGAATAAAAATACTATTTTGGAGATCTTCTTCTTGGCTTTGATTGGGTTGCTCTTGTACATCATTATGCATCTTTGTTTTTAGATATTTTCTGCTTGTAACAGGTGAATTCGACATCAACAAAGGGAGGCTGAATTGATTGAAACTAGAGTGAGATTTTGCTTGAAGGGAAGATTGTAGGGATTGCCCACATCCCCCTTGGGAAAGACGTCTTCATCTTGAGGGAGTTTTTCAATTGTGCTTTGTCCATTGATTGCTTCTTTGACATGACATGCTTAGATCTCATTGATTTGTGGATCAAATCTAACGTTTTGTAGTTTGATTTATAGGTTGAATGGGGCATCTCTCCTCCCAGGGCTTGGACGATTTTGCTTGGATTTACTTGGAGCTAGCTTGAAATTGTAACTAAGGGCAAGGATCATGCATGTGCAAAGTAGCCGCAAGCTTTTGAGGTAAGATCTACAAGGTATGTATCCATTTCGCTTGTTCTCCATCCTATTGGTCACATAAACCTTTAAAATCTAAAACCCTCTTTTTCTATTTTTTTACATCTACTTGGATCTAGCATGCTTTTGGGGATAGCATTAAGAACCCACCTCTATAGCATCCACGACGATTTGGATCTATAGTTTGGTGGTGTTTGGCTTTCATTTGACATATTTTCCGAGGCATATTAGCCACTCCAAGGGAAGTCGCATTCCTTAAGGAGGCTAGTTGGGCTAGTTCCTAAGAGTGGGTATGTGAGATTTTTGTTGCATTGAATAGATCACCCTTGAAAACCTACCCCTAGTGCTTCACTTTTGCAATTTCTACCTTGTGGGCCCCATTCCTCATTTTGAGGGTTATGCCCCACTTGGGTCACTTAGTGATGCATTAGATCTAGTGAGATCTAGCCATGGCATGCTCTTGGTGTTTGGCTTTCATTTGACACATTTTCCAAGGCATATTAGCCTCTCCAAGGGAAGTCGCATTCCTTGAGGAGGCTAGTTGGGCTAGTTCCTAAACGTGGGTAGGTGAGATTTTTGTTGCATTGAATAGATCACCCTTGAAACATACCCCTAGTGCTTCACTTTTGTGATTTTGTAATGACCCTTTTTCAAAATTTTATTAAAATGCCAATTTTTCCACTTTTTCCCCAATTTCGACCTTTGACTAGTTTTACTGTTTTGACCTCCAAATCAACCCAAATGCTCCCAAATCTTCTGTAGGAGTGTATGAATGGTATTTAGACTTGAATATTAGGTTCAGGGATGTTTTAAGGCCCTCCAAATACTGCTGCAAACTTGATTTGTATTCTGATCAATATATGTAATTTTGACTAGTAATTTGTGCATCAAATCCCCCCGGGGTAACACTGCAAATGGCCTTCCAAATGCCTCCAAACTCCCACGAATTTATGAACAGAGGTATGTAATGTGTTATGTATGTGATTAAGGTCTCATATGCACCATTAATTGATTTTTACTACTGTTCTAACTCTCTCACATTCAACAGCAAAAACCCCCAATTCGACCCTTGGAGAAATGGCACTATTTCACCTCTCAATACAAACAAACTGAGTAAAAATGCTTCAAATGCTCACGTACAGTACATGAAACTTGTAGAATATATCCATGGTAGTATATGAATCACAAATATATCAGAGAATCATCCATCCATTTGAAATAATCAACCTTATAGTGTCATACATCAAAGCATTGGGGAAATGGACATTGTTTGTTCATTAATCAATAATTTTGCATACAGTCAATGGGTATTTCGACCTAAGAGTTTCTGAATATGAAGAACAGAGGATATGAAGCTATTACAATGAGAAAAATATCATATGAATCTCTCCCAATGAGTGCAAGATCTCACCCAAAGCGCAATCCCTCAAGGAGCCCGAATATGCCTTCAAAATTGGAAATGGTGGAGAGAAAGTGCTGCACTAAACCAAACCATGAAACTTCCTGTAGCTGCTACCTGCAAATAAAACTCCATTAAAGCACCATGAAAGACTTGAGTGGCCTCTCCAAACACCAACTTGGATGGGAATCTTTCACCCTCGAAATTGGCTAAGGCAAGAAACTAGTCATCCACTAGTTCTCTCTTCACAAATGCAATTTTTCTCAAATCATCAAAAGCCATTCTCATACTTGATTTCTACATTTTATAACCAACATTAGCCTTCTAGGGGTCGAAATCCTCTCAATAGATTCAATAAATTTCCATTTAGAAAATATTCATCATTTGCCACTTGTCTCCTAGTTCCAACCTTCCATCTTCTCCCAAATTCGAATTTGAGTCTCTTTAGCTTCCCCCAACTCCATGAGGGCCTTCCTTGAGCCTATTTTTGGGGCTGACATGTCATAATGGTCAGGTGTAAGAAGTCAGGTCTGAATTTTGTCATAAATGTCATAGATGCTTCATTATTGTTGTCATAAAACTAGGGAATCTAGCCCAAGTGTCCACTAGTCTCCAATTTGACTCTTCCTCTCCCATGGAGGTTACTATTCCATCCCATTTCGACCTAAGATGCTCAATGCCATGTGTTATGACTTACCAACTCACCCAAGAGTGTTCACCTTCCCATGAATTCGAATTGGCAAGAGAGAGCTGCCATGTGTCATTGAAAAATCAAGCTAGTGTGAGTTCCACCACCTCCATATGTCTCCAAAACAACTTGCCACTTAGAATTCTCTTGAATTTATTTATTCACCATATTTATTAAATGCTTGAACCCTTCTAATGTCTAAATATCATTTATTAACTTCCTTATTACCATCCCACATGTGCCCATCCAACCTAGGAAACTAGTAGGATTGATGGGATTGTCTTACTATGCACTTATTTGAATGGGGACATTACAGTCCTCCCCACCCAAGATTGCTTGTCCTCAAGCAATTTCAGATTTGAATGCTGCAAAATCTTCTCCTCTTCCCATGTGGCATCTTCATTTGGTAAGTCCTTCCATTGCACTAAATATTCTTTGATGATTCTACTCCTCAACCTTCTTTCCCGTGTCTTCAAAATCTTTTTCGGAACGAGTGTGAGCTGACCTTCATCATCCAAAGGAGGAAGTATTTCTGAAGTGATGATTTGCTGACCAAGAGCTTTCTTGAGACAAGAAACATGAAATACATAGTGGATTTTACTCCCTTCCCGAAGTTCTAGTTCATATGCTACTTCTCCAACCTTCCATACTACCTTGTCTGGCCCATGGTACCTTGGTTTTAATTTTTCTGCTCCATTCTTTTTGAGAGATGTTTGTTTATAAGGCTGCAACCTTAAATATACTAAATCATTGACTTGAAAGGTTCTTTCTTCTCTATGCCTATCAGCATATTGTTTTTGCTGATTTTGAGCAACCTGCAAATTGTCTTTCAAGAGCTTTAAAATTTCTTGGCTCTCTTCCACCCAATCTTTAGCCTTTGGGGCTCTACTATTACCAAATATAATGTCAGCAAATGTAAGTGCATCATAACCATATAATGCTTTGAAAGGAGACATTCCTATTGACATATGATAAGTGGTGTTGTAGCAAAACTCACCCAAGTGTAGCTATTTTGCCCATGCTTTTTGCTGCCCTCCCACATAGTTTCTTAGGTATCCTTCCAACCATTGGTTTACCCTCTCTGTTTGTCCATCAGTTTGTGGATGATAGCTGATACTTGGAGTCAATTGAGTGCCTACCAATCTAAAAAGTTCTTGCCAAAAAGCACCCATGAATCTACTATCTCTATCACTGACAATGCTCTTGGGGAGCCCATGCAATCTAAAGATTTCTTTGAAAAAAATATCGGCCACTTGTGTAGCACTAAAAGATGATGTAACAGCAAAGAAATGAGCAAATTTTGTCAACCTATCAACTACCACATAGATGCAATCCTTACCCAAGTATTTAGGCAATCCGGTGATGAAATCCATGGAAATACTGTCCCATTTTTGCTCCGGAATGGGCAATGGTTGTAATAGGCCGGCTAGAAATGTAAGTTCTGATTTGTTTTGTTGACATGCTTTACATTCATTCACATACTTCTGAACATTTTCCTTCAGCACCTTGCAAAAAAATCTTTGCCTCAACTGTCTATAAGTTTTGAAGATCCCCGAATGGCCCGCTAGTGGGGAATCATGTGCTTTTTGCAAAATTCGGCACTTGAGCTTGGAGTTATGAACTAAATAAATTCTTCCCTTATAATATATCAGCCCATTCAAAATCCTATAATTATCATCCCCTTTGATTCCATCCAACACATCACAAGCAAATTTGTCTTTGGCATATTCAACTAATAGCATGTTTTTCCAATCCTTGGCAATATCCATGAGAGAAAAAGAAGGCCTTCTTGACAAAGCATCTGCTACTATATTATTATTTTCTTTGACATATTCAATATCAAAATCATAAGCTTGAATCTTGCTTACCCACTTTTGTTGCCTTTCATTTAGATCTTTTTGGGTGAGAAAGTGTCTTAGACTATTGTGGTCAGTTTTCACCACAAACTTGCTGCCCACCAAGTATTGTCTGAATTTGGCCAATGCATGCATAATGGCCAACATTTCTTTATCATAGATGGAGTAAAGTTTTTCATGAGGCTGCAACTTTCTGCTCTCAAAGGCTATGGGGTGTTGACCTTGCTTAAGGACAACCCCTATTCCTCCACCTGAAGCATCACATTCCACAACAAAAGGTTTAGTAAAATCAGGAAGTACAAGTATGGGACAACTACTCATTACCTCTTTCATTTTTTGGAAGGCCTTTTCAGCCTCTTCATCCCACTTGAAAGCATCCTTCATAGTCAAATCAGTGAATGGAGAAGTCAAATTGGAGAACCCTTTCACAAATTTTCTGTAGTAGGTGCATATGCCAATAAAGCCTCTCAATTCGGTAATATTTTTTGGTGATGGCCATTCCAAGATAGCCCTAGTTTTTTCCATGTGTACCTTCACTCCTTCTTGCCCAATAATGTGCCCAAGATACAGTAGTTCTTTCATCCCAAACTCACATTTTGATAACTTAGCAAATAAGGACTCTTCTTGCAAGATTTTCAACACAATCTCTAACTACTGCAAATGCTCTTCCCATGTTTTACTATAAATAAGAATATCATCAAAGAAAACCAAAACAAACCTTCTTAGTTGCTTGCAAAATATCCTATTCATATATGCTTGAAAGGTGGCTGGAGCATTAGTTAACCCAAAAGGCATGACAAAAAATTCAAAGTGGCCAAAATGACATCGAAAATCGGTCTTTTGCACATTTTCATCTTTCATTCGAATTTGGTGATACCCTAATCTAAGGTCAATTTTTGAGAAGTATTTGGCCCCATGTAGCTCATCCATGAGCTCATCAATCCTAGGAATAGGATACCTATTCTTGATAGTCTTTTTGTTCAAGGCTCTAAAATCTATGCACATTCTCAATGTTCCATCTTTTTTCTTCACTAGCACTACTGAAGAAGCATAAGGACTAGAGCTTGGTCTAATGAGACCCAACTCTAGGAGTTCTTGGATAGCTTTTTCAATCTCATCTCTGAACTTTTTAGGATGTTTATAAGGTGGTATCTAAATGGATGAAGTACCCTCCTCCAAAATAATACTATGCTCAACCCCCCTATCCCATGGCCTACCATGTGGAAGGTCTCTAAAAACCTTTTCATATTTTTGCAAAAGTCTCTCTATTTCCTTTGGGTGTTTGACAATATTTATAGTTGGCTTGGGAGATGTAATATGACATTCAGCAGCCCATTCTATATCCCCATGCCTCAATATAGATCTCATACTATTGCAAGTTACTACTTGATTTGGATAAGTGTGTTGCCCTCTCACAATTCTTTGTACTCCTTTTGAATCTTGGAATTTCATTTCGGGAATTTGATAATTCACTGTATGCTCTCCTATTGAATACAGCCATTGCACTCCCAAAACCACATTAGTATCAGCAACATCAACCACATAAAAACTATCAACAAAAGTATAGTTACCTACGGTGACTTGTAGCTTTGGAACCCATGTTTTGCATTGCATTGTGTTGTGACCGGGAATGACAACTGTGAAGCCATCAAATGGTTCAATAGGTATCTTTCTTTTCTCTACCATCTCTGCATCAATGAAGTTATGAGTGGCTCCTCCATCTACCAAAATTGAAGTTCTTTGTCCTTGTACCACACCTTTGCATCGGATAGTATGATAGCGAGGTACTGCTGAAAGCACTGCCATTCTTGCTTTGTCCGGTGAAGGCTGATTTTCTTCTTGTTTTTCCTCTTCTACTGCTATCTCATATGCCTCTTCTTGATCTGAAATATGTCCATCTTCATCCATGCCCCCATCATACCCCTCATTATAAGAAAATACTTCTATGTATTGAGCCTTTCCTTTGGTACATTTGTGCCCCGGTGTCCATGGTTGGAAGCATGTGAAGCACAGTTTCTTTTTTCTAAGTTTATCCCTGTTTAGTCCCTCTTTTTTATTCCTCTCAAATGACTCTCTTTGCCAAGGTTTCTTATCATATCCATCCCTTTGCCAAGGTTTCTTTTCAAATTTGTAGCTAGGCTTAGGAGGAAATCTCGTTCTAGGAAGCACATTTTGGAGATCCCTAGTCAAGCTCATTGCATCTTTTAATGTAGTTGGCTTGTGGGCTTTGACCAAACCTCTTAAGGGTTCAGCCAAACCTTCAGTGAACAGCAATACTAATCTTCCCATAGATACATCAGCCACCTTGACTAATAATTTTTGAAAGTTCAACATATATTTGGTAGGGGGCCCAGTTTGCTTCAATTGAGCTAGTTCTTTGAAAGGCAATTCTGGATCTTTTTGTTCAAATCTTTCTAGTACCCTATCAACAAATTCTCCATATGTTTTAACCTGATTATGACCCAAGGTTTTGAGCCCATGAAACCACCATTCATTGGCATCTCCTTCCAAATGCAAAATGGCCATTTTTAATGCATCCTCTTCCAACATAGGATTCAGCTGAAAATATACATCCAATTTTTGCACCCAAGTGTTAGCAGAATTTTGAGAAGAACCATCAAAAGTAGGAAGTGACATTTTTCCAATAGCACTATTCAATTCTTTGTTTTGGAATGGACTCCTATTGTCTCCCTTCCTTTTAATCTTTTGCATAGCGTCGATGTAGTCACTGAGTGGTACACCTCTTTTACACTCTTCATTCAAATCATTCCAATTATTTACTAGTTTCTTGTAATCCAATTCAACATTGGGCTCTTCTTTGGGTGTGAGAAATTTAGGTGTAGTATGCCTTTGTGTGCTTTGAAATTCATCAGGTCTATTATGAGGTCCTGTACTTGAGAAAATATGTTCATTCCCTTTCATCTTTTCCCCTGAGCGTGAACCACTATTATCTCCTATCATCCCTTTGCCTGAAAGTTGGCCACCCAACAATTCGAAACTTTTCATCATTTGTTTATTCATATCTAGCATAACCATGGTAATTCCTTCAAAACATGGTTTTAAGGCTTCAATAAATTCCTCCTTATGTCTTAATTTTTCCTCCTCCTCTCTACCCATTGTTTTAGAAAAAAACTCTTTTTCTGCTACTATCTCTTCTTCAACCAAAACTTCTTCAACTACTGATTCAAAGGGTGATGGTTTATTTGTTTGGTTTCTTATTAATACCATCAAGTGCCAAGACCATGCTTTGATACCACTTGTAATGACCCTTTTTCAAAATTTTATTAAAATGCCAGTTTTTCCACTTTTTCCCCAATTTCGACCTTTGACTAGTTTTACTGTTTTGACCTCCAAATCAACCCAAATGCTCCCAAATCTTTTGTAGGAGTGTATGAATGGTATTTAGACTTGAATATTAGGTTCAGGGATGTTTTATGGCCCTCCAAATACTGCTACAAATTTGATTTGTATTATGATCAATATATGTAATTTTGACTAGTAATTTGTGCATTAAATCCCCCCGGGGTAACACTGCAAATGGCCTTCCAAATGCCTCCAAACTCCCACGAATTTATGAACAGAGGTATGTAATGTGTTAAGTATGTGATTAAGGTCTCATATGCACCATTAATTGATTTTTACTACTGTTCTAACTCTCTCACATTCAACAGCAAAAACCTCCAATTCGACCCTTGGGGAAATGGCACTATTTCACCTCTCAATACAAACAAACTGAGTAAGAATGCTTCAAATGCTCACGTACAGTACATGAAACTTGTAGAATATATCCATGGCAGTATATAAATCACAAATATATTAGAGAATCATCCATCCATTCGAAATAATCAACCTTATAGTGTCATACATCAAAGCATTGGGGAAATGGACATTGTTTGCTCATTAATCAATAATTTTGCATACAGTCAATGGGTATTTCGACCTAAGAGTTTCTGAATATGAAGAACAGAGGATATGAAGCTATTACGATCATAAAAATATCATATGAATCTCTCCCAATGAGTGCAAGATCTCACCCAAAGCGTAATCCCTTAAGGAGCCCGAATATGCCTTCAAAATTGGAAATGGTGGAGAGAAAGTGCTGCACTAAACCAAACCATGAAACGTCCTGTAGCTGCTACCTACAAATAAAACTCCATTAAAGCACCATGAAAGGCCTGAGTGGCCTCTCCAAACACCAACTTGGATGGGAATCTTTCACCCTCGAAATTGGCTAAGGCAAGAAACTAGTCATCCACTAGTTCTCTCTTCACAAATGCAATTTTTCTCAAATCATCAAAAGCCATTCTCATACTTGATTTCTACATTTTATAACCAACATTAGCCTTCAAGGGGTCGAAATCCTCTCGATAGATTCAATAAATTTCCATTTAGAAAATATTCCTCATTTGCCACTTGTCTCCTAGTTCCAACCTTCCATCTTCTCCCAAATTCGAATTTGAGTCTCTTTAGCTTCCCCCAACTCCATGAGGGCCTTCCTTGAGCCTATTTTTGGGGCTAACATGTCACAATGGTCAGGTGTAAGAAGTCAGGTCTGAATTTTGTCATAAATGTCATAGATGCTTCATTATTGTTGTCATAAAACTAGGGAATCTAGCCCAAGTGTCCACTAGTCTCCAATTTGACTCTTCCTCTCCCATGGAGGTTACTATTCCATCCCATTTCGACCTAAGATGCTCAATGCCATGTGTTATGACTTGCCAACTCACCCAAGAGTGTTCACCTTCCCATGAATTCGAATTGGCAAGAGAGAGCTGCCATGTGTCATTGAAAAATCAAGCTAGTGTGGGTTCCACCACCTCCATATGTCTCCAAAACCACTTGCCACTTAGAATTTCTCTTGAATTTATTTATTCACCATATTTATTAAATGCTTGAACCCTTCTAATGTCTAAATATCATTTATTAGCTTCCTTATTACCATCCCACATGTGCCCATCCAACCTAGGAAACGAGTAGGATTGATGGGATTGTCTTACTATGCACTTATTTGAATGGGGACATTACAGATTTCTACCTTGTAGGCCCCATTCCTCATTTTGAGGGTTGTGCCCCACTTGGGTCATTAGTGATGCATTAGATCTAGTGAGATCTAGCCATGGCATGCTCTTGATCTTGAAAACCCACATTGCTTTGCACCTTGACTATCCCAATCTACAATTTAGTGGACATCCGACTCCATTAGCCCCTCCATCCAAGGCACTAGTCATCCTTGGGTCAATTCGCATTCCTTGGGTAGGTGGCTTTTTGCAAGATCCCACACTTGGGTATTGCTAATTCTTGGCCAATCCATAGATCCATGCCATAGCATACCCCTAGTACCATTCTTTTCCAACTTTGACCTTGTGGACCCAACTTGGACCAATTTTCCATTTTTTAAAGAGTGGGTCCCACTTGGCTAATTTTCATGGTACTAAGTCATCTTTAGATCTATTGATTAAATCTCATAGGTGGCCCTTGTCTTTCATTGGTTGAACCACTTGTCACTCTTTAAGCCTCTTCAACCACACCTTAACCCTTGGGTCCACTTAATCTTCCTAGATCTAATTCACCATTGATCTCCTTCTTTCATTCTACACATTTCCCTAGGAGTCTTTGGGTTAGCTAGTCTTCATTGATTGGCTAGGGTCTCCCCCTTGATCTTGATTTGCCTTGATCTAAAGTGAAGAGTGCCTCGGTTATCGTGACACCCAGCTTGCATTGGGAACCGTGGCATCTCTTGGGTCACCTCTTTAGTTGCCCATCTCTTCTACCATCCCGGATGGGATACCTTTAGGGACAACTACAAGTTGTGTGATAACATGCTCATGGGGCAAGGGAAAGAAATCAATTGTCTGCTCTATTATGCCAAGTGACCATGACTAAACCAAGTCCATCTCAATGGGTCATTCAAGGCTAAGTCATGACATGGGATATTGTTGGGCTGCTCTGTAGCCTCTGATAAGCTCTGAAAAATCCACCACTGATGATCACTGGATGAAAAATATGCTCAACTCAAGCGGGACTGGCACTGACTGGAAGCAAAATATGGTCCTCTGCATCATGGTAGCTCTAGCTACTATATATGTGATAACAAACCTCTCGAGCTACAAAACTCAACATTCCCTCTTAGCAAGGGAGGTACTTCTAGCACCTCCACTTGTATCTGTCTCCAACCCCATCACTCCAGCCACTGGTGTAGCTACTCCCTCTGAACCCGAAGGCCTCTCTGCCACCTGCAGTAGATCCTGTGTTGAAGACATGTGCCAGTCACATCCTCACCAAGAATTCACCTCATCATCCTGAGTATCATTTAGTGTCATGCCAGACCAACTCAGTTTTCGGACTGAACTAAATGAAGTCTCAAGCCCAGCTAACTCAGTCACCACCACTGAACCTGAGATCCACCCGGACTCACCATCTATAGGACGACCCAATACTCGGTATGCCCCGCCATCTCTGATGCCTAGTTGTCTCGCTACATCCAAGCTCTCATCCAATGAAATTATGAATACTCGCCCATCATACACAAGGATTGCATACCCGTCATCCTCCAAAGCTGAGTGAGAGCAGATTATACCTTAGCTTAGGTACAAACGGTACTCCGCCAACCTCTAGATAACTCCCAGACTCGAGTTGGAATCTAACACTTCCAACTCCTTCTACTACATGGGTGTCGGCATATCCATCCTTTATAAGTAAAAACCTGACAATATGTGTTAACTCTAAGAACATTGCTCATGTTCCTGTCATATGGCGTGCTACTCCACCATCTATGTACCACACTCTGATGTTCGAACACTCAACCATACTACTTCCTGAAAGAACTGAGACAAGCGAGGATTCTTTCTCAAATTTCTTCGCATACTCTTCCACCTCAGCTGAGGTGGCCGTCTCGGACTCTTCTTTGATCTTGTTCTTCTTCTTGTTGGGACACTACCCAACATAGTGACCATAACCCTGGCAAGCAAAGAATCTCACTTTGTTCATGTCCTTCTTGGACTTGGCTCCATTGCTCGAGCCACCCTTCTTCTTCCTGCCCTTAACTGCAAGAGCAACATTCTCCTGCTCTTCCTTACTATTTGATGAGCTATCCTACAGATACTCTCTCCGAGTCTCCTCCCGCACAAAGTCATCCCAAAGACTATCCCAAGAAGGCATGTTCTCCCTGGCTACAATGGCCTTCACGAAAATAGCCCAAGGCTTGGTTACACCATTCAAGGTTGCCCACACTAACTCACTGCCCTCAACCTTCTCCACAACTGCATGCAGCTCATCTCTTACTTTGGTGATCCTAGTCAGGTAAGAGGTAACTGTTATCACACAACTTGTAGTTGTTCCTAATGGTATCCCATCCGGGATGGTAGAGGAGATGGACAACTAAAGAGGTGACCCAAGAGATGCCACGGTTCCCAATGCAAGTTGGGAGTCACGTCAACTGAGGCACTCTTCACTTTAGATCGAGATGAATCAAGACCAAGGGGGAGACCCTATAACCAATCAAGGTGATTGGACCCAAACAATGGTTTCTAGGGAAGTGTGAAAGATGAGTTAAGGAAACCAATGCAAGGTTAGGTGGACCTAGAAGTTTAAGTATGGTTGAAGGAGGCTTTAACGGATGACTCATGTTTCAACCATTGAATAATTTAGGCCACAAGATGAGATCAAATAACAAGATCTAATACCATGAAATACACAAGTGGGGCCCACTGCCTTGGGATATGGAGATGGTTCAAATGGGGCCCACAAGGTAAAGTTAAGGATGCAAATGGTACCAAGGGGTATGCAAAGGATAGATCTATGGATCTATGATGAAATTAGAGATACCCACATATGGGATCTAGCAATCGACACAAATCCCAAGAAGTCTGATTTACCTTAGGTGGACTAGTGCCTTGAAATGGATGGGCAAATGGAGTCAAAAGGGTGTCAAACTGTAGATCGGGACACCTAAGGTGCAAACCAAAGAGACTCTTCAAGATCAAGTGGGTGTGATGGTTGGATCTTACTAGATCTAATGTTTCACTAATTGACCCAAGTAGACAACAATCCCCAAGAGTGAGGAATGATACCTGTTATCACACAACTTGTAGTTGCCCCTAGTGGTATCCCATCCGGGACGGTAGAGGAGATGGGCAATTAAAGAGGTGACCCAAGAGATGCCATGGTTCCCAATGCAAGGTGGGAGTCACGTCAACCGAGGCACTCTTCACTTTAGATCTAGATAAATCAAGACCTAGGGGGAGACCCTATAACCAATCAAAGATGATTGGACCCAAACAAAGGTTCCTAGGGATGAGTGAATGGTAAGTTACGGAAACCAATGCAAGGTATAGTGGACCTAGAAACTAAAGTATGGTTGAAGGTGGTTTGAAAAATGATTGAAGGTGGTTTGAAGGTGGTATAGTGGACCTAGAAATTAAAGTATGGTTGAAGATGGTTTGAAAAATGATTAGTGTTTCAACCAATGTATGATTTAGGCCACATGACTAGTTATAATGACAAGGTATAGTACCATGCGTTACACAAGTGGGTCCTACTTTCTTGGGATATGTGAAATGGCTTAAAGTGGACCCACAAGGTGAAATTAATGGATGCAATTGGCACTAGAGGATATGTAATGAGTAGATCTATGGATCTAAGTTGAATTCAGGAGTACCCACTTACTGGATCTAAGGTTTGACACAATTCCCAAGGAGTGCGACTTGCTTAGGGAGGACTAGTGCCTTGTTGGATGGGTTAATGGAGTCAAAAGATATGTCAAAGTGTAGATCGGGACACCTAGAGGTCAAGTCAAGTGGGCTAATTGAGATAGAATGGTTGGATCTTGCTAGATCTAGGATTTCATAAAATGACCCAAGTGGACCACAATCCCTTAAAACAAGGAATGCTACCCCCAAGGCAGATCGTCACAAAATGATACTCTAGATATAGGTTTCAAGGTATGCCCGTTCCAAATCCACTGAAATCTCAACTACCCAGGTCCTAGAAGTGGGCAAACTCAGTCACCCAAGGAAGTGCGACCTTGCTCAAGGAGGGCTAAAAGGTGGATAAGGTGTGTCAAATCAAGTCCAATAGCCACCAAATTGTAGATCCAAGTAGCTTAGGCACCGATCTATGTGGATCTAGAAAATCAATCCAATCCAAGGGTTAGATCTTACTAGATCTGAGTTTTAAGGTGCCAAGTATTTCAAAAGGGGGTTTTAATCCCTTAAAATGTGGAATGATGCCCACAAGGTAGAAATCACCCAAGTAAAAGTCTAGGGGTAGGTTATCAAGTGTGTAGATTGCAAATCAAGTGGGATCTTACCTACCCATATGCTAGATCTAACCAAACAAGCCTCTCCCAAGGAAGTGCGATTTGCCTCAAGAGAGTTATATTGCCTTGAAAAGTGTGTAAATTTTAACCCAATCACCACCAAACTATAGATTCAACTAGGGGTGGATGCTATAGAGGTGGGTTCTTAAGATCTTTTCAAAAGCAAGGCTAGGTCTAAGTAGATCTAAGAAAAACCAAAATGGGGTTTTTGATTAATTGGGGTTTGTGACCAATGAAGAGAGAATGGATGGAAAGAGGCACATACCTTATAGATCTTACCTCAATTGCTTATGGCCACCTTGCAAATTGATAGCATTCTCCTATGTGTATATTCAAGAGTGCAATTTTGTTGCTCCAAGCCAAACGTCCTCCTCCTACAAGACAAAATCAAGAGAAACAAGTCAATCAAGATGATTATGAAAATGGTAAAAAGATGTAATAGAAAGCATCAACTATGTCACAAAGATACAATAATGATACTCCCTTTCACCAAGATCAACCCAAGAGAGAATATGTGGATCCCTCCAACAATAACCCTCAAGAAATCGCCCTCCTCTCCACCAATTCGACTTCCCTGCAAGAAAACTAGATGTAGCACCAAAATCCACAATGATACATAGAAGAGATACTGTATACTCAAGATGCAAGAGAATCCACAAGACAAGAGAGATATGCTCCACAAAGAAGTGTTCTATTCCAATATTCCCGAGCTCCAAAGGTGAGATATACAATAGGGGGTCTCCTCCTTATATAGGATAATAAAGACCAAAACCCTATACCACTCTACAATACTACATCAAATGAGTGGTTAAGATTAAAAGATCTCAATACATGATCAATGGCTAATAATGAATCATAACAATATATCACATGGATCACCCAATAAATGATGATGTCATAGTCTAAAATAATCATGGTGGGTGACGTCATCCACTAGAGGGGGTAAAAGTACCAAAGCCCGCCTCATAATGACTAGGACATGACATATGGAGCACATGGTGGGGCTAGGAGGCATCAAGCCTGGCCCCTGCTGCTCAGGCTGGGAAATTAACCCCAAATCTAGTCAACAAGTGCAAAACTGCATCAATCACTGTCAAAAGTGCCCGGAACTGAAAGATAAGTGTCTCATTGGATCCAGAAGACCCAAATCCACTAGGAATGTGTACTCATACACCATGGGTTGCCCTAATGGGCTAGCTGTAGGGTCCACCATATATGGACAGTGTATAATCCGATGATCTGGAGTAATAAATAAAACTACTGCACTGCATCAATCATCATCTGCATCATATATCCATCATATGGCATCATAATCAAGAGTATGTGGGTCCATCAATCATCATCTATAAGCATATGTGGCCCACATCATCACGGATCCCAAGAAATGACCATAGTCAAACTAGGTTTGACTAAGTCCAAGGAAAAATCATATCAGTAGACTACGACATGTTCCTCTAATAATTCTTACAGCTTAGCTCAAAGTATAACATCCATTCAATGGCACTAATTAAGTTAGCATATTCCTTTGTTATATGAAATTACTTGCACAATAGTTTAAATGACAAACTCACCCATTGGACATGGTCAAACTGCTAGTGAAGGATGAAAGCTAGGAACAAGGTTGGGCCAAGGGGTTGACTTGTCTAGTTCAACTCAAAAATACTTTGGACTGGGAGAAGGGAAAAGCTACAAACTCTGTGTTGGACAAAATAACACGGGAGATGGTTGTGCCTCACAAATGGATAAGTTGTTTAGAGAGTGCTTATTCAACTTAGGCATCATGTCTACATCAAGTTGATCCAGGTTCATTAGGATCATTCAATTTCATTTCATGGCCTTTTTGGCCTACATAACCCTTCGGATCTCAAGTGTGCTAATATGCACAACTAGTTGCAGCTTGCATCCAGGGCATGTTTTCATATACATATAAGGTCAGCGATTGCTTAGATATAGCTTTTAAGAACCATTACTTTTTGGACCTTTCTTATACTCTTCGAGGAGTATTTTTAGCAGTTCATCGATCTTGCCCTTTTTAGTTTCCATGGGCGAATTTATAAGTTTCCATAAGTAGTACATGAGCTTTCAGTTTTATCCAACAACATCTCAAGTGACTAGGGGGAGTTCAAGCCAATGCCAAACATCGGGACAACCGACTAGAATGATTTAGGCCTACAATCCAATTCACCAAAGGCAAGTTTTGTCACCAACTTAGAGCCGAGACACTGAACATACAGGGATGCGGTCCAAACACAAAGGTAGAAAAATGGGAAAGTCCTCAGTATCAGAAAGTCAAATAAGACAGGTCAAGGTTTAAAGTCAAAATAAGGAAAGTCATGTATGGATGGAGTCAAATGAGTATGGAGCCTAAACTAGCAGACAACTGGTGTCAGGAAAGACCATATCTATGTAAGGTGGTAAACCAGTGAGTTTTGTCAAACAACCTAAATGTGCAAGTAAATGTCCATTTTATAATTTAGAGTTCATTTTAAACAGTTTGCCACATCAGGAATAATATACCAAGCAGATGTTGTGATCATGATTAAATTAACAAGATAATAATCCACAGTCCATGATAAAATATCCATAGGTCATATAACATCATCACAATAATAATCATCATATATCATCTGAAACACTGCTGCAATACAACTCTGAGCACTGAACTGAAACTGCATGGGATAAAGGGTCACATCGGTCATCAAATCTGAACTCTCAAGGCTCAGCCTTGACACAAGGTCTAACATAAGTCTGAATATACACTGCTCTGATCATGAGTGATCTCAAAATATACAATCATCATAGCTAAGCTCTGAATAATGGAAGCTCTGAAATGTGCAGATATATGCTAAGCAAGAATAGTAGCCCTGCTACTATGGTGTGATAACAATACCCCAAAAGCAGAACTTCACAAAGTGACAACTAGATGTAGGTTTCAAGGTGTGCTCCTTCCAAAACAAGTGGGATCTCAAACACCCAGTTTCTCAAAGTGGGTCAACTTAAACCCCCAAGAAGTGCGACTTTGCCCAAGGAGGGCTAAAAGCATGGGAAAGTGTGTCAAATCAAATCCAAAAGCCACCAAAGTTTAGATTCGGGTAGTTTAAGCAATTGCTAATGTGGATCTTGAAAATCAAGGGCATCCAATGGCTAGATCTCCATAGATCTGAGATTGAAAATGCATCACCAAATTGACCCAAGTGGGCCACAACCCTCAAAATGAGGAATGGGGCCCACAAGGTGAAAATCAATGAAGTGAAGCACTAGGGGTAGGTTATCAAATGTGAGGATCATGAATCAAGTGGGATCTCACCTACCCATGTACTAGATCTAGCTTAACTCAATCACCCAAGGAAGGCGACTTTATCCAAGGAAGGTTAAATGCTTTGAAAAGTGTGTCAAATGTAGCCCAATCCACACCAAACTACAGATCTGAATCACCATGGATACTATAGAGGTGGGTTTTCAATATCTTTTCAAAAGCCAAGCTAGATCTAAGAAAAAGTGAAAAAGTGAGGGTTTCAATCAATTAGGGTTTTATGATCTAGAATTCATGGATAAGCCAAGGAAGAAGAAGTCCATACCTTTGGAGCATACCTGGATGAAGAGATGAATGCTAGTTGAGATGAGGATTACTTTTGCCAAAGATCAAATGAAGAATTTTGAAGCCCTCTTGCCAAATCGATTTTCTCCAAGCCACATGTGTGTCCCTCTAACCTGTCAAAACCAAGGAGCAAAGCATCAATCAGTTTAAGATGTTGAAGGTAGATACAAGCAAGAAAGAGACAAGCAAAGAATAGTTGGTACAAAGACAAAACCACTCCCTGTTTAACCAAAACGTCCTCCTCCAAGCTTGAAGGGTAGGCCTCCCCACCAATTCACACTTGTACAAAAACGCCTTCTCAACCTGTAAAAAAGTATGGCAAAATATGCAAGATAGCTACAAGAGATCCTTCAGTGCAATGGAAAAAAACATTTACAATCAAAGCAACCAACATCCACCCCAAAATTCCAAGCATGTACTCCAAAAGATAGAAATTTTATTCCAAGAGCTGAGAGCCAAATTCTCTAGATGGGTTTTTACAATGAAGGGGTCTCCTCCTTATATAGGATAATAAAGACCAAAACCCTAGATCTCAAAACCACTTTTTGAAATGAGTGGTTGAGATTAAAAGATCTCAATACATGATCAATGGCTAAGATGAATCATGACAACATAACAAATGGATCACTCAAAATAATGATGACATCATAGCTGAAAGATACTCATGGACGGTGACGTCATCCACTAGACGGGGCAAAAGTACATGGGCCCACCTCATATAACTAGGACATGACACATGAAGCACATGGTGGGGCTAGAAGGCATCCATCCTTGCTAGTGCATCCCCATGGCACAATAAAATAATATAATATGTCCAAAAATATACAAATGATCAAATCTATCCTCAAAAACTGTGAGAGACATGTAGTAAAAGGCCTCCTGTGGCCTCTGTGGACCCCACTAACTGATGAAAACTGGCTGAAAGATGGGGGGTTCACCATGGAAGACCTCTGTGAAGACCAAGTGCCAAAACCTTGCCTCAATTGCCCAAATCAAATTCCTTAGTGACCCCTTTATTCCATTTTTAACCTGCCTCGGTAACTGTGAAAGTGCTAAAACTGCCTCCTAGGGCATCTGCGTTGTTAAACTAAGCCCACCAGGCTCTCCAGAAGGGGGGGTAAATGGTAATATCAAGTGGCCGGACCACCCCCTCCTCATACAGCGCCCTAGGTGAACTGGCCTCTCATGGCCCCTGCTGGTTAGGCTGGGAAATCAGCCCCAAATCTGGTCAACAAGTGGAAAACTGCATCTATCATTGTCAGAAGTGCTCAAAACTGAAAGATAAGTGTCTCATTGGATCCAGAAGACCCAAATCTACTAAGAATGTGTACTAACACACCATGGGTTGCCCTTATGGGCTAGCTATAGGGTCCACCATATATGGATAGTGCATAATCTGATGATATGAAGTAATAATAAAACCTATTGAACTACATCAATCACCATCTGAATCATATGTCCATCATATAGTATCATCATCAAGAGTATGTGGGTCAATCTATCATCATCAATAAGCATGCATGGCCCACATCATCACGAATCCCAAGAAATGACCATAGTCAAACTGGGTTTGACTAGGTCCATATACAACCAAGGATAAATCATATCAATAGACTAAGATATGTTCCTCTAATCATACTCACAGCTTAACTTCAAGTATAACATCATTTAGTGGCATTAATCATGTTAGCATATTCCATTGTTATTTATATTCACTTGCACAATAGCTTAAATGACAAACTCACCCATTGGTCATGGTCTAACTGCTAGCTAAGGATGAAGGCTAGGAACAAGGCTGGGCAAAGGGGGTGACTTGTCGAAACTTAACTAAAAGACACTTTGGACTGGGAGAAAGGGGAAGCTACAAACTCTGTGCTGGACAAATAAAACACGGGGAATGGTTGTGTCTCACACAAAGGAAGTTGTTTAGAGAGTGCTTATTCAACTTAGGCATCATGTCTACTTTTATAAAAGATGATCCAGATTCATTAGGATCCATTGATTTCATTTCATGGCCTTTTTGGCCTACATAACCCTTCAAATCTCAGGTGTGCTGATAAGCACAACTAATTGCAGCTTGCATCCAAGGCATGTTTATACATATATAAGGTCAACAATTGTTTAGATATAGAATTTAAGAACCATTGCTTTTTGGACCTTTCTTATACTCTTCGAGGAGTATTTTTAGTAGTTCATCGCTCTTGCCCTTTTTTTAGTTTCCATGGGCGAATTTACATAAGTTTCCATAAGTAGTACATGAGCTTTCAGTTTTAGCCAACAACATCTCAAGTGACTAGGGGGAGTTCGTGCCAGTGCCAAACATCGGGACAACCGACCGGAATGATTTAGGCCTACAATCCAACTTACCAAAGGCAAGTTCTGTCACCAACTCAGAGCCGAGACACTAAACAAACAGGGATGCGGTCCAAACACAGAGGTTGTAAAAAGGGACGTCCTCAATATCAGAAAGTCAAGTAAGACAAGTCAAGGGTTAAAGCCAAATAGGAAAGTCATGGATGGATGGAGTCAAGTGAAAGTGGAGCCTAAGCTAGCAGACAACTGGTGTCAAGAAAGACCATATCTATGCAAGGTAGTAAACCAGTGAGTTTTGTCAAACAACCTAAATGTGCAAGTAAAATGTCCATTTTAATTTATTATCAAGATAGTCCATTTTATAAAGTTTGCCACGTCATGAATTATATACCAATCCAATGCTGTGAACATGACTAAAACAACAAGATAATAATCCACAGTCAATGATCAGGAATACATAGGTCATACAACATCATCATAAGAATAATCATCATATATCATCTGAAATACTGTTGTAATACATCTCTAGGCATTGAACTGAAACTGCATGGAATAAAGGATCACATCGGTCATCAAATCTGAACTCTCAAGGCTCAGCCTTGACACAAGGTTTAACATAAGTCTGAATAATACATTGCTCTGATCATGAGTGATCTCAAAATATAAAGTCATCATAGCCAAGCTCTGAATAATCTAAGCTCTGGAATGTGCAGATATCTGCTAAGCAAGAATAGTAGCCCTGCTACTATGGTGTGATAACAGTAACACTATTAGATTTGGCCATTTTAATGCTCTTTAGTTTCTCATGCAGCACCATCTTTTGATTTTCATTCAAACTCTGGTACAACTTGGTCAAAGCATCCCACATCTCAAAGACATTATCCTTGCCTGTCACATGTGGGATAATGTGGTCTTTGACTGCATCCAATAGAAGTCTTTTTGCCTTGATATTCTTCTTACCATATGCTTCCTTCAAGGTAGCATCTTGAGGAACTGTCACGGAATTTTTTGTAGTACTATGTACTATATCCCATAACTCTGTTTGTTGCAGAATCAAAACAAATCTTTCCTTCCAAGGACTGAAGTTCACAGCATCATCCAACCTATCCTCGACCCGCAACCCAATAGCCATGACTTTTTTCACTAAAAAACAAGTAAATCGTTGTTGCTTACTTCTCCTTGGTCTTTCCTATAACTACTTGTTCCTACAACCCAGTTGTGTAAAACTACCTGCTGTCTCAACAAGGCAATATTATCCACTGTTCCACAGAGCACCAACTCTGATACCATGTTGAAAATCTTAAAATGCAAGCAACATTTCTTTTACTCACAAAACAAGAAAACTTCTCATTGACTCATTTTGTCAAACAATTAGCAGTCTTTGATTCCAATCTGAATAAATGCACTTTTAATGAGCAGAAATACTATTAGCTAAGTTCTTGCAGCGGAAATAAATTGAACAGGAGACAAATACATTCAACCATTAACTTTAAAGACTCAGAATTTTAGCCAATAGGCCCAGGAAACTCATGCATGTCTAGTGATCCCCGCGGATGTCACCTCTGGGCCATCCCTGCCAACCTTTGTCTCACCCAAGTCATGCTATGCAGCCAACAACAGCTTCTTTTCTTGAGACACCATTGGTCTTTCCCATCTATAAGCTTATATCACTCATCATGTTTGGTGAGGGGAGTTTTCTTTCTTTCACCCCTAAGGGAAAACCTGATGAGAGAAAGATTTTATTTTTCAAAGACAAAATTCACAAATAACTTCAGCAGTACGTATCTCAACCCTTCTTCTCAATAAGTGTGCCACAACCACTCTGAAGACTGCTGTACTTTACAGCAATAAATGCAGCCCTTCATCATTGATTTCCGTACCCTCTTGAACAGCAGTACAGTCCACAAGTGCCAGTATTAAATCACTGACATTCTGTCTCGATATCAGTGCCCAGACAGCAGTAGACTCTCTGCCTTGATTTTTGTGCCTTCTCAGCAACTGTACAGCGTCACACGTGCCTGCAATTAATGCAGCAGTACGGTCTTGACTTTTGTGCCCTAATTTTCCTTTGAAAAACCCGCCTTTTATGACCTCATTAATGTTTCAAAGCAAAGCCTTTTATTACTTCATTAATGTTTCAAACCCCAACTACTCAAACTTCATTTTGATGTATGGATGAGATTAAATCTCATAATGTAGGGTCTACATTTAACATCTCATTACAATGTACTTTTAAAACATTAAATGATAATAGATGACTTTTATATCATAAAGTCATTTTCACACTTTATAAAATCACATTATAAAGTCACTTTACATTTTAAAATATAAATAACTTTCCTAGAGACACTTTAATGTCCCCCCCGTGCTAGACATCATTACATGGGGAAGACCTCTCGAGCAACAAAACTCAACAGCAAGAAGTAGACTTTCGTAGCACTCAATTCAGCAGAGGCAGAGTATATGGCAGCTAGTATAGCTAGCTGTGAAGCTAATTGGAGTGTTGATGTTTGTAGCTTAGACAGACATTTCCACATGGGTTTGCTTCTAACCTATGGAAATCATCATTAATACCTCTTAGAACTTTGGAAATTCACTTAATAATTTAATTATGAAGTGAATATCATTTTATAATTAATTGAGGCTAATTTAATAAAGTGCCCAAGTTTTTGGCATTAGTGATTTAAGTTAATTAAGTGAATCTTAGCCATCAATCTCAAGTGAGTGAGATCTAATCTCAACCAATGAAGATAGGGTTTTGGTTTATCTCAAAATTATAAAAGGAAACCAAGGTGAGAGGAGAAGACACAAAAGAAACTCAGGTGAGAGACTGGACGACTCCACACAAGCCAACCGTACAACCAGCAGGGCCGTACAGGACCATACCAGACAGCCATACAGCCAACAAGGTCGTATATGGCCGTACAACAACCGTACAAGCCAAAGCAACCCGTCGTACAGCAGACCATAGACCATACAGGCAGATCTGCAGGGTGCAAGGTCATCCGTACAGCAGAGCCATACAGGGCCGTGTAGGCCATACTGTACAGTAGATCAGGAAGGAGTTTTGCTGGGCCAGTTTTGCAGCAGGGGGATTTTTCTCAATGGGGCAGGTTTTGCTGATTGTATTTTCTCATTGGGCCTGTTATCACGTATATAGTAGCCGGGCTACCATACACTATTTTTCAGATTCCAGAGCACTTTTCAACCAGTTCCCTTACAGTGAGATGCTGAGATGAGCATCTATTATGGATCATGATTATACCATGGACAGCAGTTTCTTTCCCCATGCCATGACTGAGTTTCAGGACACTCAGAGAGATGACCGATGTAGCCATTTAGTCATTTATACAGAGCAGTCAATATTGCCCAGAGTTACAGTAGCAGTTTCAGAGGACAGATGTTGGTTCAGATCATGTGCATTCAGGTATATGACTCAGCAAGTATATTTTGGTGTTATGGTTATATTGCTTTTATATTCATTATTGTAGCATGTCTTAGCATTTAGTATCATGATCTGGCGATCATATAGATATGTGGACCTAGTTGTATCTTATTATATATTATATTGTCCCCACTCAGACTTAGAAGTTCACTACCCATACTCATTGGTTTTACCCTCCCTAGGGAGAATAGAGGTGATCATTCCCACCATACGTTGGTTTGCTAGTGTTGGTCTCATTATTCACTGTCTTCATCCATCCATTACATCCCAGTTTGTTTATTACCCTGACTTACTACTTGACTAGTGGCATGGAGGTCCTTCCCCCGCTTTAGCCTCTGTGTTGGATAAGCTTCTTTGTTTCTTGTGTGTCGGCTCTAAGTTGGTGACAGAACTTACCTGTGGTGAGTTGGATTGTAGTCCTAAATCATTCTGGTCGGTTGTCCCGATGTTTGGCACTGGTACGAAGTCCTCCTAGTCACTTAAGATGTGTTGGCTAAAATTGAAAGCTCATATACTACTTGTGGAAACTTATGTAAATTCGCCCATGGAAATTGTAAACTCTGGAATGTGTTTCTTAACACACGTGAGTAAAGGGCAAGAGCAATGAAAAGCTATAAATAGTCCTTGAAGAGTATAAGAAAGGTCCAAAAAAAGCAATGGTTCTTAAACTCTATATCTAAACGATTGTTGACCTTATGTATATGTACAAACATGCCCTGGATGCAAGCTGCAATTAGTTGTGCTTCTTAGCACACCTGAGATCCGAAGGGTTATGTAGGCCAAAAAGGCCATAAAGTGAAATCAATGGATCCTAATGAACTTGGATCATCTTTTATAAAAGTAGACATGATGCCTAAGTTGAATGAGCACTCTTTGAACAACTTACCCATCTGTGAGACACTGCCATTCCCCGTGTTATTGCTTGTCCAACATATGTTAGAGTGTGTATCCCCCTTTCCATTTCCAAAGTGTCACAATGTCAAGTCAGTAGTCATCCTTTAGCCTAGCCTTTAATTTTTAGCCCTCACCCTTCACTAGCAAATTGATCACAACTATGAAGTGAGTATGGTCTTGAAAGTCTAGTCTGAGTCATAGTAAATATTGAAAGCTCTTTACATTTGGTTTTAGATCGCCAGTAAATGATTACTTCTTGTTATAACTGCTACTTGAATGAATTGTAGAGCATGCTTTAACCTTTGGCACTTGCAGCAGTTTGATGATAGCCTGAGTTATATTTTGGGTCATGTTGACTTGGTCAAACCTAGTTTGACCAAACGTCAACCATAAGACATGAGGTGGCAAACCTCAAATGATGCAGAGATATGATACATGATCTAGTACAGGTCACCAGATGGTTCTATGCAATGGTTTTAGGCTTCTGATGATGATTTGTGCTTTTCAGCACTTTTACAAATTATTATTATTTGGTCTATCGGGTACGTTGGATATTTTATATGATCATGCAGAGACCCATAAGGTGTATGAGTGCACACCTTAGATGGATTTGAGCTCTCTGAGTCCAATGAGACAGTCTGTTTTCAGTTCTGGGCAGTTACAGTGACTTTTAGATCAGTTGGCTATCCTAGTCCAGTTTTGGCCTGTCAGAGCAGGGGTGAGATTTGATTGGTTCACCTAGGGCACTATGCATAGAGGGGGTGGTCCAGCCACTTGTTATTACCATATTCCCCCCTCCCAAAGAGCCTGGTGGGCTCACCTTGACAATGTTGGCATTCCAGGAGGCAGTTTGGGCAGTTTCACACTTCCTAAGGCAGATTAAAAATGGTAAAAATGGCTACTGAAGGATTCGATTTGAGCTACTGAGGCAAGGGATTGGCATGTGATGATTTTTTATGATGATTTGGATGTCTTCCACACCTTCTCCAGCAATTTCAGCTTTCAATGGGGCCTACACTCATCACTCCGGCATTTTATATGGATTCCTGGAGCCTCCTAAGGCTCACGACTTTTCCAGAGAGGCACGATTTTATTTTGATGCTATTGTGCCATGGGAATTGACCGAGGGTGCTAGATATTTCCCCTTGGACCCACCATGAGCTTTATATTATGTTATTTGATGACATTTGGTGGGACCCCCTCTCCTAGGGCGATTTGTTCCATTGATGTATCATATTTTATTATTGATCCATGTACTTTATATTGAGCTCATCTCAACCATTGATTAGATCACTTTGATCTTTTAATCTTAGCCATCCATTCAAAAGGTGGTTAGGGTTTTGGTATCTCTCCATCCTATTTAAAGGAGAGAGTTTCTCATTGTAAAGGGTCTTTGGCTCTTGGAATCTGGATAATAGAAAAACTTCTTAAGGAAATTCTTGGGTCTCCTTTGCATCTGGTGTTCTTCGATGGTGATTGTAAAGTCTATTGCATCCTAGCATTTGGGTATTTGTGGTAAGATCTTTTTTTTTTGGAAACTTTGTCTTGTCTACAGGAGGGCGACTTCAACTTGGGCGTTTTTGTAGGGCTTCCTCAACTCGCTTGGCTTGGCATTCGTTGTATCAGGGGGTTATCATTAGTATCATTGTGATCTATGCTATCTTTCTGTTATTTCTCTTGTGGCATTAGTCTTTATCTCTTGATGCATCAAATCTGATATGGTTGACGTTTGTTGTGTAGGAGAGAGGGCGCATTGGCTCCCTTGGGCAAATCGACTTCATATAAAACTACCTCAAATCTTCTCAAATTGATCGAGTTTTCATAGATCATCATCATCAAGGCATCTACAAGGTTATCCAGGTAAGATCCACAGGTTTGTTCACTATTTATTGGTTCCAATCCAATGGCATCTCCATTTTACTGTCAAAACCCTAAGCTAAAATCAACTAAAAATTCTAGAGATCAAATCCCTTGATCAATTCGCAAATCCTTTCTGGGTATTGTAGATCGGGAAAATCCCAAAGTGGGTTCTTAAGGGCGTCACCCTTGGGGACTCCATTGGCCCATTTTCCTAGGCACTGGTCTTCTCCCAACCCTCACGACTTTCTTGACTTGGCCAATTTTTCAATGTTTTGATCTCCTTTTTGAGACTTGGGTGCATTGATACTGTCATACCTGTCAAACAAGTCCATCTTTGGTAATGGTTAGCCCCAATCCTGTCCCTAACTACCCTTCATTGGACACAGTTCCCAAAGCAGTGGATTTTCTCATCATTGACTAGTACCTTGATTCTGGATCTAGTGTCTAATCTCATAAGTCACTTGTACCTAGTTGGATCAAATTATCCTTGCTTAAAGCCTCTTGATCCAATCCATTACTCACCTTGTGACTTCATCCATAGATCTAGGGTTAACTTCACCATACACCTTACGTACTTCATCCTTATTTGATTTGATCTGGTGTCTTGGTCTGATCTCTCCTATCGGGAGTAGATCTGGGTCTCCCCCATTGTTGTCTTGGGCTAAGATAACATAAAGTGAAGATTGCCTCGATTGGCGTGACAACCATCCATTGGGAGTCGAGGCTATCTTGGTTTCACCTCTTTGGTTGCCCATTCCCTCTACCATTCTTATGGATCCACCTTTTGGGGCAACTACAAGTTTGGTGATAACAGGGCCATTTTTCCAATAAGGGAGCCCTTGTGACCTTGGAAGTTATTTGAATGAAAAGCTGATTTGAAGGGAAGAAATTATGTGTATGTGTTTTTATTGAGTAGATCTATTCTCCATTGTTTTGCTTCTGCTATTTAAATTTATGTTAATTATTCCAGCAGTATAGAATATTCAGTGAGCTGCAATTTAATTTTCAGCAAGGAAAAATCACTAGTGGGCAGTCAAAGACAAAGCTTAAAGTCCCTCCTAACATTCTTATCTGCACCAATGTAGATTGCAACAATCAAACACATATCACTGTGTGAGCAGGAAAATATATGGTATTTTGTGGCTTCCTTTCAAAATGAGATTCCTTTCGTACCATTCCAATATGTTTCTTCATGTTAGGACTGTATGGAAGCTTTTCAATGGGCCTGCATATGAGACATTGTGCATTCCCAATTTCAGTTGCAAGCAAAATGAGAATCAGCTGAGAACTAAATACCAAAAACATTCTGATTTCTTTCACAGAAAATGTGAGCAAATAAAACTGGCAATAAAATCTTACCCTTTAACCTCTAGTGTGTCCCCTGGCTTTAGGTGTGCAAAATGCTGACTCATTTTCCCTTCAGGGTATATCTGCATGGAATAAAATACTGTGATGTACTCTAATCTTTTTAGTGTAGGGAGTTTCAATTAGGCAACTAGAAAAATAAACAATTATCCTGTATAAATGAAATCCCAGGACAGCACTAAAAATAAGTATATATCCCAACGATACCAAGGAAAAACAGGAAACAAAAACTCCAGATAAGGAATAACTAGAACTGCCAACTGAAATTTTGCACATGCATATCCTGATTTTAGTTTCAAAAGGCAAGCAAGTAGTAATCAAGTCACAATTCTCTCACATCAAATACAGTACAGAAAATAATGACAAATATAAATATATGTCAAAAAATTAGCATTGATAGGTTTAAAAAAATGATTGGATAAAACTTTCTTCTTCTTTTTTGTAAACTACGCTTTTTATATATAGAGAAAAATATTTACATCAGCAAGAAAAATGAAAACAAAAGGGTGTATTCAATGGATACTAAATATTTAAAAAAATACTACATTAAAAATAGAAGAATAACCTGTAACTTTAATAATATATAACTAAAAACTGTCAAAAACATAGAGTAGTAAAATGTTCAAGCATAAATCTTCACTAAACCTGAGGAGTACCTTGATTAGCAAATCAAAATATCCCTTTGATTCCGGGTCAGAAATAGGAGTATACCTGACAAGTTTGAATTAAGGTCAAAAATAGGTCTCAAAAACAAAATATGGATAATAGCAAGAAAATTAAGGAATAAGTTGCACACCTTAACATTTTAGAACAAGCAGGAAAGAAAGGAGAATGTCAGAGGAATCTCTAGATATCTAGAGTAAGAATTAGAACAGTAAGAATTACAACAACAATGATACAAATCATAAATCATGGAGTTGTTCAACCAGTCTTACAGGTGAACACGGTTATGGAAGTCATTTGTTTGGTATTGACCTACAAAACAATATGTTTCCATCTCTGGCCACTACACATTATAATATCTAAAAGACTTACTGCTCAGCAATCAATAACTGGAAGTTAATGCATTAATACTTTATTTGGCCACATCTTAATGCATTAATATTTAGTTTAGCCATATTTTATATTTGGATATTATTCTTAAACTGAAATGTAATAAATCTATCTTCCTACACCCTTCTACACAATTTCACATATATAGATACAAGAAAATTGTGCAAAGCAACCTTCTCAGACTTTAAAGTTTAGGAGTAATTAACGATACATCCATCACACTAGACACCTCAATTGAGAAAATAGAGAATACACAACACTGGATTTCCCATGTGGCAAAACTTCCATAGGATCGCCGCCACTAGGCATTCATTGCAATTATCCATCCAGCAAATGTCACACATGGCCCTAGCTAGCCAATATCAATCGTTATTGTATTGAAGAAATATGAATGATATCTGTAGAGTTAACATCATTCCCACTGGGAGTTATACATCCTCATACAAGACTATATTTATGATGTCATTCCCAATGGGAGCTATTCTATCTAGCACATCATAGTCTATGTGAGCCCCCTTGATTGTTTTGGTTTATATAGAGAGTTGAGACTAACAAGGCTATTCAATATCATTGAGAATAGGAGCACTAATGCAATCAATCTAGACAATGTCGATCCAACATCAGATTCAGTCATTTGAGAAAAGAAGCCATCACTTAGAGATGAAGCGCTCAATGGGACATAAACCAAGTTAGTAGTACCTTCAAATGCAACGACAGGTGATTTTTGTTCCCATATATGATTACAGTTGCAATGTTACAGAGGGTTGATTTACTAGTTGGCATTTGTAGTGGGAAATGCAGAGTCTTTGTTTGGACATTTACCTTTCAGCATTATTCATGTGATGCTCTATCATACATCGTGCTTAGACCCTAAAAATATAACTTCCAAACTTCTGTACAATATATTATCAGATGTATACGTAAAATTGCACATTTGTTCATCTAATACTAATAATTCAGATGCCCATGAAGTGGATTTCTCAAAGAATTAAAAACCCCCTTTTGTTAAATTTTGTTTATTTTCTGAGTTTATTACTTGTCTTATTTTATTCTGAAAATTTTCCAACTCCAAGTCATACTATTTCTCTTTAACTTTGCTAAGTTGCTCCCAAGTCTAAGTCATGAAACCTTGGTACAAGTAGAAGGAATAAAATTATGTTGGAAGAGGCAAGATAAAAATAATTCAAACGTTGGGCCAAATGAAAATTATAACACAAGGAATATATGACGCCACTATAAACGAATTCTCAATTGTTAAGGCAAATATGGGACTACAATGACCAAAAGGAACAAAACTACGATATTTAAGGATCAAACCTAAATATACCCTCATAAGATGTCTCAGCTGGCTCAGTCCATAACAAGGTAAATGTGAAGAAGGTTTTGGCTTGTAGAAATCTTGGCAACTTCTCTTTATCCTTGGACATTTACATTCTCTTCATCAAAATCAATACTTTGCCTCTTGTTTAATGTTTATTGAAGTGGATAAATCATTTAAGGATAGAAGAATAAACTTACGGACGAATAACATATTTTGGTTTTCCTTCATTGTTAGTTCCTATCGGAGCTCTGTGCAAACCACCATCAACAAAAAACACTTGTAAGATCCATATATCAAAGAAAAATTATTAGGATAGATGAAATAGAAAGTATATAATATTATAATCTCTAGACGTACGTGTGAACATTTCACAATTTGTTGACTTTAGAACCAAATATAAAGATATTCAAAAAAATTTAAAAGAAAACTTAACATCAAAACCACCACCAAAAAACACTAATTTGTACATACCTTGTAACGATACATGAAGCAACATGAAGCCCTAGTTTAGCATCAGGGTCAAATGAAAACCTACAATTATAGAAAACATGGGTTCTTTAACAATTTAGTACATTAGTAGGTCCAAATGTAGAAAAATAACGAGACAAGCAAGCAGCATGCTAAGTATGCATAATACTTATGAATAAGCCAGCATCACATGAACAAAGATAGACAACAAAGATGTGAAATATTGATGAACGCAGTAAATAAATCCCAATGACAAATGTCAATTACAATGGACTTTATATTTATGTTTGCAAATGATTCCATGAAAAATAAATTAATAGGGACCCTTTATAGGATGGAATATTTCTTTATTACATTCATAAAAAATGGAATCTAATCAAATGGTTCATAGCCTCTTCAACAAACGCAAAATTGCACACCCTAGGCATTACTAAAGATGTCAATACACTTTATGCATATTTTGAGGCGTTCCTAATAGAATTCATTATTTCTTCCAGCTTAAATAACCCAACTAGTTTTACCTAAGGAATAGTAGCAACAAAAAAAGTATAGAGTTTTGGAGCACAAGAAATCTATAGACACATCAAGATCTGCCTTACAAGCAAAGATTTGCCACAGAACCACTAGACTTAACAAACTTATCTCCAAAAAGGATCGGAGAACCCAATAAGGGATAGAACTAGCCATGCAAATGTTTGATCCTCTCCTAATGACCAATAAAAATTGTTTCAACAAAATAAAGCATCTTCTAAAGCCATTCCATTTGTATTCCTTAGGTCATTTAATTGTTAAATTATAAATATTATATTTTATTAGAACCCAACAAACTCCATCTTTTTTATCACCATTCCATGTAAAAGCTCATGGCTACATGTGGAGAAAATGTCAAGAACTGAGGATGTTGTGCAAGCATTGCCTCACAAGTACAGAGGTTCCAAATTAGTTTTGAGATTAATTACTTGTGCTTGGATTCTAAATCATCATATAGAAAATGTGAGCACAATGAACCATAGCAAATAAAGGCTAGGCCTATAAAAAGCTAGGAAGGTGTCCCTCCTATGACATGTTGATCAAGCCCAACTAGGGGGTGTAGCTAAACTAGTTCCGAATAAATAGTGCCCCATATGGGGTGGGGTGGTTCTACAAAAACAGCACTACATGGGAAATATGTCTGAGATATCCTCAATCCCTTGTTTTATTATTCAGAAGTTGTTTCTCATATTTTTTGTTCCTGTTATCACACTACTTGTAGTTGCCCCAAATGATAGATCCTATACAGGATGGTAGAGGGGATAGGCACCAAAAAGGTGAACCACGAGAGCCTCGATTCCCAAAAGGATTGGTTGTCACGCCAATCGAGGCACCCTTCACTTTATGTTATCTAAGCCCAAGACAACAATGGGGGAGACCCGGATCAACTCCCGACAGGAGAGATCCAACCAAGACACCAAATCAAATCAGATGAATGAAGTACGTAAGGTGTTAGGTATGATAAACCCTAGATCTATGGATGAAATCACAAGATGAGTTATGGTTTGGATCAAGAGGCTTAAAGGATGTAATTTTGGTCCAATATGAAAATACAAGTCACTTATTAGCTTAATTAAAAGATCCAGGATAAAGGCACTAGCAAATGATAGAAAAATCCACTGCCTTGGGAACCGTGTCCAATGTAGGAAGGTTAGGATTAGGATTGGAGATATCTAGTACCTTTAGTTAGACTTGAATGACAGGTATGACAGTATCAAAACACACAAGTCTCAGAACGGGCATCAAACAACAGGAAAACAAGCCAACTCAGGGAATGCACAAGGGTAGGGAGATCAACGCCTAGGGACTTGGGCCATGAGGAGTCCTCCAATGATGACGCCTTGGAGAACCCACCTTGGGTTATGCCTAAGGTGAAATACCCAGAAATGGTTTGCCAGTAAACCAAGTTGTTTGAGCCAGGGATTTTTCCAATGAATTTCTAGTTAGGGTTTTAACAGTAAATGAGAATGGCGAATGGATTGGAACCCAAAATAAATGAAATAAGAGTAGATCTTACCCGGATAATCTTGCGGATGCCTTGATGATGATGATCTATGCCTTCCCGATCAATTTGAAGTGATTTGAGTGAGTATCCAAGTGAAATTGTTTTCCCCAAAGAAGCCAATGCGCCTTCCTCTCCTGCACAACAAACTACCTAAGTTAGAGTTGAAGCATCAAGAGAAAATGACTATGGCAACAAGAGACATATCAAGATAGAATCAAAGATCACAATGAAACTATTGAAAACCCCTTGATATAAGCAAATCCAAGTGAGATGAGATGAGGAGCCCCCTACAAAAACACCCAAGTGAAGTCGCCCTCCTGTAAACAAACACTGTTTCCACAAAATATTTTGGATTCACCACAAAACCTCAAATGCTAGGTGACAATAGACTTTACAATCAACATCTAAGAGCATCACATCAAAGAAGATCCAAGAATCTCTGCAAAAATCTCTTCTATTATCAAATTCCAAGAGCCAAAGGTTTGTTTACAATGAGAGGGTCTCTCTTTTAAATAGGAATGGGAAAGACCAAAACCCTAACCACCTTATTAATGAGTGGCTAAGATTAAAAGATACATAAGTGATAACCAACAGTTGAGATGAGCTCAATCATAAAGTACATGGATCAACTCAAAAACATAAGAGGGCGCACTAGACAAATCGCCCTAGGGGGGGACTATTATCACACCATAGTAGCAGGGCTACTATTCTTGCTTAGCAGATATCTGCACATTCCAGAGCTTGGATTTTTCAGAGCTTGGCTATGATGACTTTATATTTTGAGATCACTCATGATCAGAGCAGTGTATTATTCAGACTTATGTTAGACCTTGTGTCAAGGCTGAACCTTGAGAGTTCAGATTTGATGACCGATGTGACCCTTTATTCCATAGAGTTTCAGTCCAGTGCCTAGAGATGTATTGCAGCAGTGTTTCAGATGATATATGATGATGTTGTATGACCTATGGATTTTTTATCATTGACTGTGGATTATTATCTTGTTGCTTTAGTCATGTTCACAACATTAGCTTGGTATATGATTCATGATGTGGCAAACTTTAGAAACTTAAAATGGACTATCTTGATGATAAATATTAAATGGACATTTTACTTGCACATTTAGGTTATTTGACAAAACTCATTGGTTTACTACCTTGCATAGATATGGTCTTTCTTGAAATCACTTGTCTGCTAGCTTAGGCTCCACATTCACTTGACTCCATCCATCCATGACTTTCCTTATTTGGCTTTAACCCTTGACTTGTCTTACTTGACTTTCTGATATTGAGGACGTCCCTTTTTACTATCTCTGTGTTTGGACCGCATCCCTGTTTGTTTAGTGTCTTGACTCTGAGTTCGTGACAGAACTTGCCTTTGGTAAGTTGGATTGTAAGCCTAAATCATTATGGTCGGTTGTCCCGATCTTTGGCACTGGAACGAACTCCCCCTAGTCACTTGAGATGTTGTTGGCTAAAACTGAAAGCTCATATACTACTTATGGAAACTTATGTAAATTCGCCCATGGAAACTAAAAACTCTAGAATGTGTTTTTGACCACACATGAGTAAAGGGCAAGAACGATGAACTACTAAAAATACTCCTCGAAGTGTATAAGAAAGGTCCAAAAAGCAATGGTTCTTAAATTCTATATCTAAACAATGGTTGACCTTATATATGTATAAACATGCCCTAGATGCAAGCTGCAATTAGTTGTGCTTATCAGCACACCTAAGATCCGAAGGGTTATGTAGGCCAAAAAGGCCATGAAATGAAATCAATGGATCCTAATGAAACTGGATCATCTTTTATGAAAGTAGACATGATGCCTAAGTTGAATAAGCACTCTCTAAACAACTTACCCATTTGTGAGGCACAGCCATTCCCCCTGTTTTATTTGTCCAACATGGAGTTTGTAGCTTTCCCCTTTCTCCCAGTCCAAAGTGTCTTTTAGTTGAGTTTAGACAAGTCACCCCCTTTGCCTAGCCTTGTTCCTAGCCTTCATCCTTAGCTAGCAGTTAGACCATGTCCAATGGGTGAGTTTGTCATTTACGCTATTGTGCAAGTGAATATAAATAACAATACGCTAACCTGATTAATGCCTCTAAATGATGTTATACTTTAAGTTAAGCTGTGAGTATGATTAGAGGAACATGTTAGTCTATTGATATGATTTATCCTTGGTTGTATATGGACCTAGTCAAACCCAGTTTGACTATGGTCATTTCTTGGGATCCGTGATGATGTGGGCCATGTATGCTTATTGATGATGATGTATGGACCCACATACTCTTGATGATGATACTATATGATGGACATATGATTCAGATGGTGATTGATGCAGTTCAGCAGGTTTTATTATTACTTCATATCATCAGATTATGCACTGTCCATATATGGTGGACCCTACAGTTGGCCCATCAAGGCAACCCATGGTGTATGAGTACACATTCTTAGTAGATTTGGGTCTTTTGGATCCAATGAGACACTTATCTTTGAGTTCCGGGCACTTCTGACAGTGATAGATGCAGTTTTCCACTTGTTGATCAGATTTGGGGTTGATTTCCCAGCCGGACCAACAGGAACCAGGAAGGCCAGTTCACCTAGGGCGCTGTATGAGGAGGGAGTGGTCCAACCACTTGATATTACCATTTACCCCCCCCCCCCCGCTTCTGGAGAGCCTAGTGGACTCAGTTTGACAGCGCAAATGCCCTAGGAGGCAGGTTTCAGCACTTTCATAGTTATCGAGGCAGGTTAAAAATGGAATAAAAGGGTCACTGAGGAATTCGATTTGGGCAATTGAGGCAAGGTTTTGGCACTTGGTCTTCACAGAGGTCTTACAGGGTGAACCCCCCATCTTCCAGCCAGTTTTCATCAGTCAGTGGGGTCCACAGAGGCCACAGGAGCCCTTTTACCGCATGTCTCTCACAGATTTTGAGGACAAATTTGATCATTTATATTTATTTTGGACATATTATATTATTTTATTGTGCCATGGGGATGAGCTAGCAAGGATTGATGCCTCCTAGCCCCATCATGTGCTTCATGTGTCATGTCCTAGTCATATGAGGTGGGCCCATGTACTTTTGCCCCCTCTAGAAGATGACGTCACCCTCCATGAGTACTTTCTAGCTATGACTGTAACAACCCTCATATACGAATATAGGGAATATTTAATATAATAAATATAATGTAATATAATATAAGGTAAAGAATAATAAAAAAACATGAAAAAGAAGTAATGGAAAACAAATTTTGCATAAAGAAAGAAATTAAATAAGAAATTAAGAAATTGGGAGGAGGGGATAAAAAGAGGAGAAGAAGTGAAGAGAGGGGTCTTTTTTCTTGTCTTTGGCCATCTTGGAAGAGGAGCTCTGGAGGAGAGGAAAGCAAGATAGTACTAGCATAGGGCTAATTGTTGGGGGCTCGGGGGGCCTCAGCCTTTAGCTGGGGGTTGGTTGGGTGGAGAGTCGTCCCCCCACCTTCAATTGCACTATTGGAGCCATTAAGGTAATGATAGCTGCTGGGTCATCTATCCAGGTATGGCTCCTTAATTTTCTTAGCATATTTTATGTTATTATTGATTAGATCCACTTCCTTTTGTCAGATCTTCTATACATGTTGTTCTTGTTTGATTCTGGATTTTATAAGATGTAACATTTTATCAAATTCTTGTGTTGGTTCAGAGATCTGCATGCATATTTAATATTATTTTGTCATTTGGTGCATTATGAGTTTTAGGGTTCTTACATTTGGTATCAGAGCTTCCAGGTTCACACACTTGGGTCTAAGGGGAAATTCTATAAACTTGTTTGAGTGAGTGCTTGACTCTGATTGATCAAAAGAATGAATGTTTTCATAGTATTGGTGGAAATATTTTATAGACCAGTACTTATCAATTTATGCCAGTTATTTAGATTATGTTGCATGATTTAAGTTAGATCTGCAAGAGAAGATAGTGTGCGATTGGAACTGCAATACATGTTGGATGCAATACATGTTGGATATATGCAGATTTATTGGAATTGAATGCAGATCTTAAAAAGGGGAAATTGATTCCTGAATATGAATATTTCTGTGAAATCTGAGAGATAGATCCAAAATATATATATAAATCGATCCTATGACCTTCTTGGAAGGCTAAGACTACCAAGAAGTAATCTGTCAAGTTGTGCATCATAAGCCAGATTTAAACCCAAGTAATAGAAAGACGTTTTCAAAACAATCAATATAATCTAGGCAAATTAGCAAGATAGATGAACAGATTGAGCTTAAAAGAATCGCTTACAGTGATTTTAATCTTACGTTCCCTGGTGAAGTCATAAAACTCAGTAATTTACATATATATTATGTTAATGTTTCCATTCAACCAAAATTATGCATTGATGTATTGGAACCTTGGTCTTTGCCAAGCCGCCTACTTGGGGAATCGATATAAGCAGCAAATTTCAAGAAATACACTGAATAATGGATTTGGATTTGGATTTGGATTGAGAATCGATCCTCTGTGATCCATTTAAATGGTCAACATGAACATCCTAGTTTTCATTAACTGAGGCAACCACCTCAATTACGATAATGTGAACATATTGTATTACAATACACAGACCTTGCAGTTGTCAAGAATTTCTATTTCAACAATTTCAACCAATGCGATTTGCGATTTGCGATTTGCTAACTATACAATCCAGATATAAATTTGAGTCCAAAATTTTCTGCGCACTCCGAAATATGGCACAATAGAAGTCTTCAAGAACTGCAAGACAGACCAGTCCTTCGACTAACGCTATCGATTGTTTTCGTACTAAGGCACGGCTAAGAACACTGAAGGAGACAATCACATGATAATTCCTTCAGGCAATTCACATATATCCTCAAATCCTCGAAGGATCACTCTTCACAACCCCACCGTCCATTGCGTTAGAATTGGGCGCCAGCTGACTCGCGGCTATCAATATTACATAGATTATTTCCTCTTTAAAAATAAAAAAGAAGAAGAAGAAAGTCTGGCAAATGTAAATATGGAGTATAGGGTAGGCACTACCTTCTTACCCAACAAAATATACCATGAATGGCCTTAAATTGTTTTAATTTGAATTAAATTATGAGAAATCGGCACTACCTTCAAGTAGTGGAGAACCTACGTAAATGTCACATCTTTGAGCCGTTCTGTCAATATACTGAGTTGCCTGCCATTGTTTATTAACGGGTGCTGCTTTATTTAGTATGTGCACCGGCTTCTGGGCTTCTCTACTGTCCATGCAGTTGGCATTTTTCTTTTACATTAACTGTCAATTTTCTGGTTGTTGCTTGCACGTGTTTGGGAGGAACGTTAGTGAAATTAATTGGCAAGAACTTCGTGAATAAGCCCAAGCGTGAAATATCCGAGCATTAGGGCTGGCATTATAATAACTGACGTTATTAGGGTTGGCATTATTTCTCCTTTCCTGAATAATTCTGTATGCTACTCAATTCTCATGAGTGTTTGTCAGTCTGACATTACATATTATAATAGCAGAAACCCATTATTTGAACATTGTGCAGTGTATTGATTATTGTATTGTGAAGTAGGACACGAGTATCTTTCGAACAAATATCCATTATTTGAAACACATTTATTTTTCTGCAACATCAATAGACTATAAATCCTTCTGTTAAACATCAGTGTCCACTTCCAGGCTGTATCCGAAACAAACTAGTGATTGTGAGCTGGGATCGTGGGATGCATTCTAACCTTGACATTGTGTACCTGGGAAGCTGTACAGACTGTATTTTCTTGGTTTGTAGTTCTAATTGGGATTCCATGCCCCAATGTCTCCCATCAAAAGGAATAGTCATAATTATGTCTTCTGCGCCAATTATGCTGAGTTTCATTGTTAGGATTATTGATTGCTTTCACGTCGTCTTCACTTCTTACCTAGAGAACTGTCAGGCATGCGTAAAGTATTTCTTGCCACTTCTTAGCTCAAAACTCAAATGTGATAGATTGATCCAATTTCTTTAGTTTGATTTTGAGCTACCAGAGCTCTGGGAAGCACGTAACTCAGTAGGAAGCTCCAGTGCATCAAGAGGTGGATGGGCAATGTTTAGGTCATTATTGTGCTTCTGAAAAATGTGTAGATAAAAAAATAAAAAAATTAAAAAATTAAAAAAATCTAATTTTAAAACGGAGTGGTTACCTTGATGGCAAGCGTAAGGGAGAACTGGGCAGAGGCGTGGAAGAGGGAAGTTTGGAGGAACCTGTGACTACCATTTTGTTCCCAAGTACTGCACCCAACACTCTGGATGTTCTAGCAAGGAGAAAACGAGTAAGCCATTCCTTCAAAACATTCTTTCTCCATTATCTTTTGCTTCTGTGATGTGAAAACAGTTAGATGTCCCTTTTAAATCTTTAATACATGTGAGGAGGGCAGTTTTCCTGGGAGAAGATAGAACCCCATAATCTTTTCCCCTGCGTTCCATCTTTTAATACGTTACATAAATGGTGCATACAGGCAGAGTTGCAAAATAGAAGCTACCCTGTTAAGTACACGACTACAGTTTAAGATTAATATGATCAAGTTTATGCCTCGTTTACTTGCAGTGAAAACAAGTAAGGGAATGGCAAAACGAACGTGGAATGGAATACCCAACTTTTCTGGGACACAGAAACTGTAGCGGTGGAAATTATCTGTGCCCCAGTCAGTAGAAAACATATATTGGTAAACACAGGGAAATGAATATATATACCCGTCAAAGCGCCCTCAAAATAAATGTGAAATCAAGTTTATATTGTTAGGGTTAATTTAGGATTTAAGCCAAATAAAGTTTCAAATTCTAGAAACTACTCGGCACCAGAACACTGCGTTGTTAACAATTATTTTGAAGCCTTGGGATAAAACAAAACATTCAAACCTAAAGTCAAGAAACTCCTTGCAAAAGTAATTATCACTTTGATTCTATGTGTGTGGCGTGTGATTGGCTGCATCTCTTTTGCGTTCATTCTTATTGGATAGAAGGTTGTCTCTCATCTGCACGGTCTCATTCTTATGGGTCAGATTTGGAATGATGAGGTTAATGCATCATTTAATCAAAGGCAATGGGTTTCTGTTTGATATCATACCACTCTGCCACCGTCTGGCTTCATTCTGACCGGCTTACTTCATTCACAACAGCTAGGGTTTCATCTATTGTGCGTTGATTGCCTCCAGACTGTTTCATGCATAAATGTCATCTCTCAGCTAAGCATTTCCAACATGCACATCCCAAAAGAATAGATGTCTACTAATTCATTGTAATTCTCTTCGTAGAGTTCAGGAGCCATGAATTCTGGGGGGGCTATAACATTGTGAGTTGTGTGACATTGACGAAGAATTGCATCCAAACCAAGATCTCCAATATTCACTTCTCCCAGATTCCCATTGACAAATAAGTTATCACAGTTGAGGTCTCGATGAATAATAGGTGGGTCATGGCTGTGCAGATAAAGTAACCCACACCAGATTTGACGTGTCCAATTTTTTATAGCTCTGATGTCCACACACTTGTGTTTATGCCTATATCTGAATCACACAAAACAAAAAATGTCACTAATATAGCCTCGTTTAATTTCTGATCAATTTGCATTAATTGTCAATTCACCAATTCGCTGTCATTGAGCTATCAATGGAGCTGCAATTGACAATTCGCCATCGTACTCCATTAGTAAAGACCATGAATACCATGAAGGAGAGTCCGTGGAACCATAAAAATGCAAGCAACACCAGGTGTTCCACTACTTGTGTTAAAATAAAAATAAAATAAAAATATATACATATATATTTGATTTTGATGCGTTAATACCTATCTCCATAATTATTGCTGTGGTTATACAATTCTTTTGTGCACTAAAATGCGTTACATATTTTTGTGGGTTAAAAGGTGTGAAAATATGTAACGCTCATGCTCCGTTTGGCCCTATCTAACGCTCCATTACCTTAACTGATTACCTTCCTCTTCCCCACACTAATAGTCATTTACTTACAGAAAATCATTTGATCGAGCCTCTGTGATTTACATAATTGATGGGAATGCTAACAGTCTTCTACCCAGAGAGATCATGATTGAATCTTCTTTGTAATCTCAATAGCCACGCCTTCTCATCCCACTTTGCATGCATGTTGAATTGGGTATCGAACCCTAGAAACTTGAGATCAGTTTCCCCGAAACCCTTCTGTGATTGTGTTGGGCAGAATTGGGTGGGCTCCTATCAATGGTGAAACGACCTGCGATCAACCCCGAATGGCCATACCAAGATACCAATGTTTCCATGCTTAAAAACTCCCAACACTATCCCTCTCAACAGGTGTAGGAAACATCAACCAGCACGGTCAATGAGCATTGAGCATAGCTTGAGCCCTTCACGTGCGTTTCCAAGAGGAATGCTCCTGAGATCAAAAGGAACTTGGCATATATTCTTATTCTTTAATGGAGAATGCGAGCAAATAATTCTACACTGCCCTCAATCCAATGCAATATATTTCCCAAGGGAGCTTCTCTAGAGTGATAGATTTGGTATTATAACTAGGGGAAGCTATATGGATCTGCTAGTTTCCATACTTCCTTTCCCATAAATAGCCTTAATTCATTGCTTTGTTACCCAGAACTGCTTAAATTGTGCCCAGATTTTGATCTAAGGATGTTTACAGTCTCCTTACTATTGATCACACAGGTATGGCTGCAAATGTGAAGATTGAGGTTGTTGGAAGGTTAATCGGTATTTGAAACCTCCACAATAGTATCCAGAATTCATATTACATCTTAGCGAAACCCCTCATGCAAATAAGGGGGAAACAAGGCTGAAGATGGACAACAGCCATAGTCAATCAACATGCAGTCCTATGGTGAATTCATAGTTGTTCTAGGTTATCCTCACCACTCTCTCTATTCATGTGCTTCCTAATCGAATTTTCCCATCCATTAATGTGAGAAAGTGGGGGCAATTTTAGCTCATCCTCGAAGGAATTGATATGCTTGAGGGCCAACAGTTGAAGAGAGACAGCTAGGTTAACACGTGTATTCTTAGTGGATTTGTTTTTATTTATTTATCCATTTCATTTATTACATAAGAGTATAATAGTTGTGGTAAGCAAGTTTTTAAGTTAAATAAATGTTGCTATATATGTTGATCAAGTCAATTGTTACTCAATACTCTAATAAATCAGTATAGAGGTCCAAAATAGATTAGAAGTTTAGATTTGATTGTTAAAATAAATGCATCATCCATGGTACAACCTTTGCATGTTCATATGATAGTGACCTTGTTAATGTGTTATTAAAAGAGGTTGTATTATATTCGGAGTTGTTGAAATATGATGGTTCTCATAGTGTGATAATGAGAGTTATGTTGGGATCCTTTAGAGAGGTGTGATGAGTTTACACTTTTGAATTTAGTAATTTTCAGTTTATTCAAATTATTATCAATGGTTACAATATTTTCAATAGCTAAGTATATTGGGATTGTTAGAGCTGATTCTTGAATAGTACCTTCAGACACACCACATACTTGTTCTGTTTAAAAACATGGAGAACAAAACTTTACCATTAAAATTATGAATGCAGTGCATCCATGAAAGTTGAATTGTTTTTATTCAAATTACCCTCTTCTCTCTAGCAAGATACACCATAGGGAATCATAATGTCTTCCACACAAAATTATCCAATGAACTAGGGTCCTATTGTAGTTGTTGAATTATCTTGCATTGTTTATGAAGTTAGAGGACATATGTTGCATATTTCATGATGATACTCAGTTTTTCATATTGCTACTCAGTTCCATGATGCACATTTCATGTTGATACTCATTTTATTATGGTTTATAGATGTATAGGACATGAGGTACATAGCTAATTGTCGATACTCAACTAGTACTTCATAGTTTTATTTATGGCATCTTGAAATGTAATTTATGTGGTACATGATAGGCTGTTATTACATGTTGTTAGAATGATGCCTTATAGACATGTGATTCATGGTCATGCATTATTCATGTGAAATTTGATGTTATTATTTCTAGCCATGAGAATTATAGCCATAGGTTCTGCATGTGATAGTTCTTGATGTTATTTCATGATGTTATGGTGCTATATAAGATAGATGACGTGTAGAACATAAAATGATATTATCTCGTGATGGTATTAATTTAGCATCTTAATAGCTTATCATTACATCTAGAGATAAATGACATTTGACAACAAAGGGTATGAAAGCATGTAGTGGTTAATTTTGGTATTTTACAACTATGTTTTGTGTTAATGAAGAATAAGAAATTATACCGGATATTTGGTATGACATGTTAACGTTTCATGCTAACCCTTATTGCTCCCGTAGAATACATATTTGATATGATGATGGATTGTGTGGGTTGTCATAATGCATATTTGATACGCTGATGGATTATGTGAGTTGTTACTCCATGTTGATAGTACTAATGTTGAAATATGGTAGCTTATCATGGCATATTAATGAGATGCTTAGTGAAATTATGAAAGTATCTTGACCAGTTATGTTATAATGGTAGCACAAAGCACCTAAATGCATTAGATGTTAAACCACGCATGACTTATCGTGACAATGGCTTATGATGCAATGTAATGCAATATGAATGGGTGGCTAGACATTCTTGTTAGCACATGATTCAAGGTTGATCCATGATATTATTATATTGAGAAATGGTTACTGTTATCACCTAAACTGTAGTTACCCCTATGGATGGATCCAGTCATGGATGGCAATAGGGAAGGGCAACTCAAAAGGTGCAACCACGATCACCTCGACCTCCAATATATGGTTGTCACGCCAGTCGAGGCAACCTTCGCTTTATGTTATCTAGCCCAGACAACAAAGGGGGAGACCCGATCTACTCCCGACAGGAGAGATCAAAACCAAGACACCAAATCAGGGTATTTCCAAGTGAAGTTAGGTGTATGGTTTATCCTAGACCTAAAGATGAAGTCACAAGCCAAGTGGGGGTTCAATAAGTATAGCTTTGGTTCATAGTTGATGTGAGAGTGACTTATAATGTTTGAAGTGAGATCTAGGATGAGTGTACTAGTTCAATGTTGGAAAATCCACTGCCTTGGGAACTGTGTCCAATGCAGGGTTGTTTAGGGGTCAGATTGGGGCTAACTAGTACATGAGACAAGCTTGACCATGGCTCATGATGTCTTCAAAGGTATAGTTTACCATGCATAGGTCAAACCACAAGTCAATCCAACAATCTAGGAAAGTTGAATTATCTTGGAGAGAAACCAGTGCCTTGGGAATTGGGAAGTGGAGTCAAAGTGGGGTTGACTTATGGTTTAGGACTCCTACAACATGAGACAAGTGGGCAATAGAGATCTTGAGGGTTGAATGTGTCTAGATCTAGGTTTGACCCAAGTGGACCACAATCCCTTAAAACAAGGAATGCTATCCCCAAGGCAAGATTTGACAAAGTGATAGTCTAGACCTAGGTTTTGAATTATTCCGGTTTCAGATCTGCAATAATCTCAAGTACCCAGTTCCTAGAAGTGAGTGAACTCACTTCTCCAAGGTGGTGCGACTTTACCCAAGGAGGCTGAAAGTGGGGTTTAGGTGGGTCAAGACAAGTCGGATGGCACCCAAATTTTAGATCCGGGTAGATCAGTCAAGTAGGGATATGGATCTATAGTTTCACGGTAATCCGATGGCTAGATCTTACTAGATCTGAGTTTAAGTGTTCCAAGTGGTCCAAAGTGGGGTTTAAATCCCTTGAAATGTGGAATAGGGCCCACAAGGTGAATTTCAGAAAAGTGACAACCTGGGTGTATGTTATTTGATGTGCAGATGTCAAATCAAGTGGAATCTCAAACACCCACCACCTAGATCTAGGTCAACTTGCTCAACTAGTGAAGTGCGCCTTGCTTGGGAGAGGCTAAGTTGGCCTGGGAAGGGGATCAAACGGAAGCCAATCCTCACCAAACTATAGATCCGGGATGCCTTGGATGCTATAGAGGTGGGTTTTCAGTATTATGCCCAACAACCCACTAGATCTAAGTAGATCTGAGAAAATGTAAAATGGGATTTTGATTGATTAGGGTTTTAAGTGTTTTTGACAATTGGATAGATCATGGAGATAGAACTTACCTTGAGATCATACCTGAGTGATGTGGATGAGATGCCTTGATGTTGAGGAAGATTCCCGCAGAGATCAAATGAGAGATTGTTGATTTGCTTGCCGATTTGATGCCCTAGCCCACAAGTGCGCCTTCCTCTACCTGTCAAACCAAGGAATGAAAATTCAATCAGTAAGATCAAGTATGGAAGAAATACAAGAGAAATGCAAATAGTAACATGAAATAGAAGGTCCTGGGACAGTAATACTCCCTGTTACCAACGAAGAGCTCCAAAGAAGAAGTAGGGAGAGTCTTCCCCTGCCAATACCTCCTCCTCCAAGCAAATCGGCCTCCACCTGTAGATGCAAAATCGTGGTACAAAATATATGGCAAACAATATCTTCAATAACTCAGTGCAAAGGAAGAACCAACGAACGAACACCAAAAACATTCACCACAACACTAGAGATAGATGCAATAATAATTTTCTATTCCAATAATCCAGAGCCAAAAGTCCCTTTACAATGAGAGGCTCTCTCCTTTAAATAGGAAGGAGAGGCACCAAAACCCTAACCACTTTTTGAATGAGTGGCTAAGATTAAAAGATACAAATATCTAATCAATGGTTGAGATGAGCTCAACAATGAAATACATGGATCACTAATAAAATATAACATAAGTGGACAAAATCGCCCTATAAGAGGGAAATCCCACCAAATCATGATGATAAAATATCATAAGAGGCTTATGGTGGGTCCAAGGGGTAATTTTATCCCTCCTTGGTCAATCCCCATAGCACAATAACCAAAAAATAATCATGAATGTACCAAATCGTGCCTCCATAGTGAAGTCGTGGTCCTCAAAAGACCTCAAAAATCCACAGAAAGTGCCATAAGTGATGGATGCGGGCCCCGATGAAGCTGAAACTGCTGGAGAAGGTGTGGAAGGTCCCGATCTATCATCACTGATCATCCCATGCCATAACTTTGCCTCAGTAGCCCAAATCGATTTCCTCAATAGCCATTTCTACCAATCCTGAAATGCCTCGGGAAGCGTGAAACTGCCCCAAACAGCCTCCTGGAGTGCTGGCGCTGTCAAGGTGAGGGCACCAATGTGTCCGGAAGGGGGGTAATATGGTAAAAACAAGTGGCTGGACCACCCCCTCCATCATCAGCGCCCTAGGTCAACCGGATAAAAGTCATCTCTGCTCTGACAGGGCCTCCAACAGGCCAAAACTGCACTGGGACAGCCTACTGAGGCTCAATAATCACTGTAAGTGCCCGGAACTGAAAACAAACTGTCCCATTGGACTCAGAAGGTCCAAATCTATCCAAGATGTGTACTCATACACCATATGAGTCTCTGCATGATCAAAATAAATATCCAATATACCGGAACAGGGCCAATAATAATGCGCTGTACATATACAAACACTGCTGTAACCCCAGAATCATCATCATAACCCTGTGGCTGCTGCATAGAATCATCCTGTATGTGTACATAGACCATATATCATCTATCCATATCATCATAAGGTCTAACATCTCATGTCCCATGGTCCTCCATGGTCAAACTAGGTCCAACCAAGACCAAATATAACTCAGTCCATCATCCAAGGCTGCTGAAAAGTATCAAGGTTAATACATGCTTTACAACTTATTCAAATAGCAATTATAACACAGAGTAATCATGACTGGCGATCTAAATCCAAATATATAGTGTCGTTAATTATTATTATTACTCAGACTAGACTTTCAGGACCATACTCATTTCATAGTTGTGATCAATTTGCTAGTGAAGGGTGAAGGCTGAATTAACTGGCTAGGCTAAGGGATGACTTAACTGTCTTGACTTTGTGACACTTTGGCAAGGGAAAGGGAATACACCATAGTATATACTGAATGAGCAATAACACAGGGAATGGCGGTGTCTCACAAATGGATGAGTTGTTTAAAGAGGGTTTATTCACCTTCACAGATGCGCACAATCCATAATACAAACAAGGCCAGCAATTGTTTAGATATAACATTTAAGTTCCATTGCTTTTTGGGCCTGAAGTTTCCATAGCCTTGATCTATGTGTGTTTACAAACACATTGCATAGATTTACATTTTTCTTTAGGCTTTCTGCTGCAGGTGTGTTTTTAAGGCACTTGTTTACCTAAGCACTTCTAGGTGTGTCATGGACAGCTTGTTTACCTAGGTATTTATTTTTCAAAAGATATAACATTTTATTTTTCATGGCCATTTTCATTTGGCATTCCTTTCATTCATGTGTGTTTAAAAACACATTGCATGAATGGGCTTTTCATACAAGATATAGCATTTCATTTTTTCCAGATTTTGTATTCATGGCAGCACTAAAAGTTTCAGGTTTAGCCAACACCACTTTAGTGACTAGGGGGAATTCCAAGGAACTCCAACTCACCATAAGTAAGTTTTGTCACCAACTCAGAGCCGAGACACAATAAACAGGGAAGCTCATCCAATACAGAGGCTACAGTGGGGAAAAGATCCTCCATGTCACTAGTCAAGTAGTAAGTCAGGGTGATAAACTAAAAAGTAGGTCATGGATGGATGAAAACAGTGAATAATGGAGCCAACACTAGCAAGCCAAGGTATGGTGGAATGATCACCTCTATTCTCCCTAAGGAGGGTACATACCAATGAGTATGAATAATGAACTTCTAAGTCTGAGCAGGGACAGTATAATATATATATAATAGATCAACCAGGTCCATATATCTATATGATCGCCAGATCATGACACTAAGTGCTAAGACATGCTATAAGAATAAGTATAAAAGCAATCTAACCATAACACCATGATATACCTGCTGAGTCATATACCTGCAAGCTCATCAACCTGTACCATCATCTGTCCTCTGAGACTGCTGCTGTAACTCTGGGCACTACTGTCTGCTCTGTACTAATGATATAATGGCTACATCGGTCATCTCTCTGAGTGTCCTGAAACTCAGTCATGGCATGGGGAATGCAACTGTTGTCCATAATCTGATAGTGATCCAATATAGATGCTCATCTCAGCATCTCAAATGTAAGGGAGCTGGCTAAATAGTGTACTGGAATGAGAAAAATAATGTATGGTAGCCCGGCTACTATATATGTGATAACAGTTACTAATGAGTATTCATTATGGCAGGTGCCAGTTGTTACTAATGAGGACTTCTGATGCCTGGGGCTAGTGCCTTGAGGGTGTTGTGGAGGATATTTAGGCTAGCCTTCCGAGATGCCTGGGGTATAATGATCCTGATATCAGGATCGGGGGTACCGGGAGTATCAGGATCGGGGTACCGAGAACCAAATGTCGGCTAGTACCGATGAGGCCCAGATTCCGTTAGAATCCGATGAGGTCGTATTATTACCAGAAGTTGGGAAGGTGGCGATGTCGCGGTAACTTCCCGGGGAACTTCTGATGCCTACTGTATGATCCGCGGACAGGTCACAGTAGAGGGCCCGTGCCATGGCGAGCGGGACCATCCGAAGTTGGAGGGGAGGTGTAGGGAGGTTGATCGGATGGTATGATTCTGAGGGAGAGGGTGAGTAAGGAAAGAGGAAGTAAACAAATGCACAGTCATTAATTATTAATTAATTATCTAATGCTTATGTATGTATGATGCATGATTGTTGATATGGTTGCATACTAGACTCATAGGAAATTACTTAAGAGCATGTTGTAATTTAGGGCGTTTGATTATATTAGTGTGGTTTGGAGACTTCTATGTGGTGGCCACACATATAAATCTCTTAACTTCACAATAGTACTAGCTACCTATATATTCTAGTATTTACTTGATTTATTGATTGAATAAGTATTGTATTTATTGTTTGAATATTATAACTTCGGGACGAAGTTTCTTGAAGGGGGGGAGTATGTAACAACCCTCATATACGAATATAGGGAATATTTAATATAATAAATATAATGTAATATAATATAAGGTAAAGAATCAAAAGAAACATGAAAAAGAAGTAATGGAAAACAAATTTTGCATAAAGAAAGAAATTAAATAAGAAATTAAGAAATTGGGAGGAGGTGATAAAAGGAGGAAAAGAAGTGAAGAGAGGGGTCTTTTTTTTGTCTTTGGCCATCTTGGAAGAGGAGCTCTGGAGGAGAGGAAAGCAAGATAGCACTGGCATAGGGCTAATTGTTGGGGACTCGGGGGCCTCAGCCTTTGGCTGGGGGTTGGTTGGGTGGAGAGTCATCCCCCCACCTTCAGTTGCACTATTGGAGCCATCAAGGTAATGGTAGCTGCTAGGTCATCTATCCAGGTATGGCTCCTTAATTTTCTTAGCATATTTTATGTTCTTATTGATTAGATCCACTTTCTTTTGTCAGATCTTCTATATATGTTGTTCTTGTTTGATTCTGGATTTTATAAGATGCAGCATTTTATCAGATTCTTGTGTTGGTTCAGAGATCTGCATGCATATTTAATATTATTTTGTCATTTAGTGCATTATGAGTTTTAGGGTTCTTACAATGACGTCATCACTATTTTGAGTGATCCATGTGTTCTGTTGTTATGATTCATCTTAGCCCTTGATTATGTATTGAGATCTTTTAATCTCAACCACTCATTTCATAAAGTGGTTTTGAGATCTAGGGTTTTGGTCTTTATTATCCTATATAAGGAGGAGACCCCCTATTGTATAGCTCACCTTTGGAGCTCTGGAATATTGGAATAGAACACTTCTTTGTGGAGCATATTTCTCTTGTCTTCTGGATTCTCTTGCATCTTGAGTATACAGTATCTCTTCTATGTATCACTGTGAATTTTGGAGCTACATCTTGTTTTCTTGCAGGGAGGCCGAATTGGTGGAGAGGAGGACGATTTGAAGAGGGTTATTGTTGGAGGGATCCACATATTCTCTCTTGGGTTGATCTTGCTGACAAGGAGTATCATTATTGTATATTTGTGACATAGTTGATGCTTTCTATTACATCTTTCCATCATTTTCATAATCATCTTACTTGGCTTGTTTCACTTGATCTTGTCTTGTAGGAGGAGGACGATTTGGCATCTTGGAGGAGGACGTTTTGGCTTGGAGCAACAAAATCTCACTCTTGAATATACAAATAGGAGAATGTTATCAATTTGCAAGGTGGCCATAAGCAATTGAGGTAAGTTCTACAAGGTATATGCCTAGATCCATCCATTTCTTCTTCATTGGTCAACAAACCCTTAAAATCAAAACCCTTGTTTTCACTTTTTCTTAGATCTACAAAGATCTAGCTTGGCTTTGGGTATAATAAAAAGAACCCACCTCTGTAGTATCCACGGCAATTCGGATCTATAGTTTGGTGGCATTTGGACTTCATTTGGCCCTTCCCCCAAGGCACTTAGCCTTCATTTAGTGAGGTCGCCCTCCTTGTGTAGGTGAGTTAAGCTAGTTCCATCACATGGGTAGGTGAGATCCCACTTGATTCATGATCCTCATACTTGATAACCTACCCCTAGTGCTTCACTTCATTGACTTTCACCTTGTGGGCCTCATTCCTCATTTTGAGGGTTGTGCCCCACTTGGGTCAATTTGGTGATGCATTTTCAATCTCAGATCTATGGAGATCTAGCCATTGGATCCCTTTGATTTTCAAGATCCACATTGATAATTGACTTAACTACCCCGATCTAAAGTTTGGTGTCTTTTGGACTTGATTTGACACACTTTCGTATGCATTTAGCCCTCCTTGGGCAAAGTCACACTTCCTAGGGGTTTGAGTTGTTCCACTTCAAGGACTTGGGTGGTTAAGATCCTGCTTGATTTTGAAAAGAGCATGCCTTGAAACCTACATCTAGTGTCTCACTTTGTGGATTTTTGCCTTGGGGGTATCATTCCTCATTTTGAGGATTGTTGTCCACTTGGGTCACTTAGTGAAACATTAGATCTAGTAAGATCTAGCCATCACATTTATTTGATCTTGATTAGCACCCTTGATTTGCATCTTAAGTGTCTCGATCTACATTTTGGCATCTTTTTTACTCCATTTACCCATCCATTTCAAGGCACTAGTCCACCTAAGGCAAATCGGACTTCTTGGGATTAGTGTCAAGTGCTAGATCCCATATGTGGGTATCTCTAATTTCATCTTACATCCATAGATGTACTCTTTGCATACCCCTTGGTACCATCTGCACCCTTAACTTCACCTTGTGGGTCCCATTTGAACCATTTCCATATCCCAAGGAAGTGGGTCCCACTTGTGTATTTCATGGTACTAGATCTTGTCATTTGATCTCATTATGTGGCCTAAATCATTCATTGGTTGAAACACTAGTCATCCATTAAGCCTCTTTCAACCATACTTAAAACTTCTAGGTCCACCCAACCTTGCATTGGTTTCCATAACTCACCTTTCACACTTCCCTAGAAACCTTTGCTGTGGTCCAATAGCCTTTGATTGGCTATAGGGTCTCCCCCTAGGTCTTGATTCATCTTGATCTAAAGTGAAGAGTGCCTCGGTTGATGTGACTCCCACCTTGCATTGGGAACAGTGGCATCTCTTGGGTCACCTCTTTAGTTGTCCATCTCCTCTACCATCCCGGATGGGATACCATTAGGGACAACTACAAGTTGTGTGATAACAGGGACGTCCCACATAAAGTGACTAGGAAACATAACATCAAGCTCATGGTGGGTCTAGGGGGTAACATAATCCCTCTCTAATGTGTCCCCATGGCACAATAACATAAAATATATCATCAGAGTACAATAATGTGACCACAAGGCCAAATCGTGGCCCCTCAAAGACATAATAAAATCATCAAAATAGGCCCGAAGAGTGAGTGTGGGCCCCACTGAGTGCTGCAACTGCTCTAGAAGGTGTGGGAGACATCACACACATCATATCAACCAACCTCATGCCATTTCCTTGCCTTAGTAGCCCAAATCGAATTCCTCTGTAGCCATTTTACCATTTTTTATTCCTCTCGAAATCATCTGTAAAAGATAAAAATGCCTGTAGCTCATCACCTGTCATCCTGGGCCAAAACTAACTGTACCAAAATGTCCGGGAGTATGGCAATATAGTTGGACCCCATACTCCCTCTGTAGCGCCCTAGGTGAACACCAAGACTACTTTTCTAAGCAGTGATAGGAGCTCAGAGGGAGTACTTGATTTGATACATTCTGATTTATGTGGACCCATGTTTTTTTGCTTCATTGACAAGTTTTGAGTATTATATCAGTTTCATTGATGATCACTCAAAGAAGACCTGGATCTACTTCCTGAGAAACAAGAAGTCTGAGGAAGTCTTGAAGAGGTTCCAAGAGTTCAAAGCTCTTGTGGAGAACCAAATAGGGAGGAAGATTCGGGGGCTCAGGTCAGGCAATGGGGGTGAGTATAACTCCAAGAAGTTTGATAAGTTTTGCAGACAGAAGGGAATCAGGAGGCAGTTGACCGTTCCATATACTCTACAATAGAATGGAGTTGCCGAAAGGAAGAACAAAGCCATAGTGGGAGCAGCTAGAGCGATGTTGCAAGATCAGAGTCTTCCTTTCTTTCTATGGGCAGAGGCCTATAGTACTGTTGTTTATGTGCAGAACAAGAGTACACATCGTGCATTGGGGTGTAAAACTCCTGAGGAGATTTCTGTATATTTGGATGCCTTACATATTCTCATGTCCCTTCTAAGAAGAGGACAAAGTTAGATCCTACTGGAGAAGAAGGCATCTTTGTTGGCTATGATGAGACTTCGAAGGCTTTCCGCTTATACCTTCCTGCATAGAGGAAAGTTGTGGTGAGGAGGGAAGTGAGATTTGAGGAGGAGAAGGCCTTCAAGTAGTCTTGTGAGTCAGAGATGGAGCAACAGCAAAATAATACTCCACAGGTGACAGTATCTCAAAGTTCAGCGAATCAGGGCACAGGGTCACAGGTCTCAGGGGTGACTGGGTCACGGGTTACAGGTTCATCAATTTTAGGTACTCAGTCTATGGGGACTTCTGGCACAGGGACAGGTTCACGGATCACAGGTTCATAGGTTTCACCTTCATGTGATTCGGGCACATATGGTACAAGTTCAAGTTCACCAGATACAGGATCTCAAGCCACAGGTACTTCTTCAAGGAGACAGTTGTCAGATGAGGATGTTTAGGAGGAGGGTCTGCCACAGGAAGCTACTTCCAAGAAGAGAAAGCCAAGTTGGCTTAAGGAGCTTGTGAAGGAAGCTAGGAGTCTGTTGGACCACCCAGGAGGGAGGTCAGAGAGAGCAGGGCACTAGAGAGGTTTTCCAGTTACATGGCAGTGGTGACCAGCTTGCGTTAGTCCAAGACCGAAGGAGGCATCCACACATCAGGTTTGGAGAGATGCCATGATGGAAGAGTACAATTCCATCATGAAGAATGGTGTGTGGGAGATTGTTCCGAGACTGGAGGAGAAATCATGAGGAGGCATCCACACATCAGGTTTGGAGAGATGCCATGATGGAAGAGTACAATTCCATCATGAAGAATGGTGTGTGGGAGATTGTTCCGAGATCGGAGGAGAAGTCAATTGTGACTTCCAAGTGGCTTTATAAAATCAAGCATGTTGCGGATGGCAGCATCGAGAAGTACAAAGCTCGGTTTATAGCACGAGGGTTCTCACAGGTAGAGGGAGTTGATTATGATGAGAGCTTTACGCCGGTTGCTAGATTTTCTTCGATCAGAGAAGTGATCTCCATAGTTGCAGAGATGGGTTGGAGGATTCATTAGATGGATGTGAAGACTGCTTTTCTAAATGGTCTTCTATAGGAGGAGGTATATCTGCAGCAGCCACAGGGCTTTGAGATACATGAGAGGGAGTCTCATGTGTGTAGGCTGAAAAAGGCCTTGTATGGTCTGAAGCAAGCCCCTCGAGCTTGGTATTCGATGATTGATTCTTACTTGTTGTCGATTGGATTTCAGAAAAGTGATGTTGATCCCAACCTATATTTCATTGTGGTTGGAGGTGATCCGCTCATTCTTCTGCTATATGTTGATGACTTGTTTAGCAGAGGAGAGGAGCATCTAATTGCAGCTTGCAAGAAGGATCTTGCTTCAAAGTTTGAGATGACTTATCTTGGGTTAATGCACTATTATTTGGGGATGGAGATTTGGCAGGAGGATGGACATGTTTTCCTGGGGCAAGGAAAATATGTTGCAGATGTTCTGAAGAGATTTCGGATGGAGGAGTGCAGACCCATGTCCACACCCATGATCACCAACTAGAAGAAGCTTCATGCTTCTGAGGGAGAGTTGGTGGATCCTGCTTTGTATCGTCAGCTTATAGGTTCGTTGATGTATTTGGTCAACACCAGACCAGATTTGAGTTTTGCGATGAACACTCTCAGTCAGTTCATGGTGGAGCCCAGGAGAGTGCACTGGATTGCCGCAAAAAAAAATTTGAGATATCTTACAGGGATAGTAGACTATGGTCTGGACTACAAGAGGTTAGATGGAGTGGGCTTGGTTGGTTTCACGGATTTAGATTCGGCAGGAAGTGCTTCGAACCGAAAGAGCACTTCCAGTTGTTGTTACAGTTTGGTCTTGGTAGTTGTGTCGGGATTCAATTGGAAGCAAAAGTCCATTGCTTTGAGTTCTGTAGAGGCTGAGTACATGGCAGCCAGTCAGGCTAGTTGCGAGGCATTGTGGCTTCGCAAGTTGATGGTAGACTTATTTGGTCAGGAGCTGAGGCCTACAGTTATACATTGTGATAATCAAAGTTGCATCAGGCTCTCTGAGAATCCGGTATTTCATGGTAGGTCAAAGCATATTGAGATCAGATATCACTTCATCAGGGACTATGTTCAGAAAGGAATTGTTGAGTTGCAGTACATTTCTACTGGTAAGTAGGTGGCAGACATTCTAACGAAGTCTTTGGGTAGAGGGAAGCATGTTTACTTCAGAGACAAGTTGGGAGTCGTGAAGAACACCTTGCTCCGTAGGAGGGAGTGTTGCAAATTTACCTCGGAGATGTTGTTCACCTTGTGGTGCCTTGGGGTGGACATAAAAACATTAAATGAGGTCCCTAGTACTTTATAAAGTGAGATGTACTTTATTTTTATAAAGTCACCTTATAAAGTGAATGCGAGATTATAATTTTAATTTGACCTTATGAGACTTAAGTGAACATTAAATTAAAAGGGGTCACTTACGTAATTGAATGGAAAAAGTGTTTTCATTTATTTATTAAGGAATTAATGAGCAATTAATGTGGGCCCTAGATCTCATCAAGTCAAGTTTAAATCCTAGCCATGGATTTGGTAAGTGTTGGTTACCTCATATTAAACTAGGGAAAAGGCACAAAACCTAATTCATTGTTACCTAAGAGATTTGGAGAGCAAGAGAAGAAGAGAGAAAGAAGAGAAGAGAAGTTGCGGTTTCTAAGAGAATTCGACCTAGGGAGGAAGAAGACTGAATCTAACACGATTCCCAAGGAATTTGTGAGAGGCGCAATTCCCAAGACAGTAGCACAATTTTCGAGATACTTTCAACGACATTTATTTTGGCACAAAAATCGAGGAGCAGGCCGTACAATATAGCATTTATTTCAGACCGTACTGGCACAGAAATCGAGGCAAATTTCTGACAGGTCTGTACAGCTATTAATGAGACCGTACAGCAATTAATTCAACCCTTACAGGCAGGCAGAAATTTCTTGTAGCAGCTAGCACGAATTTCGAGGTCCGTACAGCATTTAATGAGGTCGTATAGTCACACGTGTGAGACCGTACAGCTCTGAATTTATTGCAGTCCGTAACAGTAGGCATTTAATGTTATTTTGGCACGGTTTTTGAGATGAAATAAGGAGATAACTGATAAGTATTGTTGTAATTTTCTCTGTGATTTCTCTGAAAGAATAAAATTTCTCTCTCCTATCAGGTTTTCCCTTCGGGGTTTTTCCTAAGCCAATTGGCTAAAATTTTCTTATTTAAATTTATGGTTTGGCTGTCCTATTTTTCTGAGTTAGAAAAAAAAGAAATATTTTCCATGTGTTTCAAGAAAAATCTATTTTTCATGCATGTAATGTGATTTTACATTGTTGGGGTTTGGGCATTAAACTTCACATGAAAAACCAAACTTGAAACTGAGTTGGGAATGCAAATTTTTCAGGGGGCGCACTTCTGAAATAGAGAGGCACAATTCTTGAGTGGGGGCACACTTCTATGAGAGAGGGCGCATTCTTGAATCTGATTGGGTAGAGTGAATTGAGGCACTTCCTTCAAAGATTGATGGGAGGGTGCATTGATCATTCAGAGACTCATTGACAAGCAGAGGATGAATCTACAGAGAAAACAAAGAGAGTAGTGAGATAGGGGCACAATTCAAAGAGTGAGGGCACATTCTTCAGTAGCTAAGAGAACAGAGGAAGAGTGTGGCACACCCTTCAGTGATTGAGAGGGGGCGCACTTCCCTAGGCATAGATTCAGACTTGATTCCATCAGAGATCAGAACAGAGCAGAGGGTACACTTGTCAGATTGGTCACATGTGTGAGAGGGGCACATTCCTTCAGAGAGCACTTGCAGTTGTTGAGCATTGGGGGTTTATCCCAGATATCTGGCACGCCTTTAGTTACCGAACAAGCTAGCAGGGCTAGTGTCCAATAGACAAATGTAAGGAGAGTGTGACCCAATGTCACCTCAGCCACACCTCCAGCTTCTTAGGAGTGTCGTAACCTCCAAGAGGAGAGCCCTTTCGCTATTCTGCGAGACACTTGGACAAACCAACTATATCTTCTACACAATTAGATTAATGGCCAACGCCTTTAATGAATCAATTTAAGAATGAAGAAGACATACTATGTAAATAATATTGTTGTAGATGTGCAACAAAGTATGTCAATGTCACTAGCAATATATTGTCCACCCAACATTCATTACATACATGCGATCATTCATTCAGTGAACAATAAGATACATATATTGTTGTAACAGTGTAATGGAAGATATCCACAATAGGTTCAATAATGACAGTGTACTTATGATAGTGATTTTGCAGCAACGAATAGTAAAGTAACAACAGTGATTAATCACAAGCAATGTATACCAAATCAAATTTAACTTGAAACATTCTCCTTTAGCAATATAAAGTAAATCATCAAAATCAGATATATGTCTTTTATAGGATGTAGACCGTGTCAAATTCAGTCCTGGATGTAAATATTTACTAAACAGAGTTTAGATCTCGCTCATCAATGTAATTAGATTTTCTTGATAACCCTTTCAATATTGTTATGTTTATTCGGTGACAAGTTTAGGGTTGCAAAGAAATGGTGACAGACTGCTATAGCAGTAGACTTAAAGTGGGCTGCAAGGGACAGGTAAGAGGCTGCTACATCCTGGTAAAGGGCTACCAAAGGGAAAGCAAGCCCTATGGAAGAGAGGTCGAGGTTGCAAAGGAGCAAGGGAAGGGTTGTTGAGGGTTAAGAGAGGCAAGGCGAGGGTATAGGAAGGGAGGTCGAGCTCCTTAAGAGCAGGCCGAGGGTTGTTAGGGAGAGATCGAGGGTCTAAAAGGAGGGTCGAGGGTTTTCAGGACAGAGAAGAGGGAAAGCCGAGATGAGGATGAAGAGGCCAAGCCTTTAGGGAAGAAAAAGGAGAGGGTCGTGAGGAAGAGGAAGTAGCCCTAGGAATGCTAGGGTTTTAGGCTTTAGGACAGTTTTTAGGTTTTAGGGTTTTATTATATTTTTTATGGTTTTTTATAATGAAAAACATAAACAAAGCTAACCTAAACAGTAAATAAAATTTGCAGACCTACCTAAATAACCTAAATCTACATGAAATGCAATATTTAAATATGCATATACGATAAATATTTGGTAAAAGATTGATAACTAGGGTTTTTATGGATGAGACCTGTTATCACATATATAGTAGCCGGCCTACCATACATTTTTTGTCAGATTCCAGTGCACTATTCAGCCAGTTCCCTTACATTGAGATGCTGAGATGAGCATCTATATTGGATCACTATCAGATTTTGGACAATATATCTATTCCCCATTGCCATGACTGAGTCTCAGGACACTCAGAGAGATGATCGATGTAGCCATTATACCATTTGTACAAAGCAGTCAGTAGTGCCCAGAGCTACAGTAGCAGTATCAGAGGACAGATGATGGTGCAGAGGATGAGCATTCAGGTATACGACTCAGCAGGTATATCATAGTGTTGTGATTATGTTGCTTTTATATTTATTCTTATAGCATGTCTTAGCACTTAGTGTCATGATCTGGCGATCATATAGATATGTGGACTTGGTTGATCTTATTATATATATTGTATTGTCCCTACTCAAACTTAAAAGTTCACTATTCATACTCATTGGTTTTACCCTCCTTAGGGAGAATAGAGGTGATCATTCCAGCATACCTTGGCTTGCTAGTGTTGGCTCCATGATTCATTATCTTCATCCATCCATTACCTACCTTTTAGTTTATCACCTTGACTTACTACTTGACTAGTGGCATGGACGACTTTTCCCCACTGTAGCCTCTGTATTGGATGAGCTTCCCTGTTTATTTGTGTCTCGACTCTGAGTTGGTGACAAAACTTACCTATGGTGAGTTGGATTTCCTTGTGAATTCCCCCTAGTCACTAAAGTTGTGTTGGCTAAACCTGAAACTTTTAGTGCTGCCATGAATGCAAAATCTGGAAAATGAAATGTTATATCTTGTATGAAAAGCCCGTTCATGCAATGTGTTTCTAAACACCCATGAAGGAAAGGCAAGCCAAATGAAAGTGGCTATGAAATAAAATATTATATCTTTTGTGAAATGTAAAATACCTAGGTAAACAAGCTGTCTGTGACACACCTAGAAGTGCTCAGGTAAACAAGTGCCTTAAAAACACACCTGCAGCAAAAAGCCTAAAGTAAATGTAAATCTATGCAATGTGTTTATAAACACACATAGATCAAGGCTATGGAAACTTCAGGCCCAAAAAGCAATGGAACTTAAATGTTATATCAAAACAATTGCTGGCCTCATTTGTATTATGGATTGTGCGCATCTGTTAAAGGTGAATAAACCCTCTTTGAACAACTCATCCATTTGTGAGACACCGCCATTCCCTGTGTTGTTGCTCATTCAGTATATACTATGGTGTGTATTCCCTTTCCTATATCCGAAGTGTCACAATGTTGAGTTAGTGAGTCATCTCTTAGCTTAGCCAGTTTATTTTAATCCTTCACCCTTCACTAGCAAATTGATCACAACTATGAAGTGAGTATGGTCCTGAAAGTCTAGTCTGAGTTATAATAATAATTAATGACATTATATATGTGGATTTAGATCGCCAGTAATGATTACTGTGTTATAATTGTTATTTGAATAAGTTGTAGAGCATGCATTAACCTTTGACACTTTGCAGCAGCTTCTGATGATAGTCTAAGTTATATTTGGTCATGTTGACTTGGTCAAACCTAGTTTGACCAAGGTCAACCATAGGACATGAGATGGTTGGACCTTGTGATGATACAGATGGATGATATATGGTCTATGTACATGTATATTATTTCACTTGTTCCGATATATTGGATGTATTATATGATCATGCAGAGATCCATATGGTGTATGACTACACATCTTGGATAGATTTGGACCTTCTGAGTCCAATGAGACAGTCTACTTTCAGTTCTAGGCAGTTACAGTGATGATTGAGCCTCAGTAGGCTATCCTAGTGCAGTTTTGGTCTGTCGGAGACCCCGTCAAAGCAGAGATGGACTTTATCTGGTTGGCCTAGGGTGCTGTGCTTGGAGGGGGTGGTCCAGCCACTTGTTTTTACCATATTACCCCCCTCCTAGACACATTGGTGCCCTCAACTTGACAGCGCAGGCACTCCAGGAGGCAGTTTTGGGCAGTTTCATGCTTCTCGAGGCATTTCAGGATTGGTAGAAATGGCTACAGAAGAATTCGATTTGGGCTACTGAGGCAAAGTTTTGGCATGGGATGATCAGTGATGATGAGTGGGATGTCTTCCACACCTTCTCTAGCAGTTTCAGCTTCATCGGGACCCACATCCATCACTTCTGGCATTTTCTGATGATTTCTGAGGCCTCCTAAGGCCCACGATTTGTCCATAGAGACACGATTTGGTACTTTGATGACTATTTTATTATTATTGTGCTATGGGGATTGACCAAGGCTGTCTAAAATTACCCCTTGGACCCACCATAAGCTTATTGTTATATTTTGTCATCATGATTTGGTGGGATCTCCTCTCCTAGGGCGATTTTGTCTACTTACGGTTATATTTTATTAGTGATCCATGTATTTTATTATTGAGCTCATCTCAACCATTGATTAGACATTTTGATCTTTTAATCTTAGCCACTCATTCAAAAAGTGGTTAGGGTTTTGGTGCCTCTCCTTCCTATTTAAAGGAGAGAGCCTCTCATTGTAAAGGGGTCTTTGGCTCTTGGATTCTTGATATAGAAAAATTCTCTTGTGGAAATTCTTGTGGTCTCCTCTGCATCTGGTGTTCTTAGATGGTGATTGGAAAGTCTATTGCTTCCCAGCATTTGGGTATTTTTGGTAAGATCTATATATTTTTTGGAAATCTTTGTCTTGTCTACAGGAGGGCGACTTCAACTAGGGCGATTTTGCAAGGCTTCTTCAAATCGATCTCTTTGGCATTCGCTTGTATCAGGGGGTTATCATTAGCATCATTGTGATCTATGCTATCTTTCTATTATTTCTCTTGTGGCATTAGTCTTATCTCGTCTACAGTAAATTTGATATTGTTGACGTTTATTGTGCAGGAGAGAGGGCGCATTGGCTTCCTTGGGAAAATCGCACTTCACTAGATCTACTTCAAATTGCTTCAAATTGATCGGATTTGCATAGATCATCATCATCAAGGCATCTACAAGGTTACCCAGGTAAGATCCACAGGTTTGTTTCTCTTATCTTGATTCCAATCCATTGGCACAACACATAATTGATAAAACCCTAATTAATCAAAACCCTCATTTTCACATTTTCTCAGATCTACTAAGACCTAGTTGCTCCTTGGGTATGATATTTAAAACCCACCTCTATAGTATCCACGGCATCTCGGATCTATGGTTTGGTGAGGATTGGCCTCCATTTGACCCTCTTCCCAAGGCAACTTAGCCTCTCCAAACAAAGGCGCACTTCTTGGTTTGGGTGAGTTGACCTAGATTCGGTACATGGGTAGTTGAGATTCCTTCAGATCTGTAATCTACATGTCCTAAAACCTACCCTTGGACTGTTACTTTGGCAATTTCTACCTTGTGGGCCCCATTCCACATTTTAAGGGATATAATCCCCATTTTGGACCACTTCGTATCTTAAAACTGAGATCTAGTAAGATCTAACCCTTGGATTGCCTTGATATCCTAGATCCACATTGTCAATTGCTTAAACTACTTGGATCTAAAGTTTGGATGCCATTGGACTTGTCTTGATCCCATTAACCCCACCTTTTACCCTCCTTGGGCAAAGTCGCAATTCCTTGGGAGATTGAGTTGGTCCACTTCTAGGACATGGGTATATGAGATTTTAATGGATTTGGAACAAGCACACCTTGAAACCTAGGTCTAGTAGGTCACTTTGCGAAATCTTGCCTTGGGGATAGCATTCCTTGTTTTTCAAGGGATTGTGGTCCACTTAGGTCACATCATGACTTATTAGATCTAGGTAGATCCATCCATCAAACCTTTAATAGCCCACTTGTCTTATGCCATAGGGGTCATCAACCATAAGTTAATCATTTCTTGACTCCATTCATCCCAATTCCCAAGGCATTGATCTCTCTCCAAGTCAATTTGACTTTCCTAGATTGTTGGATTAACTTGTGGTTTGATCCTTGTTTGGTGGACTAAACTCTTTGATGTTATCATATCTCATGATCAAGCTTGTCACTTGTACTAGTTAGCCCCAATTCAACCCCTAAACTACCCTGCAGGACACGGTTCCCAAGGCAGTGGATTTTCTCACATTGAACTAGTACTCTAATCCTGGATCCCATTTCCAATACAATAAGTCACTCTCACATTAAAGATGGATCAAAGCTATACTCATTAAACCCCTTACTTATCTTGTGACATCATTCTTAGGTCTAGGATAAACCATACACCTTACTTCACTTAGTCTTAACTTGATTTGGTGTTTTGGTTTGATCTCTCCTGTCAGGAGTAGATCGGGTCTCCCCCTTTGCTGTCTGGGCTAGATAGCATAAAGTGAAGGTTGCCTCGACTAGCGTGACAACCATCTATTGGAGGTCGAGGTGATCGTGGTTGCACCTTTTGAGTTGCCCTTTCCTATTGCCATCCATTAATGGATATATCCATAGGGGTAACTACAGTTTAGGTGATAACAAGACCCTTAACCCTAGCCCTAGAGGAGAGGTGACCAACCTCCCTCTTGGACTAATTTCTTCTTGTCTACTAAACTAGGGCTTCCTATAACAACCTCTAGGGTTCGTTATAGGAGCCTAATCTAGGGAAAAATTGGAGATCCAAGGCTAAACTTGGGAAAACCTCCTCTAGGGACCGTTTTCCACCATGGAAAGAAGATAGAAGGCAGACAAAAAGGCCCTATTCAGAAAAAATTCATCTCTATGGCCACCATTCAATCATTCAAGAAGCAAGAATTCACCTACCTTCACCAAGCAAGACTAAAAACTAGATTTACTTGAGCTTGTGTTGTTCCAACAATTCCTAACATCCACCAAGCATGAGCAAAACCAAAGACAAGCATCCAATTTCATCCAAAAGGAAAAGAAGAGCCTACTTCAAGAGGTGCGCATCACTTCCAAGATAGCTATCTAGGGTAAAAAAGAAACATAATAGTGTTTTATCCATAGTTACCGGATTCGGCCCTAGGCCTAACCGCACCCGAATCGGATTCTCGGATTCTTCATCAGATTCTTCCCCCTCATTTTGACAAATCTAAAGTTGTTTACGTAGGATAAATGTAGGATAATTAGGGTTAATTAGGGTTAGGGTTTCGAATCCCCGATTCCTAATTTTGGGGTGAGTGTCGCACTCGTATTAAATTCTTCAGCCGATTTCGATTGCACCCATGGTTCGTGTAACCTTGGTTTTATCCCATGAGTTATGATTTACAAATGAGGTGAGGAGTTGTATTTATACTATATAGTGTTCTCAACTCACCTTTACAAAATAACCAGCGCAACAGGCCAAATAAATGTCAATGTAAAAATATAACATGAAATAATATAAAATAGTCAAAAGATGGCTAAAAGATGGCTACCTGTGGTATTTTCCCCCTCAGTGCCTAAAAACTGCTAAAAATGACTAAAACTGAACAGAAAGCTTCACTCCAAAAGGTAGAGTGAGCCGAGGGGATTGTCATGCCCCATGTAACCCCAATAACATTAAAAATCCCTCAACGTCCCCATCTATAAGCCTGTGGGCCTAGTGACCAAGGATGACGTCATCAAGGACACTATACCAAGGAGAGAGGACGCTTTGCTGGAAAGGGACCAAGATGGGTGCACAAGGTGACCGGAAGGGGAGGCAAGAGCCTCAGAGCTGGAATACTGTCACCGGTGTGGAAAACAAGCAGGGGGTCATGTGACCCAGTGACCCACCACTAGGCGCCCCGAACACCAACCTCAGGGCTACAAGCCCTAGAATGAAGTAGTCAGCGATACCGCTAAGCCATAGTACTCCTAAAGGAAGGACCAGAGGGTCCGTCCATAACCACCTCTCAGAAAGTACTGATAACACCCCATCATGGCCCTAAAGAAAAATACGGCCCCTCTCCTTGGGCAAACATCTGAATGTGTGCTGGTACTAGTACCACGTAACACCTTCCAAGGCATCAAGTTCTTTTGTTTATATTATAAAGATGATTGTAATCATTCTATAATTACAGGATCACTATTCAATTCAATTTCACAACAATAGCATATACAGGATCACTGAAAGAAACACATCAGAAGATAGACACAGATTTATCCTGGGAAACCCTTTAGGGGAAGAAAACCCAGCAAAAACTTCCTCAATATAGATGATCAAAAGTACAAAGACAAAACCCCAAACAAGTGCTCCTTCTCCTTGCAGATATCTCTCTCTCTCTTTTATGCGAATTACACAAGTGAGTGTGTGTGTCCAAATGAGGAGCACATCACTCCTATTTATACTTTATCTTCCACTTGACATTTTCACTAACTAGGTCGGCCCCAACAAACTTAACTGGGCCAACTTACCTAGGAAGACTCAAAACAATATAATATTACTTTATGGAGGGTTCTATCGACCCGACTTACAAAGGAGGTTTTACCTCATGACTCTTTGATGACCAAATACAATAATAACATCCCGACGGAGGAATAAAACATCTCCGAATACATAATAATAAAATACAATAGAATATTCTTCGAAGTTACAATATTTCAACACTCCCCCTTAACGAGAAGGGTTTTCTACTAACAAGAGCAACATCAACTGTAGGAGCAAGGAGAGAGAGCATCATCAACAACATCAAGGTGATACATCTATAAATCATCGGAAGTTTTCTTCAACAATATCAGCAACTGGAACAGTTACTAGAACATCTCAACATCTTCAGTACTGGAGCATCATCTTCTACAGCACTTAGTCTTCATCTTTGATCTGCATCTTCTGCAGCACTCGATTGCTCGATCATCTACAGCAACACTTGATCTCTCGATTATCTACAACAACTCTTGATCTTTCGATCAGCAACAACATCATCTGCAGCAACATAACCTGCAACACACATGATCCAATTACGGGATGATCAATCCCTCTCACTTTAGGACATAAGTCCAAGGATGATACAATCCTAACCACATCACTGAGCCAAAAGTCTGAGGATCACTTTAGGACTAATGTCCAGGGATGATACAATCCCAACCACATCACGGAGACAAAAGTTTGCAGATCACTTTAGGACTAATGTCTAGGGATGATACAATCCCAACCACATCACGGAGACAAAAGTATGCGGATCGCTTTAGGACTAATGTCCAGGGATGATACAATCCCAACCACATCACGGAGACAAAAGTCTGCGGATCACTTTAGGACTAATGTCCAGGGATGATACAATCCCACTGCAACATCATCATCACTGCTCCCCCTTTCGAGGAAGGTCCTTTCGAACCACGCCAAGCTTGTCACAGAAGTACTCAAACTTCACTCGAGACAGAGGCTTAGTCAACACATCAGCAACTTGCTCATCATTGCTCACATACTGGAGCTTTATAGCTCCCTTCTGTACCATATCCCGTATGTAAAAATACCGGATTTCTATGTGCTTTGACTTGTCATGGAACACTGGGTTCTCCGTCATCTTTATACAACTCTGGTTGTCACATAGAATCACCGTGGTATCCAACTCCAGGTCAAATAGACCTGACATCAATTTTCGAAGTCATATGGCTTCACAACTGTCAAAACAAGCTGTTATATACTCTGCTTCAGTTGTGCTGAGAGCAACACTGAACTGCTTCCTGCTAAACCATGAGATCATGGCGGATCCCAGACAATAACATCCACCTGAGGTGCTCTTCCCGTCTGAGACACTTCCAACCCAATCTGCATCTATATAACCATACAATATGTAGTCATGATCTCCAACATAGTATAGAACAAAGTCTATTGTACCTTTCAGGTACCTCATCACATGTTTTGCAGCTACCAGGTGAACATGTCTAGGCTCAACTAGATACTGACTCAGGGTGTTCACAACAAAGCATATATCTGGCTTGGTATTCGTCAGATACATCAACGACCCAATAATCTATCTGTACTGAGTCACATCCACTAACTTTGACGATTCAACAGCTAAAAACTTCAAGTTGGTATCCATGGGTGTGGCCATGGCTTTACATTCCAACATATCAAATCTTTTTAGGATTTCCACAGCATACTTTCCCTGGTTGAGAAAGATTCCTTCTGGGTTCTGCCATACTTCCAGACCTAGAAAATAGTGCATCAATCCAAGGTCTTTCATCTCAAATTCTTCAAGGAGCTTCTTCTTGCACTCTACAATCTGTTTCTCATTTCCTATCAAAAATAAATCATCCACATACAGCAATAATATGACAGGTTCATCATCCATAACCTTAAAGTAAAGGTTAGGGTCAACTTTACTTTTGGTAAATCCGAAGCTCGTCAAAAAGCTATCTATCATTTTGTACCAAGCTCTAGGAGCTTGCTTCAATCCATACAGAGCCTTCTTCAACTTGCATACGTGAGTCCGTCTGTCTTCAACCTCAAATCCTTGTGGTTGTTCTATGTACACTTCTTCCTCAATCACACCATTCAGGAAAGTTGTCTTCACATCCATCTGGTGTAAACTCCACTTCATCATGGATGCAAGTGCCGTGATGGTTCTAATGGAAGTGTACCTTGCTACTGGCACAAATGTCTCTTCATAATCAATTCCCTCTTTTCTGAGAGAATCCTCTAGCCACAAACCTTGCCTTGTATTTCTCAATCCTTCCATCAGCTGCATGTTTTATCTTGTAGATCCACTTGGAAGATACCACACTTTTGCCTTCTGGTTTGGGAACTATATCCCAAACATCATTCTTCATTATCGATTGCTTTTCTTCCGTCATTGCTTCTACCCATTCTTTCTGTTGTATAGCTTCTTCATAACTGGTAGGTTCTTGATCTACAAGATCACACATGAAAGCCACATAACTGGAAAATGGTTTTGGCTTCTTGCTTACTCTTGTGGAGCCTTCTGGAGCTCCATACTTCTCTACTTCTTGTATAATTTCTCTTGCCCAAGCAGGCTTTCTCTTTAGTGACATATTCATAGTGGGAGGTTCTTGAAGTTCTAGCATATCATGGCCTTCTGGTGTTTCATCTTCGAGGGAGGGTGCAGATTCTACTTTTCTGGGAGGTACATCTTCTTCATATACTTCTTCATGCTGGCACTTTCTGGATCTCTTGAGAGCTACTTCTTTGTCAAATATTACATCTCTACTAATCTCCATGTGATGGAATCCTGGAATGTATACTCTGAAGGCTTTGGAGACTTCACAGTATCCAACAAATATTCCCTTCTTTCTAAAAGGGTCCAACTTGGTTCTCTTTTCTTTTAGTATGTGAACATATATTGGGAAGCCAAATATCTTGAGGTGGCTCACTTCAGGCTTCTTTCCTGTGAACATTTCTTCTGGAGTCTTGAATCCAAGGGCACTATGGGATAATCTATTATGTACATAAATTGGCGTCCTTGTTGCTTCATCCCATAGATGCATTGGAAGATCTTGATCATGTATCATTGTCTTCACTGCTTCCATAATGGTCCTATTGTTTCTTTCTGCAACACCATTCTGTTGAGGATTGTAGGGAGTAGATAGTTCCCTCTTGATTCCAGCTTCTTTACAAAAGGCTTCAAAATCTTTTGAAGTATATTCTCCACCATTGTTTGTTCTGAGTGTCTTTATTCTTCTTTCTGAATGATTCTCTATCAAGGCTTTGAATTCCTTGAATTTTCCAAATATTTCATCATCTGCTTTCAAGAAATATATCCATGTCTTTCTTGAATAGTCATCAATAAATGTAACATAATATTCATAACCACTCAAAGATGTGGAGGGCATTGGACCACATACATCTGAATGGATTAATTCCAACGTACCTGTTTTCACCTACACTGTAGTTACCCCTATGGATATATCCAATCATGGATGGCAATAGGGAAGGGCAACTCAAAAGGTGCAACCACAATCACCTCGACCTCCAATATATGGTTGTCAAGCCAATCGAGGCAACCTTCACTTTATGTTATCTAGCCCAGACAACAAAGGGGGAGACCCGATCTACTCCCGACAGGAGAGATCAAAACCAAGACACCAAATCAAGTTATTTCTAAGTGAAGTAAGGTGTATGGTTTATCCTAGACCTTAAGATGAAGTCACAAGACAAGTGAGGGATTCAAAGAGTGTGGCTTTGGTTCATTGTTCATGTGAGAGTGACTTACGATGTTTGAAATGAGATCTAGGATTAGAGTACTAGTTCAATGTTAGAAAATCCACTGCCTTGGGAACCGTGTCCAATGCAGGGTAGTTTAGGGGAGAAATTGGGGCTAACTAGTACAAGTGACAAGCTTGATCATGATGTATGATGGCATCAAGGGTTCAGTTCACCACACAAAGGTCAAACCACAAGTTAATCCAACAATCTAGGAAAGTCGAATTGACTTGGAGAGAAACCAGTGCCTTCGGAATTGGGATAATGGAGTCAAAGTATAGTTAACTTGTGGTTAAGGACTCCTATTGCATGAGACAAGTGAGCAATTAAGGTCTTGAAGGATGAATAGGTCTAGATCTGGGTTTGACCAAAGCGGACCACAATCCCTTAAAATAAGGAATGCTATCCCCAAGGCAAGATTTGACGAGATGACACACTAGACCTAGGTTTTGAATTATTCCCGTTCCAAATCCCCAAAAATGTCAAGTACCCACGTCCTAGAAGTGAGTCAACTCACTTCTCCAAGGTGGTGCGACTTTACCCAAGAAGGCTTAAAGGTGGGGTAAGTGGGGTCAAGCCAAGTCCGATGACATCCAAACTTTAGATCCGGGTAGGTTAGTCAAGTAGGAGTGTGGATCTATAATTTCACGGCAATCCGACGCCTAGATCTCACTAGATCTGAGTTTGAGGATACCAAGTGGTCCAAAATGGGGATTAAATCCCTCAAAATGTGGAATAGGGCCCACAAGGTAGAAATCAGAAAAGTGACAATTTCGGGGTAGGTTACTGGATGTGTAGATCACGAATCAAGTGGAATCTCAACTACCCACATACTAGATCTAGGTCAACCCACCCAAACTAGGAAGTGCGCCCTTGCTTGGAGAAGGCTAAATGCCTTGGGAAGAGGGTCAAATGGAGGCCAATCCTCACCAAACTATAGATCCGGGATGCCGTGGATACTATAGAGGTGGGTTTTAAATATCTTACCCAAGAAGCCACTAGATTTTAGTAGATCTAAAAAAATGTAAAAATGGGGGTTTTGATTAATTAGGGTTTTAAATGTTTTAGACAAGTGGATAGATCATGGAGATAGAACTTACTTTGAGATCATACCTGAGGGATGAAGAGAGATGCTTTGATGTTGAGGAAGATTCCCGCAGAGATCAAATGAGCGATTGTTGATTTTGCTTGCCAAATTGATGCCCTAGCCCACAAGTGCGCCCTCCTCTACCTGTCAATCCAAGGAAAATCGATTTCAATCAGAGAGGTCAAGTATGGAGGAAATACAAGTAAAATGCAATGATAACATAGAATAGAAGGTCCTGGGACAGTAATACTCCCTGTTACCAACGAAGAGATCCAAAGAAGAAGTAGGGAGAGTCTTCCCTACAAATACTTCCTCCTTAAAGCAAATCGGCCTCCACCTGTAGATGCAAAAACGTGGTACAAAAGATATGGCAAACAAGATCTCCAATAACTCAGTGCAAAGGAAGAACCAACGAACGAACACCAAAAACATTCACCACAACACTGGAGATAGATGCAATAATAATTTTCTATTCCAATAATCCAAAGCCACAAGTCCCTTTACAATGAGAGGCTCTCTCCTTTAAATAGGAAGGAGATGCACCAAAACCCCAACCACTTTTTGAATGAGTGGCTAAGATTAAAAGATAGAAATGTCTAATCAATGGTTGAGATGAGCTCAACAATAAAATACATGGATCACTAATAAAATATTATATGAGTGGACAAAATCGCCCTAGAAGAGGGGAATCCCACCAAATCATGATGACAAAATATAATAAGGAGCTTATGGTGGGTCCAAGGGGTAATTTTATCCCTCCTTGGTCAATCCCCATAGCACAATAATCATAAAATAATCCTCAATGTACCAAATCGTGCCTCCATGGTCAAGTCGTAGGCCTCAAAAAGACCTCAGAAATCCTCAGAAAGTGCCATAAATGATGGATGCGGGCCCCGATGAAGCTGAAACTACTGGAGGAGGTGTGGAGGACCCTAATCTATCATCACTGATCATCCCATGCCATAACATTGCCTCAGTAGCCCAAATCGACTTCCTCAATAGCCATTTCTACCAATCCTGAAATGCCTTGAGAAGCGTGAAACTGCCCCAAACTGCCTCCTGGAGTGCCTGCGCTGTCAAGGTGAGGGCACCAGTGTGTCCGGGAGGGGGGGTAATATGGTAAAAACAAGTGGCTTGACCACCCCCTCCATCATCAGCGCCCTAGGTCAACCGGATAAAAATCACATCTGCTCTAACAGGGCCTCCGACAGACCAAAACTGCAGTGGGATAGCCTATTGAGGCTCAATCATCACTGTAAGTGCCCGGAACTGAAAACAAACTGTCTCATTGGACTCAGTAGGTCCAAATCCATCCAAGATGTATACTCATACACCATATGAGTCTCTGCATGATCAAAATATATATCCAATATACCGGAACAGGGCCAATAATAATAATCTGTAAATGATCAAATACTGCTGTAAACCAAGAATCATCATCATAACCCTATAGCTGCTGCATAGAATCATCATGTATGTGTACATAGACCATATATCATCTATCCATATCATCATGAGGTCCAACCATCTCATGTCCTATGGTTGACCTTGGTCTAACCAAGTCAACATGACCAAATATAACTCAGACCATCATCAGAAGCTGCTGCAAAGTGTCCAAGGTTAATGCATGCTCTACAACTTATTCAAATAACAATTATAACACAAAGCAATCATTACTGGCGATCTAAGTCCAAATATATAATGTCATTAATTATTATTATTACTCAGGTTAGACTTTCAGGATCATACTCACTTCATAGCTGTGATCAATTTGCTAGTGAAGGGTGAAGGCTAAAATAACTGGCTAGGCTAAGGGATGACTTGACTGACTTAACTTTGTGACACTTTGGCAAAGGGAAAGGGAAAACACACCGTAGTATATATGGAATGAGCAACAACATAGGGAATGGCGGTGTCTCACAAATGGATGAGTTGTTCAAAGAGGGTTTATTCACCTTTAACAGATGCGCACAATCCATAATACAAATAAGGCCAGCAATTGTTTAGATATAGCATTTAAGTTCCATTGCTTTTTGGGCCTGAAGTTTCCATAGCCTTGGTCTATGTGTGTTTATAAACACATTGCATAGATTTTCATTTATTTTAGGCTTTCTGCTGCAGGTGTGTTTTTAAGGCACTTGTTTACCTGAGCACTTCTAGGTGTGTCACAGACAGCTTGTTTACCTAGGTATTTACATTTCCAAAAGATATAACATTTTATTTTCATGGCCATTTTCATTTGGCATGCCTTTCATTCATGTGTGTTTAGAAACACATTGCATGAATGGGCTTTTCATACAAGATATAGCATTTCATTTTTCCAGATTTTGTATTCATGGCAGCACTAAAAGTTTCAGGTTTAGCCAACACAACTTTAGTGACTAGGGGGAATTCACAAGGAACTCCAACTCACCATAGGCGAGTTTTGTCACCAACTCAGAGCCGAGACACAATAAACAGGGAAGCTCATTCAATACAGAGGCTACAGCGGGGAAAAGATCCTCCATGTCACTAGTCAAGTAGTAAGTCAAGGTGATAAACTAAAAGGTAGGCAATGGACGGATGAAGACAATGAATAATGGAGCCGACACTAGCAAGCCAAGGTATGGTGGAATGATCACCTCTATTCTCCCTAAGGAGGGTAAGACCAATGAGTATGAATAGTGAACTTCTAAGTCTGAGTAGGGGCAATATAATATATATAATAAGATCAACCAGGTTCACATATCTATATGATCGCCAGATCATGACACTAAGTGCTAAGACATGCTATAAGAATAAGTATAAAAGCAATATAACCATAACACAATGATATACCTGCTGAGTCATATACCTGAATGCTCATCAACCTGTACCATCATCTGTCCTCTGAAACTGCTGCTGTAGATCTGGGCACTACTGACTGCTCTGTACCAATGGTATAATGGCTACATCGGTCATCTCTCTGATTGTCCTGAGACTCAGTCATGGCATGGGGAATATACACTGTTGTCTACAATCTGATAGTGATCCAATATAGATGCTCATCTCAGCATCTCAAATGTAAGGGAACTGGCTGAATAGTGTACTGGAATCAGAAAAATAATGTATGGTAGCCCGGCTACTATAAATGTGATAACAGTACCTTTAGTCTTTGTCTCACTCTTCGGAAATGGATTCTTGATATTCTTTCCTTTTGCACATCCTTTACAAATGCCTTCATGATCAATCTTCAAATCTGGTAATCCCATCACTACTTTGCTCACATGGGGTAGTGCTTTGCAGTTGATGTGAGCAAGCCTCCTATGCCATAATTCACTTGGGCTAGTAGTCTCATGAACAAGCACTGTTTCTGAAAGTCCCTTGAATTTATATAAGCCTCCTTCTTCTTCACCAATGACAATTGCATCTTCGATTGATTTTCCTTTGGGCCACATAAGTACTTGTCCATCTATGAATGCAACCCTATATCCTTTCTTATCTAATGCTGAGATAGAAAGTAGGTTCTTCTTCAAACCTGGTACATATAAGACTTCCTTCATCTTCATGGGGGTTCCAGAATCAAGCTTGCAGCTTGCTTCACCAATTCCTTTGATAGGATATTGATAGTCATCTCCTAATGATACCTTCTGAGGAGAGTTCTTCTCTTCAAGTTTTGACAGAGTTTTCTTTTGTCCCATCATGTGCTTTGAAGCACCACTATTAATAAGCCATGTATCTTCTCCAGGTGTCACAGACCGAGAGAGTGCAGAGAATAATACATACTCTTCTGCATCTTCTTCTTTTGCTTGTTTTCTTCGAGGTCCTTCTTCCTCTTCTTCTTCATATTCATCTTCAGCTAGGTGTGCATTATGTCTTTTGTTGTTGTTCCTCTTCTTGTATTCTTCTTTCTTCAATGGACAATTTTTGGCAATGTGTCCTAGCTTGTCACAATTGAAACATTGAAAGTTGGAGTAGTTTCTTCTTGGATTGTTTCCTCTTGTCTTTTGGAACTTCTTGGAGGTTGAGACTCCTTGTGGCTTTCCTTCTTGAAGTTAGATTGACTTCTTCCTCTCTTGGTATGGGTGGCTAGGGCTTGATCATCTTCTTTAAGTAGAACTTCTCTATTGGCTACTCTAGCCTCCTCTTGGATGCAATCTTCCCATACAATGTCAAATTTCATGCTTTCCTTTCTAGCACACATAGTCTAGATGAATGAATCCCAAGGTCTAGTGAGACCATTGAGAGTAGTCATAACTAGCTCATCTTCATCAAGGGAGTCTCCAATGGCTTTTAGTTGCTCCTTGAACTAGGAGACCCTTGTGAAGTAGTCTTGGATGGATTCTCCTTGGCACATCTTGGTATTCTTTAATTGAGCTCTCAAATTCATCTTCCTATTGATGTTCCTTCCTTCATACATTCTAGCTAGGGCATCATACATATCCTTCGGGGTTTTCTTGGATGACACTTGAGGAATCAAGTGGTCTTTGATAGAATCAGCAATGATCCTCTTTGCCCTAATCAGGTCCTTCTTGTGCTTCTCCTTAGCTTCATTCTCTTCAGGTTCTGCAACTTCTTCCTTGATGTATTTGGAGAGATCATTCTCTTCAAGAATGAGGCCAATCCTTTATTTCCATGCTTGGAAATTCTCTATGCCTTCTAGATTATCCTCAAGCTTAGTGCTTGGGGCCATCTTATCCAGGAGGTCCCCAAAAAATGAAATTTCTCAAAATGCAAAACTGACCTTACCAGGAGATGCGCTTGACTGAGGCGAATTGACTAATACACTTGGTTTTTGGAGATTCCAAATTTTCACCTCTCAAAATTGACTTGCGAAATTCTGATCTGCAGTTTTCTGGTCCAAAGTCAAACTAGGGTTTGACTTTCCCGGAGATCTACCCACTCAAAAATTTTGATCTAGGGCTCAATAGATGCGCCCTAGGGAGGCACAACTTTCTATGCAAACAGATTTCCAAAATTCCAACTTTGACAGAAACCCTAATTTCTTACCGGAGGGAGAAGAGAGAGTTTAACCTTGTGAAAGCTATCCTATTCAGGCTAACTCTGAAACCATGTTAAGATTCAATATGCTAAGATAGATAACATCATTATTCAATTCAATTTCACAACAATAGCATATACAAGATCACTGAAAGAAACACAATCACAAGATAGACACAGATTTATCCTAAGAAACCCTCTAGGGGAAGAAAACCCAGCAAAAACTTCCTCAATATAGATGATCTAAAGTATAAAGACAAAACCCCAAACAAGTGCTCCTTCTCCTTGCAGATATCTCTCTCTCTCTCTCTCTCCTATGCGAATTACACAAGTGACTGTGTGTGTCCAAATGAGGAGCACATCACTCCTATTTATACTTTATCTTCCACTTGACTTTTTCACTAACTAGGTCGGCCCCAACAAACTTAACTAGGTCGACTTACCTAGGAAGACTCAAAACAATATAATATTACTTTCTGGAGGGTTCTATCGACTCGACTTACAAAGGAGGTTTTACCTCATGACTCTATGATGACCAAATACAATAATAACATCCCGACGGAGGAATAAAACATCTCCGAATAAATAATAATAAAATACAATAGAATATTCTTCGAAGTAACAATATTTCAATGGGACTTGTGCTTGGTGTAGTTTAGGTGCATTAGTTTCATGCACATATTTTTTTGGAAGCTAATTGCTTGTGTAATATATAGATCATCCCTCTCTTGGTTTCATGCTTAGCCTTATCCATTCATCTGTCGCATCCATTTGATTGTCAAATGCTCTTTGACTTGGACATGACTGGTGAAATTGAGGACCTCCCACTCTGTGACTTCTTTGATTGGATGGCCCCCATGTTTTTCCTTGGTGTCTCAGCTCTGATGTGTGTGACAAATCACAAAACTATGCAAAGCTTAAACGCTTCCTGTCAAATAGCTATTCATGTTGCGTTCTAATCCTAGTTAGTCTAGTCATCAGAAGAGTATCCCCTAGACTTGAAACAAGTACTATGATCCCTAAAACTAGCTAGTGGCTAGAAGGGTAGGTAATCCTCCTTTGTATGGGATTAAGCCTGTGTGCCCTTAAAGAGGCATTGTTGTGGCAACTTCGTCGCACCTATGGACAGTGGCTGGCAGCGGAGCTAAGGTCGGGTCATATCTTGGGCCCAAAAGGCTATCCAAGGCCGATACCTTTTGGCCATTAGTTAACTAAAGGATTGCAAAATAAAATGTGCTTCAAAGAATTATCAAAAGAAAAAGAAAAAAGAAATGTTCTGAAGAAAAGGGGAGGCTTGCTAGAGTCAAAAGGGTGCCTTCTAAGCACTTCATCCATTTGTGAGACACCCTACTTCCATAGTGTTCGCCACTCCATAAATGTCACACAGTGTCTTTCATTCCCATCTCTCCAAGAGTTAATCAAGTCTATCCTATAGTCAACTTCACCTTGACTAAACCCATGATTGGCATCCATTCCACATCACCCAAGGAAGAGGTATGATTTATGCATTGCATTTGTAATTAGTCTAAACAGGAATATGTATATGAAACTAGTTACTCTTGCCTTAAATTGTACTTAGCATTTGTCTTACACTTGTTTCTATCGAAGTGATCACTATGTATGGCATGTTTTAGCATGTAGTTGTTTATCAATATTTCTCATGAGATGGGCACTAACACCTCTTGCAGGCATTCTACATGATTATTCCATCATCCCGAGTCTTGGTCAAATTTTGACTTTTTGACTTGGTCAAACCTTGGTTTGACATTGTCAAAGGGTTAAGACTCAAGTCAACAGCGGGATCTCACTATGGTTCATAATTGATCATATCTTTGCCATTGGAGGCCAATTTGACCCCTCCAAGTATCATTTGAGGCAATAACAAAATAATAGGCTTAATTAAATTATTTTCCTAATGTTTGCGGAAAATAATTAGTCTATATAATAAAAATATTTGCAGATGGCTTCATACAGAGTATATCAGATTGGCTATGGGCATATGAATAGTGGATCTTATTGGTTTTAAGGTCTACAAATTCATCCATGTAGTCAAATTTACAATCCGGGCAAGGAAAATGAAGATTTGGGTAGACTAATGATTTATTATTTTATTCTAGCAGAAAATTCAATAACTAAAAAATGATCAAGGTCTTTGATGTATGATTTGGGATAAGTGAATGGTAAAATATGACTTGGGTCTGTAAGGATGGTAGAGGGGACAAGCAACCAAAGTGGTGAACCAAGATAGCCTCGATCTCCAAGAGATTGATTGTCATGCCAATCGAGGCAATCTTCACTTTAGTTATCAAAGCCAAGATAACAAGGGGGAGACCCATATCTACTCCCGATAGGAGAGATCAACCCAAATCACCAGATCAAATCAGATATGATGAAGTACGTAAGATGACTGGTATGGAACCCTAGAATTAAGGAATTAAGACCACTGTGGAGGCTTAGGAAAGGTGTGACATGATAAAGATTAATAACACAGAGTGACTTGATAATTAAGAGTGATTCCAAGATTCAGGTGCTAGTTTAAAATGGTCAAATTCAGCTACCATGGGAAACGTGACCCTTAAAACAAGGAAAGTGTCCCAAAAACTGGATTTAAGGTTGGGGGCTTTCTAGCACAGCTTGTGAGATAGATCTGACAATGTTAAAACCAACAAGCTCGGAAAATGAACCAACTGACAGGAAAACCAGACAACCAGGGAAAGTCGTGAGGGTTTGAGGAAGCCAGTGCCTTGGGTTTTGGGCCTATGGAGTCCTCCAATTGTGACGTTTTGGAGAACCCACCTAGATATATGTCGGATACCAAAAACCCAGAAATGGTTATGCTATAAACCAAGTTTGTTGACCCAGGGATTTTTCAGAAGGAAATTGCTTAGGGTTTTTACTTTTTAATGTAAATGACAGATGGGTAGTTTTGAGAAATAGAAATCTTACCTCACAAGCATACCTGAATGATGGAGATGTTTGCCAAGGTGTTGAGGATTGCTCCCGCAAAGATCAAATGAGAAATTGTTGAGTTATCTTGCATCCATGAATTGCCCAGCTCCACATGTGCGCCCTCCTCTACCTGATGAACCAAAGACAACAAAAATCAATAAGTTCAAACAAGCATGGAAGAAATACAAATGATGAGTAAAATAACAAAGAGTAAGAGGTACATAGACAATAATACTCCCTATAACCGACGAAGAGAAGAGAAGATAGCAGGGAGGGTCTCCCCAGCCAATGCGCCTTCCTCACCAATTCAGCCTCCTCACCTGTAGATAAAAACGTACAGAAATAGATATGCAAAATAATCACCAAACCCTCAGTACAGAGGAAGAACAGTTTCAATCAACACCATTGACATCCAAATCCAGAAGACAAGTATCTGTGAGAAAATATTTTATTCCAAAATTCCAAAGCCAAAAGTCCCTTTACAATGAGAAGCTCTCTCCTTTAAATAGGATGGAGAGATACCAAAACCCTAACCACCTTTTGAATGGATGGCTAAGATTAAAAGATCAAAATGTTCTAATCAATGGTTGAGATGAGCTCAACAATAAAGTACATGGATCAACTCAAAAATATAACATAACATGGACAAAATCGCCCTAGGAGAGGGGGTCCCACTCAACATGCCCAAATAACATAAGATAAAGCACATGGTGGGTCTAGGGGGTGATATCCAACCTCCCTAGTCAATCCCCATGGCACAAACATAGCATATGACTCAACCTAGCACCAAATCGTGCTCCTCTGGGAAAGTCGTGGGCCTCCAAAGGCTCCAGAAAACCTCAAAATATGCCGAAGAAATGTGTAAGGGCCCCACCAACTGATGTAACTTCTCTGGAGGGTGTAGGAGACATCCAACACATCATCAAAACAACTCCCATGCCATTTCCTTGCCTCAGTAGCCCAAATTGATTTCTTCAGTAGCCATTTTAACCATTTTTTATCCTTTGTAAATCCTCTAGAAAGAATCAAAACACCTGTAACTCTCTACCTGGTCACCTGGGGCCAAATCTGACTGCACCAATGTGTCTGGGAACACCGCAATGTAGTAAAAACAAGGGGCTACACTCCATACCCCTTCTGTAGCGCCATAGGCAAACCAATCACATCATCACACTACTCTGACAAGCCATTTCACACGGCAAAAATGCACCAGAATGATAAACTTAGGAAAATACTCACTGTAACTGCCCGGAACTGAAAACCAACTATCTTATTGAACTCAGAGAGCCCAAATATACTGAGGGTGTGTACTCATACACCATATGGATCTCTGCATGATCATATAATATCTCAAATATACCCGGACAGATAAAAATAATAATAATCTGTAATGATCGAATATGCTGAAATGCCAGATCATCATCATAAACCTGTAACCAATGCATGGAACCAACTGGTGACCTGTAATAGACCATATATCATCCATCTACGTCATCTAAGGTCCATCCACCTCATGTCCTGTAGTTGACCTTGGTCAAACTAGGTTTGACCAAGTCAACATGACCAATAATATGACCCAAACTGAAAATAAGCTACTGCAAGTGTTAAAGGCTAAGACATGCTTTACAAAACATTCAAGTAGCAATATAACAAATAGTAATCAATTCTCTGGCAATCTAAAACCAAATATTAGATGTTTTTCAATCTTATTATTATAACTCAGACTAGACTTTCAAGACCATACTCACTTTATAGCTGTGATCAATTTGTTAGTGATGGGTGAAGGCTAAAGCTTATAAGGCTAGGTTAAAGGATGACCATTGACTTGACACTGTGACACTTTGGAAATGGAAAGGGGATACACACTCTAGCATATGCTGGACACGCAGTAACACAAGGGATGGTAGTGTCTCACAAATGGGTAAGTTGTTTCAGAAGTGCTTATTCAAACTTGACAGATGCCTACAACTCACATCCAAGCCGATACAGCTCCGTGAGGATCTTTTCTAGAGCCGTCAGGACTAGGTGTCTGGCAAACCGTAACTCGGGACTCTAGGGGACATTATGCGAGTTGTCCCTTACTCCATCTCACATGATAACTCGCAAGCTAGTGAGGAATAAAACAATACAAGTGAGGCCAGCAATCATTAGATATAGCATTTATTAATCCATTGCTTTTTGGGCCTTTCAAATTTACATAGCCTTTGTCCGTGTGTGTTGAAAAACACATTCTTGGAATTTAATTTATGAGGCTTTATGGTCCATGTGTGTTCAGAAACACAATTCCATGGATTTAAATTTCACATTTAACTTTCAAAGCCAATTTCATTAGGCTTGCCTTTCATTCATGTGTGTTCAGAAACACGCTCCCATGAATGGGCTTTCATAGAGATATACATTTCATTTCCATATACACTGTACTGATGGTAGCACTATCTGTTTCAGGTTTAGCCAACACAACTTAGGAAACTCAGAGCCGAGACACAATATAACAGGGAAGCTCATCCAACAAAGAGGCTAGAGTGGGGGAAGGTCCTCCATGTCACTAGTCAAGTAGATAGTCAGGGTAATAACAAATAAATGGAAGGTAGTGGATGGGTGGAGACAATGAATAATGAAACCAACACTAGCAAGCCAAAGTATGGTAGGAATGATCACTTCTATTCTCCCTAAGGAGGGTAAAACCAATGAGTATAGGCCAAGAACTTCTAAGTCTGAGTGAGGACATATATATATATATATATATATAAATGATACAACCAGGTCCACATATCTATATGATCGCCAGATCATGACACTAAATGCTAAGACATGCCACAAGAATGAGTATAAAAGCAATAATAACCATAACACATGATAATACCTGCTGGGTCATATACCTGTATAAACAAATTCAACCATCATCTATCCACTGAGAAACTGCTGCTGCAACTCTGGGCAACACATACTGCTCTGTAAATGGCTAAATGGCTAAATCAATCATCAAATCTGAGTTTCCTAAGACTCAGTCATGGCATAGGAATATACTGCTATCCATAATCATAATAGTGATCCAACATAGATGCTCATCTCAGCATCTCAAATGTAAGGGAATTGGCTGAAAAATGTACTAAAAATCTGGAATAAAACATATGGTAGCCCAGCTACTATATATGTGATAACAACACTAATTTCCTAGACTTTGATTTGCCTCAACTACTGAGCCTTTGCTCTTGCTGGTCTAAATAAACACATTTAGCTAACCCCCCATAACCAACCCATATACTTTACTCAGTAGCTATTTTAACTAAGTCTGGGAAGTCATTCTCAAGATGTTAAAAGAATGTAACTGCGGAAGATATTCTATTTACACTTGTCTATTGTATTATTGTATTCCTCCTTCGGGAGATGTCATTGATGTAATTAATAATGTAAGACTCATTGAAAGAGTCAATGTAAACCCTAGGTCTTGTGTCGGCCTAGAGGAACCCAGAAGAGATTATTATATTATGTATTTGAGAGTTCGCCCCATTTAGTTAGGAGAAGTCAGCCTAGTTGGGGAAAAGTCACCTCAACGGAAGAATATAAATAGAGGAGTCGTCTCTCATTTGTACTCACTCATCTCACTCACACAAGTTCGCATAGGAGAGAGAGAGAAGTTCGCACAAGTGGAGGAGTAGCTGATTTTGTCTTGGAGTTTACTTTTGTACTTTGTGATTTCTATATTGAGGAAGATTTTGCCGGGGTTTTATCCCTTGTGGTTTCCCCGAGAGAAATATTGTCTTCATTGTGTTACTGTTGTGCTTGTATTTCTTTCAGTGATAGATTGTTTAATGTTATATGCTAAACAAGTAAAAATTAACATGGTATCAGAGCTGGCCTGAAAGAAAACATTGTGCAGCCTACGTAACTGCAGAAACTAGGGCTTCTTGTTCTGGGAGCTCCCTCCACAGATCAGCTGAAAAAGATAGTGCATTTAACTCGCCTCACTAGGGCGCATCTTTCTATGGAAGCAGATTTTCATTTTGAGAATTTTCATTTTTCGGTCCCCCATTGCAGCCCGGGAGAATTAGGGCATCAAGTTTTTGGATCATCTGCTCATAGAATTGGGAAAAGGAATACTTTGCTCAACTCGCCTTAAGGAGGTAAATTTGATCATCCAATCAGTTTTCCAAAATCCCGAATTTGAAAAATTAGGGTTTCTCTGACAAACCCTAGGTCAAGGAAGAAGCAGTTTTCAGAAGGACAACTTTTCTGGTAAGTCTCAAATCTATTATATTTCCATTTGAAGTACTCATTATATCAAGATGACAAGCAATACCAAGCTCGATGAGAAGCTTGAAGGAGCTGAAAACTTCAGGGCATGGAAGTATAGAGTCATGCTCATCCTTGAGGAACATGACCTAGAAGACTATATAAAGGAAGGACTTACAGAACCAGAGGGAGATGAAGCCAAAGAAAGGCATAGGAAGAATATGGTCAAGGCAAATAGGATCATTGTTGATTCCATCAAAGATCACTTGATTCCCCAAGTGTCTTCCAAGAAGACCCCAAAAGAGATGTTTGATGCCCTAACCAACCTATTTGAAGGGAAGAACATTAATAGGAAGATGACCTTGAGAAATCAACTCAAGGGTGTGAAGAACCTGAAGTCTGAGTCCATGCACTCATACTTCTCCAGAGTATCCCAGATAAAAGAACAACTAGAAGCTATTGGAGAGAGGGTAGAGGATGCAGAAGTTGTGATGACCACTCTAAATGGTCTCCCCAGAGATTGGGAACCATTTGTTCGTGGCATTTGTGCTAGAAAGAAATTGATCCAGTTCAGACAGCTAGGGGAAGAGTGTGTGCAAGAGGAAGAAAGAATAGCGGTGAGGGAGGAGAAACTAAACGACAATGACGATCAAGCTTTGGCAACTCATGCCAAAGGTGGAAGGAAAGGAAACAACAACATACGTCCCCGTGAGGACTCTCCAAGAAGACCTCGGAAGAAAAGGAAGTTCAAGAAAGATTTATCTTCCATTGAATGTTATTCCTGTCACAAAACAGGACATATTGCAAGAAACTGTCCAAACAAATCTGGACATCATAAGAAGCAGAAGAAGAGATTTAATGCTCATGCAGCGGAAGATAGTGAGTATGATGAAAAAGTCAAAACCAGAGATGATGAAGACTCCAGTGAAGAATATGTTCTAATATCAGCCCTCACTGGCTCAGTATCTCATGGGAGTGATACTTGGCTAGTAAATAGTGGAGCTTCAAAACACATGACAGGATACAAAGAATCCCTCTCACATCTCATTCAGAAGGAATCTACACACAAAGTAAAGCTTGGAGATGATTATCAATACCCCATCAAAGGAATGGGAGAAGCCTCTTATAAATTGGACTCTGGAAAGTCCATGAATATGAAAGATGTACTTTATGTACCAAGTTTGAAGAAGAACCTTCTATCTATTTCAGCATTAGATAAGAAAGGTCTTTGAATTGCATTTATAGATGGTGAAGTTCTTATGTGGCCAAAGGGGAAGACTATTGATAATGCAGTAGTCATTGGAGTAGAAGAAGTAGGACTTTACAAACTGAAGGGTCATATAGATACAACATTGATGACCAATACCATGAGCCCTTGTGAACAATGGCATAAAAGACTAGCTCATGTACACTACAAAGCCTTACCACAAAGCCTTACCAATAGTAAGTAAGGTGGTGACTGGACTACCAGAAATCCAAGTTGATCATGAAGGAGTATGCAAAGGATGTGCTCAAGGAAAGAGTACGAGGAATCCATTTCCAAGCAGCGACAACAAAGCGAAAGGTATTCTGGATATTATTCACTTAGATATTTGTGAACCTATGTCACGTCCCCTCCCGTCAATCCGATGCAAGGGAGGAAACATGACTAACATTCCGGGCTTATTTGTGTAGCTCATCCCCATACATTACTAAGAAAATTCACAAGAAATAAAAACTTATGCGTGTAGATTCATACTCAGTATAAACACAGCGGAAATAAACATTATCCACACACAACTACATCATGCATCCAACATATCAATAACAGACATCAATTAATAACATGGCAGAACACAGAATTAACATACATAGAATCAATCCCATTCTCATGCTATGCACAAACTTCATATCAACCATATTAAGAGAATCATTTCATTTCATTAACATGAATAATTAACATTCAAAACAGAGCACAGAATGATCATAATTTAAACCACAAAGACTACTTATCTTTGAGATGAAGTTGTCCAAACAACTAGCTATGGGAGAGCAACGTTCCACCCAACCATATATCTTTGTCCAGCCTATATTCTTTCAGCTGAGAGATCACCCCCGAGCTGGGTTGTGTATCCACTAAGGAGGAACTAGACAGGCTCACTCACAACCATGATCTCACACAAACAGTCATGCTAAGCCAACATAGGTTGGGTTTATCAAGCATGCAAGAGACAAATGAGGAGGATGCTAAGCCAATGAGCTCAACTACAGAGCTATAGACATCTCAACTAAACTCAAACAATCATGGCACCCACAATACCTACCACACCCAACACAAGGAAGGTCCCCTTCTCTGCTGCACAGTCCCTCAGGCATCCCTTCCCTCCAGTGCTCTTCAGGGTGAGCATAGAAAGGTCCACTTGCTAATTTCTTGAGATTCTAGCCTTCACTGGGTTTATCAAGCCATCCATTCCTCTGTTCAAACATTCACTCAGATTTTCACAATTCGGTGACCAAATAACTCAATCCCGTAATTGGATTTCTGGGCTATAAAAACTGGGTTTTCCAATGGATTTCAGGGTATTTAATACTCTTAATTTCGCCCCAAGGTTCATATCTATGGATCCCCCATTGGATTTCACTGTCAATACCAAATTCTAGGCATTTATGGCACTTCAAAACGTGGGTTAATTCACAGTTGCGATTTCTGGTTTTTCTCACTGTTGGGCATGTGTAATGAATGAAAACTAAAGCTTAGATATTCAGCGATGGAATGGGAATGAGGAAAAACGAATTCCCATTACGTAGAGTGACTTGTGGGTCAAGAAAAACAGAGCCCATACCTGCCATACGAATTTCTGGGCTGCCCATGCTCCATTGAAGCCATGGACTGATTTCTCAACAACTTTCTTACAACTGAAATAAATGTCAGCAAGGAAAGTCAAATGGGTTCTCAAAATGACATTTGGCAGCCTATGGTTCAATCCCACAACCCCCTCACCTCTCCCTAGTGGAATACACATGGCCCCTTCTCATTAGTTGCTTCCATAGCCAGTTTTGGTATTTTATTGAAATATTAATATTTACATCCATTTACAATATTTCATGGCTTAATAGCACATGGGTAGTAAAATATCAAATACTTGCCTTTCTAAATAAAATCCGAGCATACACTAGCGGGGCCTTGGCCTTGAGCTCCACGCTAGGGAAACATACATCGCATGTACACAATATTTACATTAAAGCCAATATATCATAAGGGTCAAAATTCGGGTATTACAACCTATGTCCACCACTTCACTAAACGGGTATGTTTACTATGCTTCCTTTATTGATGATTACTCCCGCAAAACATGGATTTATTTTCTGAAGAATAAGAATGAAGTCTTTGAAAAGTTTAAAGAGTTCAAGGCTCTTGTAGAAAACCTCTTTGACAAGAAGATAAAGATTCTAAGATCAGATAATGGAAGGGAATATACTTTAGGCGATTTCAAAGATTTTTGTAAACAAGCAGGGATTAAGAGGGAGCTTACTATTCCCTATAATCCACAACAGAATGGTGTAGCTGAAAGGAAGAATAGAACGATCATAGAAGCAGTGAAGGCTATGATCCATGATCAAGACTTACCCATGCATCAATGGGCAGAAGAAGCCAGAACCGCAGTATATATACAGAACAGAATCTCTCACAGTGCTCTTGGAAACAAGACCATAGAAGAGATGTTCACCAGTATGAAGCTTGAAGTTAGCCATCTAAAGATATTTGGATGTCCTGTATTCATCCATATTCCAAAAGAGAAGAGATCGAAGTTGGAACCTTCAGGGAAGAAGGGAATATTTGTGGCCATAGTGAGCAATCAAAGGCTTACCGTATCTACATCCCAGGATTCCGCCAGATTGAGCTCAGCCGAAATGTTACATTTGATGAAGACATGGCTTTCAACAAATCCAAGAAGACTCATGAGGATGAAGAGGAGCATGAAGCTCCTAGAGTTACAGAAACAAACAAATTACCAATCAGAAATTTTGAAGAAGATCCTATTCCAGAGGATCATGATATGGCAGAACCTCATAGACCTGAGGAGACACCTCATGAGGATATTTCTCGAAAGAGAAGACCAGCTTGGGCACGAGAATTAATTCAAGATGCAGGAAGGTATGGTGCCCCAGAAGGAACCAGTAGAGAGAGCAAGATTTGTACAAGGCAAGATTTGTAGCACGAGGTTTCTCTCAGAAGGAATTAATTATGAGGAGACTTTTGCTCCTGTGGCCAGATATACTTCAATTAGAACCATTCTTGCCTTCGCAGCCAAGATTAAATGGAAGTTACATCAGATGGATGTAAAGACGGCGCTCCTGAATGGGAAGATAGAAGAAGAAATATATATCGAGCAACCAAAAGGATTTGAAATAGAAGATAGAAAGTCACATGTATGCAGACTGAAGAAAGCCTTGTACGGGTTGAAGCAAGCACCCAGAGCATGGTATGGAAGAATTGATAGCTTCCTGATGCGTTTGGGCTTTACCAAGAGTAAAGCAGATTCTAATCTTTATTATAAGATTATGGATGATGAACCTATGATACTACTACTGTATGTAGATGATTTGTTCCTGACAGGAGAAGACAAACCCATCACCAAATGTAAGAGAAGGCTTGCAGCAGAATTTGAGATGAAAGACCTTGGTATGATGCATTACTTTCTAGGTCTTGAGGTATGGCAGTTCCCAGATGAGATTTTCCTGAGTCAAGGAAAATACACAGTTGATATCCTGAAGAGATTTGGGATGATGGATTGTAAGGCCATGACTACTCCGATGGTGACAAACTTGAAGCTCCTAAATGATGCTTCATCAGAGATAGTAGATGTCACCATGTATAGACAGATTGTTGGGTCATTGATGTACTTGGCCAATACTCAACCAGATATATGTTTTGTTGTGAACACATTGAGCCAGTATACAGTGGAGCCCAGGAGTGTTCACCTAATTGCAGCAAAACATGTGATGAGGTACCTAAAGGGTACATTGGACTATGGACTCAAATATGCTTCAAATAGTGAGTTCAGGTTGCACGGGTACACAGACTCAAATTGGGCTGGAAGTGCCAAAGATAGAAAAAGCACTTCATGATGTTACTTTAGTTTGGGATCAGGTATGATCTCATGGCTCAGTAGAAAGTGGACATGTGTTGCACTTAGTACAGTAGAAGCTGAATATGTAGCAGCTTGTTCAGCTTGTAGCGAAGCAGTGTGACTTCGCAAGATGTTGCTAGGATTGTTCGATGCAGAGATTGCTGCTACGGAGATACTCTATGACAACCAGAGTTTCATTAAGATGAGAGAGAATCCTGTGTTCCATGATAGAACGAAGCACATCGAGATCAAGTTCCACTATATCCGGGATATGGTGCAGAAGGGAGCTGTAAAGCTCAAGTATGTTCCTACAGAGGAACAAGTTGCTGATGTGCCGACTAAGTCTCTATCTCGCATGAAGTTGGAATACTTTTGAGACAATCTTCGTGTGGTCCAGAGGGACCTGTTATCACCTAAGCTGTAGTTACCCCTATGGATGTATCCACTCATGGATGGCAATAGGGAAGGGCAACTCAAAAGGTGCAACCACGATCACCTCGACCTCCAATATATGGTTGTCACGCCAGTCGAGGCAACCTTCACTTTATGTTATCTAGCCCAGACAACAAAGGGGGAGACCCGATCTACTCCCGACAAGAGAGATCAAAACCAAGACACCAAATCAAGTTAATTCTAAGTGAAGTAAGGTGTATGGTTTATCCTAGACCTTAGGATGAAGTCACAAGACAAGTGAGGGGTTCAATGAGTATAGCTTTGGTTCATTATTGATGTGAGAGTGACTTATGATTTGTGAAATAGGATCCAGGATTAAAGTACTAGCTCAATGTGAGAAAATCCACTGCCTTGGGAACCGTGTCCAATGCAGGGTAGTTTAGGGTTGAATTGGGGCTAACTAGTGCAAGTGACAAGCTTGATCATGAAGTATGATGGCATCAAAGGGTTTAGTTCACCACACAAGGGTCAAACCACAAGTTAATCCAACAATCTAGGAAAGTCGAATTGACTTGGAGAGAGACCAGTGCCTTGGGAATTGGGATAATGGAGTCAAAGTAAGGTTAACTTGTGGTTAAGGACTCCTATTGCATGAGACAAGTGGGCCATTAAAGTCTTGATGGATGAATAGGTCTAGATCTAGGTTTGACCTAAGTCGACCACAATCCCTTAAAACAAGGAGAGCTATCCCCAAGGCAAGATTTGATGAAGTGACACACTAGACCTAGGTTTTGAATTATGCCCGTTCCAAATCCACAAAAATCTCATGTACCCACATCCTAAAAGTGGACCAACTCACTTCTCCAAGGTGGTGCGACTTTACCTAGAGAGGCTAAAAAGTGGGATAAAAAAGTTAAGACAAGTCCAATGGCATCCAAACTTTAGATCCAAGTAGGTTGATCAGGTGAGGATATGGATCTATAATTTCAAGGCAATCCGATGGCTAGATCTTACTAGATCTGAGTTTAAAGATACCAAGTGGTCCAAAATGGGGATTAAATCCCTTAAAATGTGGAATAGGGCCCACAAGGTAGAAATCAAAAAAGTGACAATCTGGGGGTAGGTTATTGGATGTGTAGATCACGAATCAAGTGGAATCTCAACTACCCACGTACTAGATCTAGGTCAACCCACCCAAACTAGGAAATGTGCCCTTGCTTGGAGAAGGCTAAATGCCTTGGGAAGAGGGTCAAATGGAGGCCAATCCTCACCAAACTGTAGATCCGGGATGCCATGGATACTATAGAGGTGGGTTTAAAATATCTTACCCAAGAAGCCACTAGATCTTAGTAAATCTGAAAAAATGTAAAAATGGGGGTTTTGATTGATTAGCGTTTTAAATATTTTAGACAAGTGGATAGATCATGGAGATAGAACTTACCTTGAGATCATACCTGAGTGATGAAGAGAGATGCTTTGATGTTGAGGAAGATTCCCGCAGAGATCAAATGAGGAATTCTTGATTTTGCTTGCCAAATTGATGCCCTAGCCCACAAGTGCGCCCTCCTCTACCTGTCAATCCAAGGAAAATCAATTTCAATCAGAGAGGTTAAGTATGGAGGAAATACAAGTAAAATGCAATGATAACATAGAATAGAAGGTCCTGGGACAGTAATACTCCCTGTTACCAACGAAGAGATCCAAAGAAGTAGGGAGAGTCTTCCCCTACCAATACTTCCTCCTCAAAGCAAATCGGCCTCCACCTGTAGATGCAAAAAACGTGGTACAAAAGATATGGCAAAACAAGATCTCCAATAACTCAATGCAAAGGAAGAACCAACGAACGAACACCAAAAACATTCACCACAACACTAGAGATAGATGCAATAATAATTTTATATTCCAATAATCCAAAGCCACCTGTCCCCTTACAATGAGAAGCTCTCTCCTTTAAATAGGAAGGAGAGGCATCAAAATCCTAACCACTTTTTGAATGAGTGGCTAAGATTAAAAGATACAAATGTCTAATCAATGGTTGAGATGAGCTCAACAATAAAATACATGGATCACTAATAAAATATAATATAAGTGGACAAATCGCCCTAGAAGAGGGGAATCCCACCAAATCATGATGACAAAATATAATAGGAAGCTTATGGTGGGTCCAAGGGGTAATTTTAGCCACCCTTGGTCAATCCCCATAGCACAATAATAATAAAAGTCATCAATATACCAAATCGTGCCTCTATGGACAAATCGTAGGCCTCAAAAGACCTCAGAAATCATCAGAAAGTGCCATAAGTGATGGATGCGGGCCCCGATGAAGCTGAAACTACTGGAGGAGGTGTGGAAGACATCAACCCATCATCACTGATCATCCCATGCCAAGACACTGCCTCAGTAGCCCAAATCGAATTCCTCAATAGCCATTTCTACCAATCCTGAAATGCCTCCGGAAGCGTGAAACTACCCCAAACTGCCCCTGCGTTGTCAAGGGAAGGGCACCAGTGTGTCCGGGAGGGGGGTAATATGGTTAAAACAAGTGGCTGGACCACCCCCTCCAAGCACAGCGCCCTAGGTCAACCAGATAAAAATCCTCTCTGCTCTGATAAGGTCTCCGACAGACCAAAACTGCACTGGGTTAGCCTACTGAGGCTCAATCATCACTGTAAGTGCCCGGAACTGAAAACAGACTATCTCATTGGACTCAGAAGGTCCAAATCCGTCCAAGATGTGTACTGATACACCATATGAGTCTCTGCATGATCATAAAATATATCCAATATACCGGAACAGGTGAAATAATAATAATCTGTAAATGATCAAATAATGTTGTAAACCATGAATCATCATCATAACCCTGTATCTGCTGCATAGAATCATCATGTAGATGTACATAGACCATATATCATCTATCCATATCATCACAAGGTCCAACCATCTCATGTCCTATGGTTGACCTTGGTCAAACTAGGTTTGACCAAGTCAACATGACCAAATATAACTCAGACCATTATCAGAAGCTGCTACAAAGTGTCAAAGGTTAATGCATGCTCTACAACTTATTCAAATAACAATTATAACACAAAGTAATCATTACTGGCGATCTAAATCCAAATATATACTGTCATTAATTATTATTATTACTCAGACTAGACTTTCAAGACCATACTCACTTCATAGCTGTGATGAATTTGCTAGTGAACGGTGAAGGCTAAAATAACTGGCTAGGCTAAGGGATGACTTGACTGACTTAACTTTGTGACACTTTGGCAAAGGGAAAGGGAATACACACCATAGTATATACTGAATGAGCAACAACACAAGGAATGGCGGTGTCTCACAAATGGATGAGTTGTTCAAAGAGGGTTTATTCACCTTTAACAGATGCCCACAATCCATAATACAAATGAGGCCAGCAATAATTTAGATATAGCATTTAAGTTCCATTGCTTTTTGGGCCTAAAGTTTCCATAGCCTTGATCTATGTGTGTTTATAAACACATTGCATAGATTTACATTTATTTTAGACTTTCTGCTGTAGGTGTGTTTTAAAGGCACTTGTTTACCTTAGCACTTCTAGGTGTGTCACAGACAGCTTGTTTACCTAGGTATTTACATTTCCAAAAGATATAACATTTTATTTTCATGGCCATTTTCATTTGGCATGCCTTTCATTCATGTGTGTTGAAAAACACATTGCATGAATGGGCTTTTCATACAAGATATAGCATTTCATTTTTCCAGATTTTGTATTCATGGCAGCACTAAAAGTTTCAGGTTTAGCCAACACAACTTTAGTGACTAGGGGGAATTCACAAGGAAATCCAACTCACCATAGGTAAGTTTTGTCACCAACTCAGAGCCGAGACACAATAAACAGGGAAGCTCATCCAATACAGAGGCTACAGTGGGGAAAAGTCCTCCATGCCACTAGTCAAGTAGTAAGTCAAGGTGATAAACTAAAAGGTAGGCAATGGATGGATGAAGACAATGAATAATGGAGCCGACACTAGCAAGCCAAGGTATGGTGGAATGATCACCTCTATTCTCCCTAAGGAAGGTAAGACCAATGAGTATGAATAGTGAACTTCTAAGTCTGAGTAGGGACAATATAATATATGTAATAAGCTCAACCAAGTCCAATATCTATATGATCACCAGATCATGACACTACGTGCTAAGACATGCTATAAGAATAAGTATAAAAGCAATATAACCATAACACAATGATATACCTGCTGAGTCATATACCTGAATGCTCATCACCTGAGCCATCATCTGTCCTCTGAAACTGCTGCTGTAACTCTGGGCACTACTGACTGCTCTGTATAAATGGTATAATGGCTACATCGGTCATCTCTTTGAGTGTCCTGAGACTCAGTCATGGCATGGGGAATACAACTGCTGTCCAAAATCTGATAGTGATCCAATATAGATGCTCATCTCAGCATCTCAAATGTAAGGGAACTGGCTGAATAGTGTACTGGAATCAGAAAAATAATGTATGGTAGCTCGGCTACTATATATGTGATAACAGGACCTCTCTCGAAAGCAAGACTGATAGAGTTCCTGTCCTTAGGGGACAAATACCTGTCTAGGGGTGACAGAAGATCAGTACTTGCCGACTGATAGAGTTCCTATCTGTAGGGATGGATGCTTGTCCAGGGGTGACTAAAGATCAGTACTTGCTGACTGATAGAGTTCCTATCCGTAGGGATGGATTCCTGTCCAAGGGTGACGGAAGATCAGTACTTGCCGACTGATAGAGTTCCTATTCGTAGGGATTGATGCCTATCCAGGGGTGACGGAAGATCAGTACTTACGGACTAATAGAATTCCTATCCGTAGGGATGGATGCCTGTCCAGGGGTGACGGAAGATCAGTACTTGCTGACTGATAGAGTTCTTATCCGTAGGGATGGATGCCTGTCCAGGGGTGACGGAGGATCAGTACTTGTTGACTGATAGTGTTCCAGCTGATAATGTTGCTAATGAGGATGATCCAGCAGAGGATGTTCCAGCTGATGATGTTGCTGACGAGGATGATCCAGCAGAGGATGTTGCTGACGAGAATGTCCCAGCAAAAGATGTTCCAGCTGACGATGTTGTTGATCCAACAGAGGATGTTCCAACTGATGATGTTGCTGACAAGGATAATCCAGCAGAGGATGTTTCAGCTGATGATGTTGCTGACGAGGATGTTTCAGCAGAAGATGTTCCAGCTGACAGTGTTGTTGATCCAACAGAAGATGATCTAGCTGATGATGCTGCTAATGAGGATGCTCCAGCTGACGGCGTTGCTGATCCAACAGAAGATGTTGCTGACGATGATACAGAGGATGTTGTTGATGATGATGATGCTGATGATGGCATTCCAACAGACGATGATGATGATGCTACTCCAACAGATGATACCCCAGACATATGATGATCCAAAATCTTCCTACGACATATAGAGATTCACAAGTTAGTTGTGCAGTTGTTGATGTTACCCGTAGAATACCTTCCTAGTTAAGAGGGAGTGTTAAAAGAATGTAACTGAGGAAGATATTCTATTTATACTTATCTATTGTATTATTGTATTCCTCCTTCAGGAGATGTCATTGATGTAATTAATAATGTAAGAGTCATTGAAAGAGTCAATGTAAACCCTAGGTCTTGTGTCGGCCTAGAAGAACCCAGAAGAGATTATTATATTATGTATTTGAGAGGTCGGCCCAGTCAGTTAGGAGAAGTCGGCCCAGTTGGGGAAAAGTCACCTCAACTGAAAGAATATAAATAGAGGAGTCTCTCATTTGTACTCACTCATCTCACTCACACAAGTTTGCATAGGAGAGACACAAGTTCGCATAGGAGAGAGAGAGAAGTTCGAATAAGTGGAGGAGTAGCTGATTTTGTCTTGGGGTTTACTTTTGTACTCTGTGATTTCTATATTGAGGAAGATTTTGTCGGGGTTTTCTCCCTTGTGGTTTCCCCGAGAGAAATATTGTGTTCATTGTGTTATTGTTGTGCTTGTATTTCTTTCAGTGATAGATTGTTTAATGTTATATGCTAAACAAGTAAAAACTAACACAAGATACCACTTACCTATTAATCATTAAACCCTTCAAAGTATCTTGTAGCCTTTTCAAAAGGGACTGGCAATTAAGCTAGGTTTGGGACACCTTCCATGGCTAGTCTAGTTTCACCTAGAGTGAGACCGGGAAGCCTAAAGAGAGAAGAAGCCTATCTAAAGTGACACCATCTTTTGGGGGTAGGATTCTTGAGCTATCACTCACCTAGTGGCTTTGTTTTTCTGTCGTCCTAAATAGGATTTCATCATATAGAGTCATTAGAGATTTTGTGATAACAAGGATCATGTTGCACCCCCCTAATTTTTAGGGAGGTGGTACTCTTGTCTGTGAATGATAACCATTGTTATTATTTTTTTAACAATGAATGAAAAGGAAAAGTGCTAATTAGTAAGCCTCCAATAAATCCTAAAGCCCCAATCAAATCATCAAGTTTTTATAACAAGATAATCCATTAAGCAGAATGGCTACCTAAGAAAAGAATGAGCAAAGTTCACCATTTACAAAGTTTAAAGAAAAGAATTATGGAAGAAGTAAAATGCTCGATCTCTAATATCCTTGCCTCCTGTTAACACTAGATTTTACCTTATAAATCTAAGTGTTAATCTAGAGTAAATATTCATGGATATCATTTGGGGTGAGCTTATTGTTACAGAGTTCACCATTCAGCATCGATGGTTCGTGAGTATATTACGAGGTGGATTGATTAGTTTGTCCATTGACACGACATCAATTGTTCGTTGAGAGACTTTCAAACCTGGCACATGGTCATTTGTCTTAATTATTCAGAGATAGATGGTTGGACAATGTTCGAACAAGTTGTTTGTATACAAGTACATGCAAAGGACATATCATAGGTACAAACGGACAAGTGATTTAATGGCAGAAGGTGCACCATATTTATAGATGCAATGGAGTATTAAGTATAGAAGGTTAAAGACCCCTAGGGGTGTGATCAGGGTGAATTTGGAATGTCATCTTTTGCATGATCTGGTCAAAGTTTTGGACACCCATTAGGGACATATGCATGGACTTTTGTTTTTAGGCTATTTTGAGAAGTTGCTATTTTCAGCAATTTCTACTTTAAGCAGTTGTTATTTTTAGCAATTTTTGGAGACTAGTGCTATCGATGATCGGATTGCATATTTGAGGAACCAGTTGGAATATTTTCCTATGCTGTGAGTTTCACCAAATTCGAAGGACAAGCTATTTTTAGCAGGCAACTAGATATTTGAGTACCTAGTATGGCAAGTAGCATCAGTGTCTGATTTCAAGCCATTAAAAGCACTTTGAAATTTCAAGGACCAGTTGCATTTTGCAATGCTCAACACGGTCTTTTCATGTGACCTTACGTGAGGGGTGCTTGGCCTAGAGGAGCTTACATTGCTATTTTTAAAGTCTCTCCTTCCTAAAATTAGCCTAGCTCATCATACTATTTTTAATCCTCACTTATCCCATAATTTAAGGCATAAGTTTAGGGGACATTTTCCATAGGAAATTCATAGGGTCTACTTTCGTCATGAAAAGTGCATTAAAAGAAAAAATTATCCATATACAAGTGTTGATTCTCTTATGGGTGGCTATTATCGAAGGAGGGTAGTATTTTGGAGAGGTATTTTCTTCATATACCTGCTATTTTGAATTTTCACTCAAACAAAAAAGAAGTGCTATATTTGGAGACTAATATATTTACCTGGCTTCTATTTTCTATATCACCTATTCTTATTCTCTCATATATATTGTACAAAACATGGAGGAAAAAGAGATCACTTTCTTTTGTAAGATCTTGAGTTGTTGAGCAGCGAGCTACTACTTTTCCCCTTCTCCTTTGCTTCTTCTTCCCAGAGAAATTCATATAGATTGCTAACATGGAGTGTCTGTGGTGATAATTGGCTACGTTTGGTCATGACTAACACTGTCCCAATCAGTAAACCTGATTTGTACCTTCAGAGTATTGCTATCCAAACTTGTTAGAACATTATTCATTCTACAACTTTTGATAATAAAACAACTTTTTGTGGCAACTACTACAGTTTCTTTATGTGTCAAACTTCTATTTTCTTAGGGTTTCATGTGTCATTGATCTTAATCTTGAAAGGGTTTGAGTGAATAAGCCTCAAATTATCTTCCACTTGATTCACTTTCTTTCTATCTTCTAAGGCTTTTATGCATTATTGATATCATTCTTGACAAGGTTTTGGTGAATAAGCCTCGAATTATCTTATGCCTGATTCATTTTCTCCTCTTCTTATCTCTTCGACTCCATTAAAAGGCACTGGTTTACTGAAGTTTAATTGTTGATTTCTCATATAAAAGCGAACTATCATATCTACATTGAAAATTTTGTACCTTAGGCATTCTATGCATACAATTAGGCATTTTTAGATCACTTTAATTCAATTTTTCGTTAAATTACAGCAAAATTTGCTCCCTGTAATTTTATTTTTAACACAGAAATAAAGATATATAAGATAAGATCATTTTCTTAATTTCCAATTAATGACCACAAAAGTACGTCAATGGGACTGCTGAGTACAATGATGTCATTATAAAGCAGAAGAATCAAACGGTACCCTATAAAAAGCAGAAAACAGGAGAGGAAAGTAAAGTGGAACAGAGCATGAAGTCTATCTTATGTCATGAAAAACCCTCGACCCCAAGCACGAGAGATCGCACAGGTGTGGAGATGTACAAAAGTAAAAGATTATGGAGCAAGAAGAAGAAGATCTAGTAGTAACGAGGTGGGTCTTGTTGCCAACTAAGTTGCACTTGGTTGGATTATCAAGCGAGCGGGCAAAGTAGAACATGACACATGTTCAGTTTTGGTGATTTGATGTCCAGCTGGCCTTTTAAAAGGCCCCCGTTTTTTATTTTTCCACATGTCCATGGCCCTGCGGGGTTTGTAATAAAAACGTGCTAGCATGGTTTTTTGTAAAAGACTCGGTTCCTTAGGACTTTTTGGCCAAGTCAGGTATTCCAAGGAGTTTTTTCACCTATCTATTATGTTTTGCATCACTGCATTCCATAATTAATTGGTTTTTCTCCTGCTCCTCCAAAGCTGGAATGCCTGGGGAGGCTGACGGGCCTTAGGGAATTATTAGAGTCTATGGGTCAATGTATATGAACATGCTAGGCGTTAATTTTGAGTCATATGGACATGTCTAAGTCCCCCTAGGTGTTTTTTTTAATTTTCGGCAAGTTTTTATTTTTCCGTAAATTGGGCCATTTTTTAATGGTTCAATTAAAAAATTTGTAATTGGCCTATCTGGGGCGTCTGGAGGTATTTTTTGCCTTAGGGGTGCTCGTTTTCTAACTCAGAGCACCCCCTAAACCCCTAAACCCACTTTTCCTAATGTTTGGATACTTCTACCTTGGTCAAAATCAAAAAAATCAAAAAATCCCAAAAAGGTCATAAAAAAATTGAAAAAGTGAAAAATGACTTAAAAAAATTATTAAATTTTTGGAGTTATGACAACTCTGATTTGGATCAGCATGTATTATGGAGCGTATTGGGCTGATTTGTCATGTTTTGGCAGCCCCATTTTGAGGAGAGAACCCATGCTAAATAGGAGGGGCGCATTTATCCAAGGGAGGGGCGCACTTGCTATTGTGGGCAGCCCATAAACTAAGGGAGGAGCAGCACTTTATGTGCTGATATGTTAGCACGTTTTGGGCTGCATATTGGGCAGCTAGAATAGGGGATGGCAGCCCCATTTCCCTCCACCATCTATGCCACCACTCTTCCACCCATTTTGGCAAGTGCGCCCTCCCTCCTTAGCCATTTTCTCTATAAAATGAAGCATGCTCTCCATTGTTCACTAGTGAGACTTGGAGCAGCTAACTTATGATTGTAATAGTTTTATCATTTTGAATAAAAGAAGACTTTGGAGGTCAACTTGTGGTGTCTTGGTTACATGTGGATGAAGTATCTTGATCTTTTCTCCAAGGTGACTTGTGCATAAGTCTTATTTTTCAAGGATGTGGTTTGCTCATCTATGAGATAAGTTGTTTGTCAAATTTGTTTATTTGTAGCAGCTTAGTTTCTTATGAGTATATATATCTACACTTAATCTTTGTTTGGTGAGATTTGTGATGTGCAGGTGTTTTCTTGAGTTGGGCAAAAAGTAGGATCTTGCTTGTTTCCACTTTTTACTAACAATTATTTGCAGATATAGTCCCTTCAAACATCACTGGACCATCTTCAAGGCTTCTATTTTCAACAAGGATTTGTTCCATCTCTCTCTCTCATTTATAAAAAATTCAAATTTTATGATTTACTAGTACTTTCTTTACAAAAAACTAGTCTAAAGTTGTCGAAATCTTTCAAATTTTTCTAAAGAAGTATTAGATCTGATTGTAAAGTGTTATCTGGCTGCCATAGAGCTGATAATTTGCAGCCATTAAAGGGCTAGCAAAGATCCCAAGTAGACAAGCTCCATAGCTTGTTTTACTTGGTTATTTTTGTCATTTTTTACTTAGTTTTTAACTTAGAAAATTTTGGGTTTCTTAGGAGGTGTTCCAAAGACACTCTTAAAGTGTTTTTGGGCATCTTGTTCTAATTATTGCTTGCTGGTTTGCAGCAGAAGATGAGCAGGTAGGAGGAAGTGCTGGCAAAATTTCGAGCATCCAGGCAATCCGGAACACATATTTCCATATTTTTCAAAACCGGGCATATCTTTCTATAATTTTGTAAGCCACCAAGTCACATTAAGTAGACTTGGGGCACTTCTCTTTATCATTGTACACATTTTAAACGAGAGCAAGTGGGCTAGCCAGCGCCCATACCCCATCCCCCCAGGGGTGGCCTGCGTCGTCTCATTTTCATGGCGTGAATGTTAGAGTAGTTTTATTTCTTGTTTTTCGGCATTAAATAAAATCAATTAGGATTAAAATAAACCTTGTTGGTCCGTTTCACTAGCGGGCCACAAGCTCACTCACAACCTAGCTTTTCACATTTTTTTTTACAAACTCATAACGCCCCCCTTGCTTTCCCGAAGTAGGGTTTTGTATGAGGGCTTGCCCGAAATGCATGCCTGAAAAGAGACTCTTGGGGTTATAAAAAGATAAAATTTGGGTTCTTAAAAATTTTATAAAAATATACCAAGGTCTTCTCCCGTATGCTCTGTGGCCAACTTGCAGCTTAGTCTGATCCAGTTGGTACACACCAGAAAGGAGTTGATGACTAGTAATAGGACTTAACACCACCCCAATAAAAAAAAAAAAAAAAAACCCTTTGTGAAAATCCGGCACAACTCGCAATTTGTTGTCGTGGGCAAATTTCCCAGAAGGCTTGGGATAAAACTGGATAGCGACCTCTTGGAAACCGTTAGGCTTGCCCTCGTTGGTATAGCATCTGAACACCTCCTCGAGACTCCGATCCAGCCTAAAGCCTGAGAGGGAAGCCACACTTCAAATTTCCGGACATGTTCCCCCGTACCTTGCGTATATCGGGAACCCACATGCCTTAATAAAAAAAGATCACCATCACATTAAATTTTAAAATAAACCAAGAACACTCCACAACATTTACTTTTCTGTCTATGCATTTGTTATTTGACTCCATAGCAAGGCACTGGTCCTGATGCAAATTTCATTTTATTGTTGACTAGTATGCATGTTGAAATGATGATTATTCTAAATGGGAGTAAATGATAAATGATGTTCTTTATTTGAAAAGGGTATATGTTGTCTGTCTTGGTTGCAAAAGTATTTTTTCTAATTCCTAGATTAGAGGCTTTAGTTTCTTTTAATTTTAGGGTCTACCCCCCTTGGCTTCGCTAGGAAAGCCTAGACGGAGGAGTCGAGTCCCAAGTGACAGCACTTGACTCTGACTTGCCCCCAAGGCCACACCAGCAGCTTGAAGACTTCTGCTGCGTTTTCCCAGGTGTGGAACCAGGCGGCAACAGGTCTTATCATGGAATAGACCCATCTCTCCTAACATCCAAGGCCGACTGAAGGAAACTCGTAATAGTATGTTGTCCAGAGGAAGAGCTGGTAGAAGACCTAGGCCACCCATTGCGCTGCTATGGAGAGAAGGTAGCCTATCGCTAAGAGAGAAACTTTAATGTTTGTTAGTTTATAATTGCATTGGTTTGTGTGCCCAACATTTAGATAAATTTTTGCATCATTTTCCATGTGGTTTTCAGTTATTAAGTCATGTTTTGCTTGTTGTTTCCATATTTATTAGCAGAATTATTCAGGACAGCAAACTTTTATTTGGATTTAAGTGTTACTAATCGCTTTTTTTATTGTTAGCCGACTCCTAAAGTCACAAGGGATTCCCCCTATGGTTAGCAAGCACTAAGCCAATGTGTAGGGAAAGAGGACATGGTGAGAGTGTACTATTTCCAGTTACCTTGGAACAACATGGTTTCAAGCATTAACATTTCAGTGAGTATCGTGTTCTATTGCAGATTTTGTACTTACCCGGTGTTAAAACTTAAACTAGTCGAACAGGGGGGCACGGTGGTAGATTGACACGGACGCGAGCACGAGGTGGCAGTGAGCACTGGAGAAGGCCCCACACGCAGGCAGAACGCTGGTGACGGCAGGAGCAAGCAGAGCGCCACGGATCGGGCCGGGCCGTGAGTACCCGCAGGAGCTGAGGGACAGCGGGAGTTGGAGGCCGTAGGCCTCTACAGCAGGCCTCTAGGTAAAAAAAGCAACTACAGCCGGACACAAAACAACCTCTGGCAGAACAAAGCCACCGAGCAGTTGTACATGCTGCAGGAAGGCCTAGGAGACCATCGGGAAGCCACCAAGCAAGTCGAGCAGGGCCAGGGGCAGTTCGGGCAGCTCCAGGGCGACAGGCCCAAGGACGCCCAGAAACAAACCCAAGCAGGAAGCAGACAGGTTTCAGGCAGCCCAGGAAAATATGGGCAGTGCCCAAGAGATTTCATGCAGGCCAAAAAAATCTAAGCAACATCCATGAAAAAAAGCAGTAAGGCAGACTGCAGCCCAGTAAGTGGTCGAGCAGCGAACAGGAAGCTCGGGCAGCCCAGAAAAGAGTCTGTGCAGTGCCCAAAAAAGTGTAAACTTTTAATGATAGAAAGGTAAATACTCTCTTTGACACTTTCTATCAAACACTTGACAAACTGAGATTTAAATTTTAATGTAATGACAAACTCTGATTAAAAGATAAACACCGAACTAAGTAAGTCACTGAAAATGCACTCCAGAAAGATTGTAAAAGAACAAGTAGGTCTGTTCCAGAACTGAAAAGATGGTAAAATTCTGAGAGATCTTCTCTTTATTAAACTGGAGCAAAACTGAACTTTCTTTCTCAATACAGAAAATTATTACTTCAAATCAGCAAACCCAGAAAGTACAAAATAAATTTATCTCTACTCTTTCTCAGAAACTGTACCAGCAGAAATAAATTTTCAGACTACCCACATGTGTGACATCATTCTGCAGTTTAGAAATTCATGCCAATCTACAGTAATCAGTCAGAAATTACCAGCAAACAAACTGAACAGAATACCTCGGGATTTGTGCCTGAAAAGTACAGTACAGTCAGCAGATAATGGTATGGATTGTACAGTACAGACAGCAGATAACTGTACGGATTTGCAGCAGGTGAAACCCTCGAAATTCATGCCCTAACTCCACTGTATGCTTCTGTAATTTAATGCACTGTACGGATGACAAAATCAGACTTGTACGGAACTGGAAAATGTCTTGGGAACTGTGCACTTTTAGTTTGATGAAGTAAATGCTCTTCCTCTTCAGAAAACTCGACCTCTCACTTTCTCTCTTTGTCTCTTGTGTTATGGCTCTCTTCCCTAGGTTCATTAAATAGGTGACTTTCCCTTTTTGAAACCCTAACTAATTCAAACTACTTTTTGAATGGATGAGATCACTTATGATCTAAAGGTTTACATTAAAAGCACATTAAATGTCCTTTTTAATTATTTAATGCACAAATACCTTTTAATAAAATCACTTTACTTTTAAAACATAAAGTCACTTTTTATATTTTAAAAGTACATCTCCTAGGAAAAATAACTTATGTCCCCATCATGTAAAATACAAAAACATCAAGGGACTTAACTCATTACAATATTTCAACAAAAAGTCCAGGCAGAAGGCAAAAATCCATGCAGCGCACAGCAAGTCCGAGCAACGGGCAGTAGAGTCCGGATTTTTGTGTTTGGTGGCTTGTTGACCAATGGTAGAAGGCCAAGCAACCAACAAGGAGATCTCAGGAAGGTGGAGAAGGACTTTCACCTAGCAATCTTGGCCACAAGAGAACACATAGGTGCAAAGAAGGAATTTTGCTCATGTGCATTAATCATCCACTTAGGAGCAAAGAAGGACATTTACTTAAGTTCTTGAGCCACGAAGGACTATGACTCAAATGGATCTCGGATGGGTGAAGGACTTTCATCCAGAGATCAGGGGATGACAGATCTATTGGAGTTAATGACTCATAGATGGACCAAAAATCTCTTTGCATAAGGAGATCGGTCCAAAGGAGAAGAAAAGCTGACAAGGCAGAAGTAGACAGATTTGGTAACAAGGACAGATCTAGGAAAATCTTAGCAACAAATTTAAGCCGCAGAAGCTGCAGGAGATGGCAGTCTTTCTTTTCTCAGTGGACAAGAGAACATGGGACACATGAGTTGTTCACCAATTTGTTAGGATCATACTCAAATTTGCATGTGGAGCTTGGCACTCATGCCAAGTGTGTTGTGAAGGGAGTTGGGACAATCAAGTTTTAGCTAGAATCAGGAGGTACTCTTGAGTTGACAAATGTGTTGTAAGTACCGGAGCTCAGGATGAACTTGGCCTCAGTATCGGCATTGGAGGACAATGGATACACCATCTGTTTTGAGAGGGGATGGGTTCTCATTCAACCGATGGGATCTAGCATAGACTCAGCACGAGTTCTTGGTGTCAGAGAGGGAACATTTTACAGGTTACAGGGCAATCCTATAGTTCGATCCAAGGGGATCTTGGATCATGGATCGATGTCAGTGACAGAAGTCAAGGAGCAGAAAACTTTGAAGGGTGAACAGAGTTCATAGACTTCCAGTGTAGGGAGTAGACCTTCGAAGGGGAAGAGGGAGTTGGCCCCTTCCAATTCTTCCAGGAGACATAGTTGGTACAAGATGACATGGACGGATGCTCAAGAGCAGGAGGTTCCTAGGAGCACAATGAGGGAGAGCATTCCTTTGACAAAGTTTTCAAACTTCTTGGCACTGATGTGCAGCGTGTGTAGAGTCATTGATTCTGTGTCTTCCAGTAAACAGGGAGCAGCTAACCAGCAAGGTTGAAGGAATGCCAATGTGCAGGATGATGTGAGCAATAGTGTGACAGGGTCAGAGAAAGAACCAATTACAGGTGGCTCTCAGAGAAGTACCTTCCTCGCTAAGGAGTGTTGATTTTTGTAGAATCAGACAGGTACTTCCATGTGGACAATGTCTACAGGTGGAAGTCGTCGTTAATGACTCTCAAACTTGGGAGATTCACTTTAGTAAAGTGAACTATCAAAGTGAATGTACTTTTGTAATTACTTTATGTAAAGTGATTTAGAGGGCCAATGGTATTTGGTAGCCCATGGTACTGGCCCAAGGTATCTGCATATTGTAATATTATAAAAGGTAGCCTATGTGAGAGGAGGACAAACACATCAGTCACACAGAATGAGTGAGTGAGATCTCATTGAGTGGGTGGAGAAGGACTTCCATCCAAGTGCGAAAGTGTCGGGGCAGGGTCAGAGGAAAAGGAGCAAGGGGCAGCCGAGGGTTAGCAACCAACAAGATCAAAGGACTGATCTTGAGGTGTGAAGGCTAGCATTCTGTCATTGTATTCCTCAATGGGCCATTATCCCAAGATAGGAGCCCAAGATTTTTATTCTTAATAAATATCATTTTTTGTTGGTTTTTCCCCAGTTGGGTTTTCCTAGGGTAAATCTCAGTGTTAAATGTATGTGATTTCCTATGTTTTTCCGCTGCATGACTTGTTAGATCTCAGTGTGTTTGCAGTTAATAAGTTTAATTAAGTTATTCGGGACTGTAGATCAGATCTGGGATCTGAAAATTAACAAATATTTGCTTAATAACCCTCAAAGAGGGAAAATAGCCCATGACATAAAGGCAACTTATTAATGCAAAAACATCTCTCACATAAATCAACAACAAATTATCCTCCATACTCTTTAAATAGAGACCATGGAGCAACCAACTATTAATACATGGATCAAGTGTCATTAATATCAAGGAGATGTTTCAACTATCGAATCACTCGCATATAGCGATGGTTGTGACCATCAAATTAATAATGCATAAAGACACACTTTAACCTAAAAAAACATTAGACTAAGCTGAACTTAAACTAGCTCCTAATGTCGAAAAATCCTAATATTCAGCACCCACGTTAGGACTCTAAAGACATTAACCCATGATCGAGTTGGAGGATGCACTTGGTCTCCATGAGATAAACGCACTTACTTTGGTAGCTAGAGAAGATCGACAAATGGATCTAACCCCGTCACTACAGTTAGGAGATACCTTCTCTAGCTTGGTAAATCTCGTAATCTCATTATTCTCAATAAAATCTCTTATATCTGGAGTCCAATTGATACACTTGTTTTCCTCATAGTGTTGGTGCTAGTGTTGTTGATCATCTCATGACTAGCCAAGCCATGATCCACCATATTCAAAATCTCTCTATTTCTCCCCCAACCCCCATCATCGACCATGCTCACCTAGCATTCACCCTACTAGACACCCCCTTTTCTCCCCTCCCCCTTCCCCACCTATTTTGTTCATTGGACAACCCACATACTATGATTCACTTGATATCAAGTACATTGATGCATATACATTCCACATCTCCCAAGTTATCCCCCACTTCACCCACTCTTCTTTTCTTAATATGGCCAAGACCAATTATGACTTGTTATCAAGGCCCTTTGGGGAGCCTCCCTAGATGCCTACCCCCATACCATTCACCACAACAAACCAGTACATCACCAAGGTAATTTCCCCATGAACCATTGGTATAATAAATAATAAAGAATGTTGACAAGCCATAAATATCTCTATTTTGTCCTCAGATCATAACCTCCCTAGAATCCATTCACATGATGTGAGTATTGATGTCTCCTCCCCTTGAAAAGCGAGATCAACAGGGCAATCAAGCGGTAGTAAATTCAACTCACTTGGGTTTGCACCCCTCAGACTCTTAGTTCCAAGATGGACTTCTAATTACATGCTTTTTTTGTTGTTACAAGATGGCCTTCTATTACATGCATTTTCTGTAGCTGGAAGATAGTCTCACTATTTATTACACTTACATTCAGCACCATTAGTCACATGTCCTCATGATTCCGTTCAGCCAGTTTAGGTTTTGTTCCAACCACTTATAGGTTGAGTCATATCACCATATCCCAAGGATGGAAGGCATATGTCAATTGTGCCGTCTTCAAGAGATTGAGAGAAACAAATTTTCATGTCTCGTATATTATAAGATTCAGAAAAGATATCATTCCTGTTTTGTGATTCTAAACGATCTCTTGACACATTCATTTGCTATCCTGATTAGAGATGTCTAGCTCTATACATATGCAAGTTGATGACTCATAATGAAAGGACCTTGCAAAACCTTTATAGACCCTGCACCACCAGGGTCATTACCTGATTTCTCAAGCTACCCTAGCCACTGGAAGCACTGAGCATCATGCAAATTTCTTAGCCATGGATATTGTTGGGCTCTACATTTGTCATCTTTTCCACACCATTCTTCTTGCCTTTTTTACCTTTTAGAAATTCCTAATAACTAGTTTTGACCTCATCATTACCCGTAACTATGCATTTCACTCAAGGTATGTTATTTCCTATATTCCGTATTGGTTTGATAAATTATGCTAGTGTTTAGGAGATAAACGTCGATTATAGACTTGCTCACAAGAAACCTGTGTGCCAAAAGTTGTTACTGCGATCATTGCAGGGTTGTCGTTACTGCAGTTCAATGGTATGTTGTTCCTCCAATTAAAAGACCACACCATTACTCTGACCTGTCTGCATGCTGTTATTCCACGTGGAAGGAACGCACTATTACTCTTGTGCCGTTACACCTGTTTGCTGATCCTCGTATTCAACGGTGAAGTTGTTGCTCTGAATGATACGGTCACAATCCTCTGCCTTCCAGGTATAGCTAATCTTTTTGGCATTGATAGTGAGAAAAATCAGAGTTGTTATGAAAGTCAAACAGAGGATCGAAAAAGTGGTTATCCAGAAGGATTTGTTCTCAGCTGCTGATAAAGATAAATCTGTAGAGAAAGACTACTTCTATTTTCTTTGATTAAGCTATTCAGTTAGAACAGCTTGAGAATTGGTTAGATTCTCATGACTGTTCTCGGATTTTGTCCTAAGTATAAGCATCCTGAATGCGTATAAAAACAGTCTCTCTTTCTGCAAAAAGAAGAGATTAGAGAAGAGAAACGTTGATGAACTGAGCAAAAGTTTGGTACAGTGTTTAATATTAATAAAGAGCTGGAGTATGATTTTGAATTCTTGAGTATTGTTGGGTTGGTTTCGCAAAAGCTCTGAGTTCATTAACAGCACCCTGTTCCAGGGGAGAAGGGCCCGCTTCTCTGTAACAGGTGCTGAGTTGTTCACTTAGTTAGTTTAGTCGTATGCTTGGAATTGATTTCTGATTCAGAATCTGTTAGATTGTTAGCAGGTTGCAACCGCAGCGTGAGTGTTAATGAATTGTTACAGTTCTGCTATTTTATGTATTGATTGTGTTGTGTGATTCAACAGAGGACATAACTTGCAGTAAGGCTTTGATTCTATGGTTGAATGATTTCCTTCTCACTGTACTGCACTTCATGACTAAATAACCAATGTTAGAACAGAACTTGTAGCCTGCATATACCTTGCATGATAACCTTGAAAGAAAAAGACGTACCCTGGTTGATAAATTAATGTATTGGTGATGTAAGTTGTTTTAAAAGAACAATTACCCAACAGATATTGATGACATAAAATCTATGAGACAACGTGCATACTCTTGCTCAATTGATAGATGTCTTGAGTCTTGACTCTCACCTCCACAAGCTCACAAGGCCATACCCACTCCTTGCATGGTGCTGCCCCTCAACCCAGACTGAGTAGCTAGATGCCCATCACTAGATTTTTCTCTTCAACCAAATTTGTTAGGAGAGTTTTGACAGACCACTCCCAGGCTTCTCCTAGGTTCACACAGCAAAGCCTTCACAGCCCTAGGCACTCCCCAAACTCCTTCACAATGAAAGTTGATGACAGGGACATTTGTACTCCCTTCTCTACTTATATCTGTACCTCTATCGCTGATGTTGAGTAGTGTTTCCTCTCTTTCTAGGGTTTACTGTTAAAATTTTCAGGACATGGTAAGCAGACTTGCACTCAGAAAATCAAACCCTAAAATCTAGGTAACTGAAAAACTCAACACCAATCAAAACAGTAGAATTTGAATGCTTTATCTACAAACACATCACACGAAAATATGACAGCAAATACATGAAACTGAACTCTCAATCACACATCTCTCTTCCTATTAAATCTGAAAGAAGAAACACTCTACAACAGCACTAGGTTGAATGAATGCTAACACCCCTACCCTACCTTCCTTTTATAGAAGAAGAAAGGCTAGAGGATTACAAAATTAGTGCAAACCTCAGATTTAGAAAACCCTAATTTTAAATCTATCTAGAAAACTGCACCCTACCTGCATAAGCAATCTGCCTAGATAAGTGTGCCTTTACAGCATAAGAGATGTGCCTAAATAAGTGTGTCCTACCTAATCTGGAATCTCGCCTAAGCCCATGCATTTTTTTCTAAATATGGTAAAAGAAAATTTAATCCTGGAAAAGCTAAAAACAGGACAGCAACTCTAATTCTGGAACTGCACACAAAATTAGCAAATCTTCTAAAATAAACCTGCTCCTATAGTTAGCACCAGCATGCACTCCTAACTTAGTCTATAAGAGTGCTGCACCTATGTTGAAGATTGACTAATGCAGCACTGTAGTCTGTTACCTACAGCCATTTCTGCCATCCATGGGGATCATGACAGGTCTGGCTCTGCTACACAGCGCCATTCTGAAGGAGAAATCAGGTATAGAAAACTATTGTTTACCTCTTCAGTTCACCCTTTCTCATGTACTTACTTTCTTTACTTCTACTGACATTTGTGTCTTTTCATATTTGAGCATTTAGGAGCAATATTACCACTTGCATAGTCCAATGTTGACTAGCCATATTTTCTAGTCCCATTGACTTATTCCTTGGTTATTTCTGGTAGCTTGGATCATAACAAGTGGTACCAATGCAAACGATTCTGAAATTGGCACTTTTAAGGAGTACAAGAACTCCTTGCAGGTATATCTTTTGATTGGAAGATACATATTAAGTGCCACTTGGTTTGTTGGAAAAAAGACATCATATAATGTCTCTGGTTTAAATCCCCATGGATTTAGCATGGAATTCTAGGAGATCCAGTGCTTACAAGTTAGGGATCATAGCTATCTAGTATCCCTGAATAATTATGAAAAACTGCATGAACCCATAAATTTCGCATAACTTTTGATTGGCTGGCCCAAATTCAGTAAATAAGATACTCGAGGTTGTTGCATGATAAAAATTCAGAATATTTGGCACGAAGTTTTAGAACTCAGGAGTTACTGTGTATCTTATCATTAGTATACTTGGGAGACATGCTGCCCTTCTATATTTGGTGTACTCAGTATTTATTGTCGTTTTCTGTGTTAGTTTTTGCAGCTCGGAGGTACTCCTGCATCAGGTGCCTAGGTGCAGGGGTCCGAGATAATGGGGTCTCATTAAATGTCATAAAGTGACTTTATTGTGTATTTAATAAAGTACTTTATGATGTGACTTTGTGATTTTAAAGTGAAATGTACTTTATTAAAGTGACTTTAAGTTATAAAATGTACTTTTTAAATATTTAGGGTAATATGACTTGTCGAAAAGTATATTTCACTTAAGTGATTTAAGTGAACTTGAAATTAAATCGCTCGCGTTGATCTTGGAAGCCAAGATCAAATCTCAGCTGTAGAAGACGAAGAGACATGATGAGTTACCATAATGAGAAAGATAAAAAGACTCATGAGACTTGATTTGCACACATTACAAGAGAGTTGGAGAGAAGTGTGAGAGGCACGTATTCCAAGAAGAGAGAGGGAGAAGTGAGCTGAAGGAAGAGAAGAGGAGAAGCTGAGAGGGATGCACTTCCCAAGGGCATTTGGAGGCATGCATCATAAGGCAAATAAACAGCCATTAATGCCAGTCCGTACAGCAGTGAAGGAGAGCATACTTTTGTGAAGGAAAGGGGGCATGTATTCCCAGGCAATAATCAGCCTTTATTTCTGTCCGTACAGCTTCTGTTGGAGGAGGCCGTACTGCTGTACAGTGAAGGAGAAACACGGAAAACAAGACTGCAGATTGGCACTGTTTCCGAGGTATTTTGCTATTTCAGCTGGGTCTTACTGTGACTGTACAGTACAGTTATTTGCACTGAAAATTCAAATGCACAGAAGTAGGAGGCTGCTGTAGAGTGGGCCGTATGGGCTGTACGGTTTTCTGGGCACAAACTTCTGGAGGATTGGCACTGTTTTCAAAGTGTTGGGGTAGCTGGTACTTGAGATAAGTACTGTGAAATTTATGCTGATTTTGACTGCTTTAACTGAGTATTTTTCCTTCATGAGCTAATAAAGATCTCTCTCTTGTGGAATGGTTTTCAACTTTTCCCCCTAGGGGGGTTTTTCCAGGGTCTTTGGACCAAAAATGACTGTGTCAAATGATTTTTCCAGTCTGCTGTTCCTAAGTTATTTTCTGCTGCAAATGTGCTTAACATGTGTGTTTTAGCTTACCGTTACATGGAATGTGAGCATGTGATATGCTTTGAATTTTTCCTGTGACTGTAGAAGACTAAGACCAGAGCATTGTTAAGTGGTTGACTGAGTTTTAAGTCTGTTTTGGAGAAATCTGTAGCTGTGTGTTTGAGGACAGATTTCTTAACATTCTGTAACTTGGATTACAACAAATGATCAGAACAGCATCTATCATACAAGCATTCCCACTCTCTCTTTTTCTATATATTTTACAACAGATACTCTTCCCAACCTTTTGGAGGTAGCACAGTTACAGGGCTAGATCAAGGGTATCTCTCTTCCTAGAGGCACACAATTCTTGAATGTTCATTTCGCAGATGATTAAATGCTTACCCTAGAGCTCATGAGTCAATGGAGGGAATTTCACATCATATGGTCACTTTTGTTAAGGCGATAAAGGGAGAGGCAAAAGAGGAGAAATAAAGGTATTATCATTGGGCAGGAGAACCACCCAAAATGGCCAGAAAGATGATCAAGGATTATACAACCAGGGGAAACTATCAAATATTTGGGCATCCCTTTTGGTACCGATATTTCTCCAGTTAACATTTAACAAATGGAGGCAGGTATTAAACAGATCTGAAAATAAGCTTCTAAAGTGGTTGTACAAGGAATTGCTATTTGTTGGTAACATTAATTTCTTAGACAAGTATCTTGCAATTGGGCATGTTTCTTACTCGTTTTGCCTTTTACCTTACACTATGAATAAATGAAATTAAAATCTATCCTCCATAGTTTCCTGCGGGGAAAGCAAGAAGCAAAGAAAGGCCTTTTGTTGGTTGCATGGGGAATTTACACCTTTGCTATTAAAAAAAAGCAGGACTTGGATTGAACAATATCCATGTACAAGAGGCAGTTTTGCAAAATGAACGAATTGTAAGAGGAATTGAAGGTGAATCCCCTTCATATATGCTTTCAAGGCATGGTCTAGACTCTAGAGTCTAGACTGTAGAGACAGCCTCACATATAAAAGACATACAAGGTAATGTTATTGAGCACACAAAATCTTTCAAGTTGGTAAGTTCAACAGTTTTTATAAGAATTTGGAAACTTGGCAGGTAATAAGATTTTAGGGCCAAGAAGCGAATGGGATTTAGAAGTAGGATCCACACAAAAGTTCCCTACAACAAAAGGATAAGTTGGTTTGATTGCTAGATGGGAAAGAAAAAGGATAGTCCAAAAGGCTTTTGTGTCATGTAGGCAGATTTATGGGACAAATAGTCGAGGACAATAAGATTGGAGGTCAAGTAATTGATCCCAACGCATCCCAGTTATAAATCTAAAAGTTTTACAACAATACTAGAAACAGAGTTGTTCAAATTATAATTGACTATTTTCAAATTTGAGACGCAAAATTTATGAGAGATTTAGGCCAAGATTTGTAAATCCAGACATAATGAAAGATCGGAACATTAGGACACTAAGAACATATTGGTTAAAGGTGCTGTGCCTTAGGGAAAATCAGAGGGTCTTTCAAATCTAATGTGCTAGGATGGATATTAACCAGAGTTAGGCAATAAAGTCAGATTACATAGATCTTCTACGATTTACCATAAAGAGGAGACCATGCAGCATACCTTCTGGAATAATTTCATAAGTTTTCCTTGACCTTGTTTATGTTGAAAAAATTAAAAATGCCTTGACCTTTTTGGAACAGGTTGAATAAAGGTAGAATGCTTTAAATAGACCCAAATACAGTCAGCAATATTCATACCTAACCTTGTAGACTTAAAATATCCAAGTTTATCTCATATCATGTTCTATACTAAAACTAAGTTTCTTGGCACCAAAACAATGTCATGCCACTTTTTTGTCTTGAGAATCTCAACCTTTCACCATATTAAAATTTGTAAATTGTGACATTCATACAGATTGTATAGTGACTATTGTGTCTAAGAAGTTTCTTCACTAACTATTACATCAATACAACTGCAATCTATAACAGCTCTTCAAAGGTGGTAAGAGAAATAAGAAAAAAAAACATCCAGAACAAAAATTTCTTGAGTTGGGTCAGTGCACATAATAGCACAAGCCTATCATCTCAAATGCAGGATAATGGGTAACTTAATTGCCATGACATCAAGCAAACAACCTTAAGAAAATACAAAACTTAGATATGCCTTTGATAAAAGCATATCTTAGCTCTCATCCATTACCTCAAAACATCGGTTTCACACTTTGCCTTATGCAAGAAAAATAATAAATGCAATACTAAATGCATATATGATCACTTATAAATGGGTGCAAGATAAAATTAAGAGTAAGACAACAATGACAGGATACCTATCCATATGCAACATCTAAACAAGAGTTACATTTCCTCGCACAAATAACGGATTAAGGCTATATACTACAAATATTTGTCACCTGTATATATTTGTGTTGTGGCTAACCCTTGCAGTCTCTTCCAATTTGAATTGAACCCATTCCTTTGGATTAAGTGCTGAATCAAGCAATAGACAAATGATTACTATGACACCATCAAAGAAGCGATTTAATTAGTTATTGATTTCCACTTTCTCAACAAAAAACAAATTGGAACAAGAACATTTAGAAAAGAACTTTCAAGGACATAAAATCAATTGCTAAGAATACACCAAAAGAATAAGCATAAATATCCCCTAAGGGCCTAAAGTAAAACCAACTAGATAAGGGTAATATATGAATGAAAATCCCTATATAAGATAAGATAGTTTTATTAATGTACAATAAATGACCACATATAGGTCAATGGGACTGCTAAGTACATCATCAATACAAAGTGAGAGTGCAAAGGCCGCTCCTATAAAAGCAAGATAAAAGTAGATCTAATCTACACAATCGAATATATAAGAATCAAAAAGTAACGAGTGGGGTACAAAGCTATGGAACAGAAGCAAAATTTGTGAGCACTGCTGAGAATCACTAAGAACCAGAACCTTAGGGAGAATACCTCTCAAGTAGGAACCTAGAAGGAAGCCTCAAAACACCCCAAAACTACCACCTAAGGATGAGGAGGAGGAGGGGCCACACCCCTCCTCTAAGCCAAAAATATAAATCTTTGTCACTCTCCTAACATCTAAGAACATAGGGGAAAAGCAACTAATATGTGACTAACCAAAGGACCTGGAAAAGTTGGTCTGCAGTATGTCACATCGTCTAGAAGATGTTACCTGCTATCGGGATCTAGTGGAAGACATTTGTCTAATAATGTTGTGTGAACTTTCTCTAGATCTTGAACAACATCCCCATATGGGTGTCTATGGTTGAACACTAGTGGTCACCCGAGGCCTCTCAAATCTCACAATATAGTGGTTGATACGGTGTTGTTATTTACCTACCTCTTGGTGCCCTTGGTGGGCTAATCACTTGGACACTCATTTATTTTCCATGTAAAAGGTGATAGCATTTGTTCAACACACCTTATTTGCTCACTTGGACCTGTTTTGGTTATAAAACTCCTCCTCTTAATTGTGTTACCCACAAATTGTACTTCCTTATTGAAGAAGCCTACAAGGATAATGAAGGAGGATGATGAGGGCAAACATCTGTTGGGGTTAGCTGGGGCATGACATCCTCCTTTGGGCACACCTGCCACTTGGTGTAGCCTAATTTCACATTTATGTCATTGTATGGTTAAGTCCCCAAATTTGTGGGTGTACTAACCAAAATTGTTAGATTTTCACATTATCTTGTAGGCTAATAACTTAAAATTAGGTGAGACTAGTCTTATATAAATAGTGCCTCCCTATCATTGTAAAAACCAGTGAAGCACGACTCGGCTAGAACTCGTGAGTGCTCGCGAGTCTCCCCGAGTTGACTCCCATGTCGATTAAGACTCGGCCATACTCGCAAACTCGACAGAACTAGCATACTCGGTTGGACTCGGGTCAAAATCGCGTCAAACTCGAGCAGACTCATCGTGAAACTAAGTCACAGGTTCACTGAATTCCAAAAGAAAACCTAAAATTCGTTGAAATTCAGCCCCAAATTCGTTGAGGTTCGATGCAGCAGTCAAAACTTTCCCTAATGCGATTTACTGTGCTCCACGGACTACGATTCTCGAATCCTTGGCACAATTTACTACTGTGAGTAGTGATCGGGCATGGGAGACAATGCTAATTGATGACCTAGAAAAAAAACCCCAAAATTCGCTGAGGTTCGATGCAGTCGCTGAAAATTGTTGTGCGATTTACTGCTCCCCACGGACTGTGCGATTCCCGAATCCCTGGCGCGATGTACTATTGCGTGACTAAGAGCAACGACTGGGCATAGGAGACGACGATGGACCCGGAAAAAAACCCCAAAATCAATCATTTTCTGTCCATTTAATTTAAGCCACATGGTTCAGCCGACATGGGCGGTATTTTTTGTATTTATAAATTCTTTAAAATTTTCATTTTTTAATAAACTTTATATATATTAAATAAAACATACATATATTACGTTAATATAATATATTATGCTAATAAATTACATAAGTTGATCAAATATATATATATATATATATATATATATATATATATATGTTTTTGAAGTTTATATATACATACCTACATATATATATATATATGAAATATATATAGGCGAACTTAATGACAAATCTCATTTGAAAATCCTGTTAGAGTGTGGTAACTTCGGGATGTCCTCCATGATTCAGATGCCTTGCATGGAGGTACATCAGTACTATAGGCATTAGGATGGAGTAGAGGGTGAGATACACTCTACTCAGTGGCATGAGCCCAGTGGGGGCTGCATGCGGAACTTCCGGGGTGATTTGACCTTTGCATGCATTCTGGCGATCATATAGATATGTGGACCTGGTTGATCTTATTATATATATTATATTGTCCCTACTCAGACTTAGAAGTTCACTATCCATACTCATTGGTTTTACCCTCCTTAGGGAGAATAGAGGTGATCATTCCACCATACCATGGCTTGCTAGTGTCGGCTCCATTATTCATTGTCTTCATCCATCCATTGCCTACCTTTTAGTTTATCACCCTGACTTACTACTTGACTAGTGGCATGGAGGATCTTTTCCCCACTGTAGCCTCTGTATTGGATGAGCTTCCCTGTTTATTGTGTCTCGGCTCTGAGTTGGTGACAAAACTTACCTATGGTGAGTTGGAGTTCCTTGTGAATTCCCCCTAGTCACTAAAGTTGTGTTGGCTAAACCTGAAACTTTTGGTGCTGCCATGAATACAAAATCTGGAAAAATGAAATGCTATATCTTGTATGAAAAGCCCATTCATGCAATGTGTTTCTAAACACACATGAATGAGAGGCATGCCAAATGAAAATGGCCATGAAAATAAAATGTTATATCTTTTGGAAATGTAAATACCTAGGTAAACAAGCTGTCTGTGACACACCTAGAAGTGCTCAGGTAAACAAGTGCCTTAAAAACACACCTGCAACAGAAAGCCTAAAATAAATGAGAATCTATGCAATGTGTTTATAAACACACATAGACCAAGGCTATGGAAACTTCAGGCCCAAAAAGCAATGGAACTTAAATGCTATATCAAAACAATTGTTGGCCTTATTTGTATTATGGATTGTGCGCATCTGTTAAAGGTGAATAAACCCTCTTTGAACAACTCATCCATTTGTGAGACACCGCCATTCCCTGTGTTGTTGCTCATTCAGTATATACTATGGTGTGTTTTCCCTTTCCCTTGCCAAAGTGTCACAAAGTTAAGTCAGTCAAGTCATCCCTTAGCCTAGCCAGTTATTTTAGCCTTCACCCTTCACTAGCAAATTGATCACAGCTATGAAGTGAGTATGATCTTGAAAGTCTGGTCTGAGTAATAATAATAATTAATGACATTATACATTTGGATTTAGATCGCCAGTAATGATTACTTTGTGTTATAATTGTTATTTGAATAAGTTGTAGAGCATGCATTAACCTTGGACATTTTGCAGTAGCTTCTGATGATGGTCTGAGTTATATTTGGTCATGTTGACTTGGCTAGACCAAGGTCAACCATAGGACATGAGATGGTTGGACCTTATGATGATATGGATAGATGATATACGGTCTATGTACACATACATGATGATTCTATGCAGCAGCTACAGGGTTATGATGATGATTCTTGGTTTACAGCAGTATTTGATCATTTACAGATTATTATTATTGGCCCTGTTCCGGTATATTGGACATATATTTCGATCTTGGATGGATTTGGACCTTCTGAGTCCAATGAGACAGTTTGTTTTCAGTTCCGGGCACTTACAGTGATGATTGAGCCTCAGTAGGCTATCCCAGTGCAGTTTTGGTCTGTCGGAGGCCCTATCAGAGCAGATATGATTTTTATCCGGTTGACCTAGGGCGCTGTGCTTGGAGGGGGTGGTCTAGCCACTTGTTTTTACCATATTACCCCCCTCCCGGACACACTGGTGCCCTCACCTTGACAGCGCAGGCAGTCCAGGAGGCAGTTTGGGGCAGTTTCACGCTTCCCGAGGCATTTCAGGATTGGTAGAAATGGCTATTGAGGAAATCGATTTGGGCTACTGAGGCAATGTTATGGCATGGGATGATCAGTGATGATAGATCGGGGTCCTCCACACCTCCTCCAACAGTTTCAGCTTCATCGGGGCTCGCATCCATCACTTATGGCACTTTCTGAGGATTTCTGAGGTCTTTTGAGGCCTACGATTTGACCATGGAGGCACGATTTGGTACATTGAGGATTATTTTCTGATTAGTGTGCTATGGGGATTGACCAAGGAGGCATAAAATTACCCCTTGGACCCACCATAAGCCCCCTATTATATTTTGTCATCATGATTTGGTGGGATTCCCCTCTTCTAGGGCGATTTTGTCCACTCATATAATATTTTATTAGTGATCCATGTATTTTATTGTTGAGCTCATCTCAACCATTGATTAGACATTTGTATCTTTTAATCTTAGCCACTCATTCAAAAAGTGGTTAGGATTTTGATGCCTCTCCTTCCTATTTAAAGGAGAGCTTCTCATTGTAAGGGGACTTGTGGCTCTGGATTATCGGAATAGAAAAGTATTATTGCATCTATCTCCAGTGTTGTGGTGAATGTTTTTGGTGTTCGTTCGTTGGTTCTTCCTTTGCACTGAGTTATTGGAGATCTTGTTTTGCCATATCTTTTGTACCACATTTTTTGCATCTACAGGTGGAGGCCGATTTGCTTTGAGGAGGAAGTATTGGTAGGGGAAGACTCTCCCTACTTCTTCTTTGGATCTCTTCGTTGGTAACAGGGAGTATTACTGTCCCAGGGCCTTCTATTCTATGTTATCATTGCATTTTACTTGTATTTCCTCCATACTTGACCTCTCTGATTGAAATCGATTTTCCTTGGATTGACAGGTAGAGGAGGGTGCACTTGTGGGCTAGGGCATCAATTTGGCAAGCAAAATCAACAATCTCTCATTTGATCTCTGCGGGAATCTTCCTCAACATCAAGGCATCTCATTCACATCACTCAGGTATGATCTCAAGGTAATTTCTTTCCATGATCTATCCACTTGTCTAAAACATTTAAAACCCTAATTAATCAAAACCCCCATTTTTACATTTTTTCAGATCTACTAAGATCTAGTGGCTTCTTGGGTAAGATATTAAAAACCCACCTCTATAGTATCCACGGCATCCCGGATCTATAGTTTGGTGAGGATTGGCTTCCATTTGACCCTCTTCCCAAGGCATTTAGCCTCTCCAAGCAAGGGCGCACTTCCTAGTTTGGGTTGGTTGACCTAGATCTAGTATGTGGGTAGTTGAGATTCCACTTGATTCGTGATCTACACATCCAATAACCTACCCCCAGATTGTCACTTTTTTGATTTCTACCTTGTGGGCCCTATTCCACATTTTAAGGGATTTAATCCCCATTTTGGACCACTTGGTATCTTTAAACTCAGATCTAGTAAGATCTAGCCATCGGATTGCCTTGAAATTATAGATCCATATCCTCACCTGATCAACCTACTTGGATCTAAAGTTTGGATGCCATTGGACTTGTCTTAACTTTTTTATCCCACTTTTTAGCCTCTCTAGGTAAAGTCGCACCACCTTGGAGAAGTGAGTTGGTCCACTTTTAGGATGTGGGTACATGAGATTTTTGTGGATTTGGAACGGGCATAATTCAAAACCTAGGTCTAGTGTGTCACTTCATCAAATCTTGCCTTGGGGATAGCTCTCCTTGTTTTAAGGGATTGTGGTCGACTTAGGTCAAACCTAGATCTAGACCTATTCATCCATCAAGACTTTAATGGCCCACTTGTCTCATGCAATAGGAGTCCTTAACCACAAGTTAACCTTACTTTGACTCCATTATCCCAATTCCCAAGGCACTGGTCTCTCTCCAAGTCAATTCGACTTTCCTAGATTGTTGGATTAACTTGTGGTTTGACCCTTGTGTGGTGAACTAAACCCTTTGATGCCATCATACTTCATGATCAAGCTTGTCACTTGCACTAGTTAGCCCCAATTCAACCCTAAACTACCCTGCATTGGACACGGTTCCCAAGGCAGTGGATTTTCTCACATTGAGCTAGTACTTTAATCCTGGATCCTATTTCACAAATCATAAGTCACTCTCACATCAATAATGAACCAAAGCTATACTCATTGAACCCCTCACTTGTCTTGTGACTTCATCCTAAGGTCTAGGATAAACCATACACCTTACTTCACTTAGAATTAACTTGATTTGGTGTCTTGGTTTTGATCTCTCCTGTCGGGAGTAGATCGGGTCTCCCCCTTTGTTGTCTGGGCTAGATAACATAAAGTGAAGGTTGCCTCGACTGGCGTGACAACCATATATTGGAGGTCGAGGTGATCGTGGTTGCACCTTTTGAGTTGCCCTTCCCTATTGCCATCCATGAGTGGATACATCCATAGGGGTAACTACAGCTTAGGTGATAACAGGATCAAGCCTAGACAGACCCAAAGCAGGGCACTCCCCGCTCGCTATATTTCCTCCCAGCTCCATCAAGGTCGCCAACAATCTATCCAGAGTTTCTTTCCGTCGACCTCGCATGTTAGGAGTATCCCTCACTCCTACATCCCCCCCAGGGTCATACAATCAGACATCCCAATGGCTCCGGAGAGCCGCGATAGTGACAGCGAGCAGGCACCCCATTCGCTCCCCTCGCCCTCAACCATCACGCCTAGGAGATCCTGACATCACTGGATCCATATTCAACTCTCCCTCACCTTCTTCCTTTCCCTTGACGGGTTTTTGAGTTGTTTGAGTTGCCCAACCTCAAACAAACTCACTTTGTATCTTGCATCCCTTACCTTTGATATGGTCTTATACAGGTTTAGGAGGCCGTACTACTACTTGTTTCTTTATTTATTTTATTTTAGCTTCAGCACTCTCTAGGAGCTGTGTTTGCACTCCCACATTGTACCCATACTGGATGTATCATCTAGTCCCATTGACCTACTTTTGTGATCATTCATTGGACATTAATAAAATAATATTATCTTGTCTACAATAGGGCCTCCCTTGGAACCAAGTTAATCACTTATAAAAGTCTACAAAGGAACAAAAGACCTTCGAATATATGTGCCTCACCTCTTGAATAATGGCTCGAAAGTTGAGGATATGATCAATGGTCTGATGTCATGGCCTTAAATTGCATGTCCTATGACCTAAAGATGTCTCCTCTCTAGTTCCTTTGATTTTATCATCCTTGAAAATGGATACATACCAAACCCCAAGGACACATCTCTAGTGAAACACTTATACTGAAAACCTTGATACAATAGCTTAGAAAATGAGCTAGATAATTGTGCTAACACTATGGAAGATACTGTAACAATAATAAATAGAAGAGTAATATTAATAATAACAAATAATATAATCAATTAATACTTAATAAATACATTTAGTAATTAATGGAAAGTCAAAGGGAACATACCCCTTTGCCTCGTGACCAGTCAAGTCAATGTGTATACATACATCATCACAAGGCTCATTGTACTCACTCATTATTATTTTTATGAATCATTTATTCAATAAATATTCTATTCAGTAAAACTACAGAAAAATGGATACATCCCAAACCCCAAGGACACATCTCCAGTGAAACACTTGTACCGAAAACCTTGATACAATACCTTACAAAATGAGCTAGACAATTGTGCTAACACTGTGGAAGATACTATAGCAATAATAAATAGAAGACTAATATTAATAATAACGAATAATATAATCAATTAATACTTAATAAATACATTTAGTAATTAATGAAAAGTCAAGAACATACCCCTTCACCTCATGACCAGTTGATCCAAGAGGATCTAAAGATACTCTGAAATCAAAGTGCTCAGCTACAAAAAAGAACGGTGCCATGTCGAAGAGCTCGTCGAGACGAATCCAACAGCATGAACGACACCTCAAACGGACTCCGTATGGCGAAGATATTGCCTTACGAAGTTCTATCCAAACAGGCAAAAAAAATGCTAACTAGGACTGTACAGATGCTGACATCAGCATGATGACGTGGTAGCACCTGGTGATGACACATGGCAGTGGATGATGTCAACGGGATGAGTTGGTTGCTAATGTGGACCTATCAAATGTTGACATATGGTATGGCATTTGCACTATTGGACACAATTGGACCAATGAGAGGCCACCACATGGCAGTCTCCCATTGGCCGATTATGGCTCAGGATGATTAAAATATTGTTGCAAGTTTCATGGATCGAACCCGCAACCTCTCCCAACAACTACCAACAACTTCACCAACAGGCCTACACATGCACCTTGGTAAGCAAATGGCACATATTTTATTTAACTTTGGGGCTGTGAGTTGGTTGGGAAAGTGGTTGGTGGGTCTGCCAACCCCTCCACTATTCTTTGCAAACATATGTTTGCTACAACTCAACATTTACCACATGGTTAGTGGTGGTTACAACAACCATTGGGCATGTGTTATATTGGTGGTGGCCACACTTTATGGTTATGTTTTATGTGCCAAAGAACTCTATAATATGCCAAACTCCAATTGGGTTATTATTTGGCATATGGTTAAAATATTGGTTGGATTTATGGCAACGAAGTCCCACCAACAAAGCATTGTATGTGTAACCAATGCATAAAACAAATGGTTGTAAAGTGGTTCATGTTACATATGTTATATGGTGATACCCAATGGTATGTAATCATGTGTAAAAAGCATGTGGTTGTAACAAAGTCCAATAAGCCATTTATAAAAATAAGTTGTAACCATTGGATAAAAGGCCAACAAATTTGTTATAACCAAATGCTAGTTGAGCCCAACGAATGGGTAACCATCACCCATGTTTAACATGCCACCAAAGGGATTTCAAGCTATTTAAACCCACATTAGCTATTGTTGAGGGGGCATCCAACCATTGGGCATGTGTTATATTGGTGGTGGCCACACTTTATGGTTATGTTTTATGTGCCAAAGAACTCTATAATATGCCAAACTCCAATTGGGTTATTATTTGGCATATGGTTAAAATATTGGTTGGATTTATGGCAACGAAGTCCCACCAACAAAGCATTGTATGTGTAACCAATGCATAAAACAAATGGTTGTAAAGTGGTTCATGTTACATATGTTATATGGTGATACCCAATGGTATGTAATCATGTGTAAAAAGCATGTGGTTGTAACAAAGTCCAATAAGCCATTTATAAAAATAAGTTGTAACCATTGGATAAAAGGCCAACAAATTTGTTATAACCAAATGCTAGTTGAGCCCAACGAATGGGTAACCATCACCCATGTTTAACATGCCACCAAAGGGATTTCAAGCTATTTAAACCCACATTAGCTATTGTTGAGGGGGCATCCATTTTGTGGGAGCTACACATGTCTACAGGAGCCAGTTGTTAATTTATCCAGAGATCACTACTCCCTCTGGATGCCCTGAGAACTCAAGCGGTTTGAGTCTCTATAAATCAAAAATGCAATAATGACTTAAGATAAAAACACAGCAGTTCTCCTAACACTTCAACAATAAAGCACAACAATCACACAACTCTGGATGTACCCTGGAAACCCCAAACGGGGAAAACCAGCTATCTGTGGGGCTTTCTTCTATCTCGATCCCAGAGCAAAGTAAGTAGAATACAAGTACATACAAGATACCTCAGAAGGAACAACCGAACCTGACAGGGTCAAAACCCTAGATCTGCATGCAACAAGCTGATGCATGCACAGCGGAAATGTGCCCTAACTGTCAACTGGATCTGGATCTGTCTACAGGTAACTCTTTGTCGGTACTGTCTCTCTCACAACACTGCTCTAATCTGCTCAGCCAAAGAAGAAGGCCAACTGTTAGATCTGAAGAATGCGCCCATCTCTGCATGGAAAAGTGTGCCCTCCTCCAAGTGTCAGATGCTCGTACGGAATCAGATCTCAACAGATCTGAGCTCTTATCATCACAGTCCTTCCTCATACACTGAGGCAAGGATACTTTGAAAGTCTCAATTGCTCAATCGGTCAACCAGATGCAGAACGAGCTCCTCTCTCTTCTGGAAGTGCGCCCCTCTCTCCTCTGAAAGTCGCCGTCCTCAATATCTGAAGAAACCACACTGATGAACTCTCTCTATCCTCAGTAACTGGGAACCAAGTGCCTCTAATCAAGTGAGGTCTGATCCAGCTCATATCACCTCACTCTCCCTACTGCAGAAGCTCCTCTCTCTCTGAAAGTCGCCCTCTGCATGCACTATGCGCCCTCCTCACTCTGACTGATCTCTCTCTAATAAGCCAACTGAGTAACCTCATCCGGGGACCTCCCGCCTCCTTATATCATCTCACTGATCAATTAGGTTTACCAAAAACCTAATATCAATGAATGCAAAAAGTCACTTTTGCATGCATTTTTTAATTAACAGTTGTACATGCAAAACTCATGCATGCATGAGGCAAAACACCCCAGAAGGTCTGCATGCATCCACTGTTGGATTCATGCCACTGAGTAGAGTGCATCTCACCCTCTACTCCATCCTGATACATATCCTGTTGATGTACCTCCATGCAAGGCATCTGAATCATGGAGGACATCCCGAGATACCACTATCTCTAACATTCCCTCTTATCGAGGGAAGTCTAACCACTGATCCATGGATCCAACAAGTCCCCTGTTGCTGACACTGGCCCAACTGTCCTTCCTGTCACTGCTGCCCTCTGACCTGTAGTACCCTAATCAAACTCCATAAATGTGGCTCCAAAAGAAGCCCCCTGATCAACCATTGACTCTGTCACTGAACTCTAATTCAGTCCATCTGAATCTCTGTTGTAACCAATCACCCAATCTTCCATCAAGCGGGTCTAATGCCCTGTAGGTGATCTCCCTCTGTCTCTAAGCTGACTCAACTCTGTCTCTGAGTTGACTCAGCTCTCTCTTGAGCTAGGTCCATCTCAGGCATCTCATACCAACTCAGTCTCTGACTGGTACCTGTATGAGCATCATGCTCATCCATCTGATCTGAGTCCAAAGACTCACTCCCCTGTGTCTCATCAACAACATGAGCATCTCGCTCATCCATCAGATAACAAGAATCACTCTGATCCTCATCATCATGGTGAGCATCTCGCTCACCCATCTGCTAAAAGGACTCACTCCTCTGAGCACCATCCTTGGTGTGAGCATCTCGATCTCTATCCCTCTCGGACTTCGAAGAAGATGCACTCAACCAACCTGATGTGCCAGATGTGGGTTATCCCTGAACCAAGTACTCACAGTCAATCTTGTGACCCATCAAGACTGGATCAACTCCCTCTAGATAAGTGAATATCACATCCCTCTAGAACACCACTGAGTAACCGGCAGCACCCAATGCTAACACTGAGAGTATACTCCCTCTCTATCTTGGAATGAACAATACTCCTGATACGTCCAGGAGTTCTCCAAGGTCGAGTAGAAAACGAACTCTACCCACTCTTGTGACCAAGTGATTAGTCCCTTGCACATCTCGAATCATCTGCATAGGTGTGTGCTCAAGAACGAGGAATGCATCTCACATCCCGATCACGTGACTGCACTGCATGCAATCAACCCTCCATCTCTCATCAGCCTGGATCTCTGGCTGACTACTATCATGCCCTAACACAAATGAGGCTAATGAGAACTCCCTCTCAAACCTAGAGGTAAACTCATCCACCTCCTCCGCTGCTATCAACTGCTCATCCTTTGCCTGTTTATTCTTCTTCCTAAGCGGGCACTGTCCCGCATAGTGTCCATACTCATTGCAGGCAAAGCACTTGATCTTGCTTAGATCCTTCTTTTGTTTGAACCATTGTTTCCCCTTTGCTGGAAGTGCCACATCCTCCTCCCCGGGAATGGCAGAAGCTGATCCTGAATATAACCCCTTTGGATCTCTTCTTGGGTGAAATCGTCGCATAGACAATCCCACTTGGGAAGGTTCTCTCTGGAAATGGTGGATTGGACAAACACTGCCCATGGCATGATCATGCAATTTAGGGCTTGTCAAACCATCTCACTGTCCTCAACCTTCTCACCCACAGCTCCCAACTCATCTCTTACCTGAGTGATCTTAGTAAGATACATGGACATGCTCTCATCCTTGCCCATCTTTATGCTTCTCAATTTCTCTCTAAGTACCATCTTTCTGTTTGCGATAGAACTTTGGTACAAATTGGTTAAGGCAACCCACGTCTCATATACATTGTCTTTTGTTGAGACATGTGGGATAACATGGTCCTTGATTGCATCAAGGAGGATCCTCTGGGCTTTTATGTTATTTTTCTCGTAAGCTGCTTTGGCAGTTGCATCTGATGGAACTATGACTGGATTGGTGGATGTGCTCTCCACAACATCCCACAGTTCGCTCTCTTTCAACAAAAGCACAATTTGTGCCCTCCATGCACTGAAGTTAGAGGCCCCATCCAAACTGTCCTCTACTCTCAAGCTAGTGGCCATAACCTCTGAATTGAAAATACACAAAATGATACAAGAACCTCTCTTGATCACATATCTGGCCTCCCCTTGCACAGATCTGATAGATCTATCCACCTAGGTCACAGATCTAATAGATCTGACCTCTATAACAATAGATCTAGTCACCCTCTCCACAGATCTGACCTCCTACTGAGTCTACTACACAGATCTGACTGTGCTTGTTCTACCTGACCCTTACCAGGGCTCTGATACCATGTTAATTTATCCAGAGATCACTACTCCCTCTGGATGCCTTGAGAACTCAAGCGGTTTGAGTCTCTATAAATCAAAAATGCAATAATGACTTAAGATACAAACATAGCAATTATCTTAACGCTTCAACAATAAAGCACAACAATCACACAACTCTGGATGTACCCTGGAAACCCCAAACGGGGAAAACCAACTATCTGTGGGGCTTTTCTCTATCTCGAGCCCAGAGCAAAGTAAGTAGAATACAAGTACATACAAGATACCTCAGAAGGAATAACCGAACCTGACAGGATCAAAACCCTAGATCTGCATGCAACAAGTTGATGCATGCACAGAGGAAATGTGCCCTAACTATCAACTAGATCTGGATCTGTTGACAGGTTACTCTCTGTCGGTACTGTCTCTCTCACAACAATGCTCTAATCTGCTCAACCAAAGAAGAAGGCCAACTGCTAGATCTGAAGAATGCGCCCCTCTCTACATGGAAAAGTGTGCCCTCCCTCCAAGTGTCAGATGCTCGTACAGAATCAAATCTCAACAGATCTGAGCTCTGATCATCACAATCCTTCCTCAAACACTGAGGTGAGGATACTCTGAAAGTCTCAATTGCTCAATCGGTCAACCAGATGCAGAACGAGCTCCTCTCTCTTCTGGAAGTGCGCCCCTCTCTCCTCTGAAAGTCTCCCTCCTCAATCTCTGAAGAAACCACACTGATGAACTCTCTTTGTCCTCGGTAACTGGGAACCAAGTGCCTCTAATCAAGTGAGGTCTGATCCAGCTCAGATCATCTCACTCTCCCTACTGCAAAAGCTCCTCTCTCTGTGAAAGTCGCCCTCTGCATGCACTATGAGCCCTCCTCACTCTGACTGATCTCTCTCTGATAAGCCAACTGAGTAACCTCATCTAGGGACCTCCTTCCTCCTAATATCATCTCACTGATCAATTAGGTTTACCAAAAACCTAATATCAATGCATGCAAAAAGTTAGTTTTGCATGCATCTTTTAATTAACAGTTGTACATGCAAAACTCATGCATGCATGAGGCAAAACACCCCGAAAGGTCCGCATGCATCCACTGCTGGATTCATGCCACTGAATAGAGTGCATCTCACCCTCTACTCCATCCTGATGCCTATACTGCTGATCTACCTCCATGCAAGGCATCTGAATCATGGAGAACATCCCGAGATACCACTATCTCTAACACCAGTTTGGAGCCAGATTGAAGATCCTTTGTTGAGAGATCATTGTTGGAGGTTCCAAGTGCCTTAGAGCACATTTTCTCTATGTAGCCTGCCTTTTGTGCAGAGAGAGAAGAAGATTGTTGTGACCTTATGTGAAGCGAAGTTGGGCGTGCTTTCACGAGTCGGAGTCACTGGTGCAGTCGGTTTTTAGATTCAAGCATTGGATTCTCTTCGCCATCAATATCAAGATGAATGGTCGCCATATTGTGTTGAGCTTCTAGTTGCATGCTTGTGAGAGATCAACCTTCATCTGAGGAGATCGTCTCTTTGTAGGAGAGACATTGCCACTTGCTTGTGAGAACCAGCTCTTTGCATTGTATGAGAACATCTCTTCGATACTGCCACTTGTTGTGGGAATTCTTCAACCACTATTGATGTGGGAATTCAACCCTTTTGTAAAGGAGAGTATCTTTTGAAGAAGAGAATAGAAGCGATTCGACGCTTGAACGAGCCCGGAGACAAGCCAAGGGGTTTGGTGAACTCCGTTACCAAATGAGTATTGCTTGTCTCATGGTTTCTTTGTGCATGTTATTTTCCACAATTGTGGTCATTATGTTTATTATGCGATAATGAATGAGGCTAATGATACATTCATAAAGTTAAACATGCACATTTAATTCAAGCCTTTTCATTGCAATCAAGTTCAATAAAAATGATCCTATCGCTGATCCTTTTGTCAAGTGAGACTTGAATAAGTTTCTAGTTGGTTTTGAGGTCACCCCGGATCAAATCACCAATCAAGTCAATGTGTATACATACATCATCACGAGGCTCATTGTACTCATTCATTATTATTTTTATCAATCATTTATTCAATAAATATTCTATTCAATAAAACTGCAGAATTGATTTCAGCATTTTCACAACATTGGTATCAAAGCCAATTGAAAAAAAAAGCCATCATTGTAATATTCCAATGGGAGTAATACAAGAGATTCAAGACATATTAAAAGAATTAATAGAGAGGAACGATCGTGCAGCTGAAAAGGAACATGAAGCAAGAGAAACTGAAGAAAAGGGGATATGCAAAATCCATAAGTTAATAAAGGAAACGAGAAAAGATTTCAAAAGCATTATAGATTTCTGTCAAGATAAAGGTGAAGAAAAAGAAGTCGAAGAAGACAGTCCCTTACATTAGAGGAAATTTGAGGTCTAAAATGGGCCTCCTAAGGAAAATAATGAAATAATAGTTAAAATAATAAAATAATATTTATTAATTTTGGAGGAAGAAAGAAAAAAACTAACTTTTTTTGTTTGTATTTTCAACATATCTCCCTGTGTTTTTACTCAAATTTTGAGCGGAAGCACTTGTTAGATGCAAAATTAAATTCTGCATCCAATAAGTACCCACATTGCATACTTTTGACGGACCCCACTGCCCCAAAAACAAGAAATACCTGAAATACTTTTTGGGGCAGCGGGGTCCATCAAAAGTATGTAGTGTGGGTACTCGTTGGATCATCATCACGTTTTTTCAGGTATTTCTTGTTTTTGGGGCAGCGGGGTCTGTCAAAAGTATGCAGCGTGGGTACTCGTTTGATGCGGAATTTAATTATGCGTCCAATGAGTGCTCCCACTCAAAATTTGAGTAAAAACACAGGGAGATATGTTGAAAATACGAACAAAAAAAAGTAGTTTTTTTATAACAAATATCTCAAGTCAACCATTATGGTTGACTCATTTTATTGAAATTCTATTGGTTCTTGAATTCCAATTCATCAAGCAATTATGGTTGGCTCGTTTTCTTATATGCTGGCTCGTTTTCTTATAAGGCCCATTTTAAACCTCAAATTTCCTCTAATGAAGATTTTCAGGGTTGAGAATAAGGAAGCAAGCGTAGAACAATATAAAAAGAAAAACCACAACCATGTCAATATGGAGTAGCATGTCGAATTGTTGGAACCCATATCAGGGGCAATTCTATGTGAGACGAACAAAGTTCGTCACTAAAGAAACTTCCAATGTAAATAGAACAAATAATCCATAAAGTATAAATATATAATAAATGTATAAAATGAATAAGAGATATGATATGATTACAACTGAGAACGAGGGCTCATATAAATACCCACGCAGGGGTGCCCTTTTGTTAAAGAGATGTGACCTTTCATTAGGAAGACATCTCTTCATTACATAAAATATTAATTATTGATTTATTATTAGTATTTATTTATATTTATTTATTATATATATTTTGTTTATTACATTGCCTTCCCCTTAGAAATGCTTTGTCCTCAAAGCATAATCACGGAAGATCTTATCCCTTGTCCTTGCTCGTGATACGTTCTCGTGATCTTTTGTGCCGGTAGCTACAACACTTGATGAAACGAGACGATACGAGTTATGAATTCCCAAGTAAAATGTTGCATCATTTGTGAAGTAGTCCATCCCAAGTTAACCTTCATTGGGACTTTCTGTTGATCGACTATTTTGATAGAACTTCTCATTTTAGGCTTCCATACAAGTTGTTGATTTTGTCTTCGCTCTTTTTCAATGTTGTAGTTGATTTGTCTGTAAGAGGAATATCGTTTATTTTTCTCTTGATTTTGTCGTCGTTCATAACGACTCTTGTAATTTGGATGACGATAAGGTATTCAAGTTGCCTGTGGAGTGTTTGTAGAAACTTCAACTTTTTGTACTTTTGACGATTTATTAGTCGATACCTCTGTAACAGGACACGGCCTTTTCGGCCTCTGTGTTCGTGTCCCACGTGTCGGGCACGTGACATGCCCAGACACATGTCGGACACAGATTTTTCTGTGTCATGAAAGAGGGGACACGTCCAGGCACCTGTCGGACACGGCCCAGAAGCGTGTCCCAATTTTTAGGACACCTGTCCTCCAAAAAAGACGCCCACGGGTTAAAACAAGCGGCACACCTTTCATTTTTCCCATCTTTTTTAATGTTGTGAGTTAAGAGAAGTGTCTCTTATTTGCAGGTGAAGGGTTTGTGAGTGCAAGGAAGGCGTTGAAGGCGGATTTACCTCATATTTGGAAGCTAGGAGACTGATTTTTTTACACAGCAACACCGTTTTTTCATTTAGCTCAAGCATTCAAGGAAGTGATGGCTCAATCTTCAAAGGCAGTTGGCAGAGGTCAAAAGAAAGGGAGGAATGTCCCTGTTAGTGTTCCCCCTCCTCCTAGTTTTACAATGGCTACAGGTGGCAGTGCTTCAAGTGAAGCTATTGGTGCTTCCATACCCTCAAACAACCCTGCTGTAGCAAAACAACAAGCACAAGAAAAAAATACCCCCTATGGAAGTATGTAACAAGGAAACAAGGGTTTGGATCAAAGCTTGTTGGAGGAGGAAATGTTGTTTGGTCTTGCAATTTTTGTAAGGGTGAATTCAAGAGCACATACTATCGAGTTAAAGGCCATTTGTTGGGCCTTCCTTGTGGACTTGCAGCATGCAAAGCGATCAATGCTACCCAAAGGTATGAATTGGAAAAGGAGGATACAATTGGCTTGGGGGATGTCGCAGCAACAAGCAAGAAATATCAAAAACATGATGATCCTCTTCCATTCCTAAGAAAAGCATCAAGCAAATTTGGTGGTGGGGCTGAAATTCAACCACAAAAAAAAGGGCAGCCCCAGCTTATGGTCCAATGGACAATATTTATCAACAAGAGAAGAGAGATGAGGTTGATCTTACTGTTGCATTCTTTTACTGTGTCAACTTCATTTCTTTTAATGTTGCACGATCACCTTTGTTCATTAAGATGTGTCGATCTCTAGTTGGAAAGGCTCCAACCAGGTATGTGCCTCCAAGTTCAGAGAGGCTTAGGGCCACATTGTTGGGTAAGGCAAAGAAGGAGGTGGAAAAAATCCTAAATCCAATCAAATCATCATGGCCCACTTCCGGTGTTACTATTGTTTCTAATGGATGGACGGATGCAGCACGCCATCCAATCATCAACTTCATGGTGTCTTCCCAAAATGGACCGATGTTCTTGAAAGCGATGCATGCTCCTGGAAAATACAAGGATGCACAATATATGGGTGAGTTGTTCATTAAAGTTATTGAAGATGTAGGTGTTGATTCTTGTGTGCAAATCATCACGGATAATGCACCTGTTTGCAAAGTTGCTGGCATGATTGTGGAAACTAAATATCCACAAATATTTTGGACACCTTGCATTGTTCACTCCTTGAATTTGGCACTTAAATCTATTGCTTCAGATGTGACATGGATTGGCAATCTCATTGATGATGCACGCCATATCCACAAATTTTGTACAAAACCATACCAATGCCCTCACAATAGATAAAGAGTACACACATCTATCATTGTTGAAGGTTGCAGATACTCGGTTCACTTCCTCGTTCATCTTTCTTAAGAGGTTGAGGGAAGTCAAGGCCACTCTTGGGGCCATGGTTATTTCATAGTTTTGGTCTTTTTGGAGAAAGGTGGATCAAGCTGCTTCTAAAAAGGTGAAGGACACAGTGTTGGATGATCTTTGGTGGGAGAGGGTAGACCTTGACATTAAGATCATGGATCCTATCATTTTTTGTTGCGGTTTGCAGATACAGACCAACCCATCTTAGGAGATGTTTACGAGGGGTGGGATTCCGTGATTGAGTCTATGAAGACTGTTGTTATGGAGAACGAGTGTCCTCACTATGAGACATCAGCAGAGAACTTATGCTCTACCATACAGGATATTCTTATCGCCAGGTGGGATAAGAATTGCACACCTTTGCATTGCTTGGCCCACTCATTGAATCCTAGGTTCTACAGTCATGAGTGGCTCAATGGTGGGACCTCTCGCAGATTCCCTCCTCACATGGATGGAGAGATTTCACAGGTGAGGAAGTTAGCATTTAGAAGGATGTACCATGATAGAGCATCCCTTGAGGAGGTCGAGGAGGGATTCATAGAGTTTTCCACTAGCACTGGGAGGTTTGGAGGGTATGATGTGCTTAGAGACAGGGGGGTCAAGAAGCCCTATGGTTGGTGGGCAACTCATGGGGCAGCATGCCCTATTCTACAGCAATTAGCCATGAGGGTCCTCTCTCAGGTTACTTCATCCTCTTGTTGTGAAAGGAAGTGGAGTACATATGGGAACTTGTACAGTTTGAAGAAGAGCGGGCTTGAGCAGTCTAGGGCAGAGACAATGGTGTATGGTGTATGTGCACACCAACCTTCGTCTGATTTACAGGAAGAGGGAGGAGTGGTTAAAGGGAAAGACAAAGATGTGGGACGTGTTTCCTGATGATATGGGTTTGGATGGCAATGTGGAGTTGGCATTAGCCAACATGGACCTTAATGACCCAGTGCTAGAGTCAGTCACTTTTGATGATGAGCCTCTTGAGGGATCATCCTCCACACCAGCAAAGGTAGCAGCAGATCCTAGGTTTGGCACAAAGGATTAGGAGGATGGAGGAGAGAGCAGTGACAGTGATGTTGATTTTTCCATGGAGGAAGACTATTGACAGTGGCTAGTACCACTGACCCAGTGACCAACTATGAGATTCTTCCCTATTTTGTATCTACTCTCTTTTGTATTTGCCTTTGGCATTCTCTCGATATCTATGTAATACATTTTGATTTTGAACTTAATGAGAAATCAAATCTACAATTTACGGTTCTAAATTCTAATTCTAAAGTGATGCACAATTTATCATTGCAATTTGTATCATGTTACATGAACATCATTACATGTATGATTGTAATTTGACAATTTGTAATTTGTATCAAATATCAATATGTTCTAGACTTCTAGTGTTTAAAAAGTTTGGATCTTTATGTTAAATTTTTTTAATATATATAGAAAAAAATTAAAATACACACATACACACATATATATAACGTGTCCCCCGTGTCCTATTCCCGGGGTCACCATGTCCTATGTCGGATACTCGTATTTCTGTGTCCTCCGTGTCTCGTGTCATCGTGTCTTGTGACTTAGGTCAATACCTTTTCAATATAAGCGTTTTCCGGAATTTGAACATTGATTGGATCTGTACTGGTTCCTTTTTCCGAAGTCTGGATCTGTATCTCTGATGATGTCACTATTTCAATGGTTTCGATTGTTGTTTCTTTGTCGACCTTTGATTCTTTGTTGATGAGCTACTCTACCCTTTCTTGTAATGACTTCGTATCACTATTTAGCTTCTTAATTTGTGTAAGTAAGCTTTGATTGTGTTGTCGTAAACGTCGAAGTTCTTCATTGTTCTCTGGCTTTTCAACTTTGTTCTTAAGGTCGAGGTTCTCTGACTGCTCTTCTTTTAATCTTTTGATTTTCTCAAGCAACCTCTGATTAAGGTCCCTTAAACTAGAAGCTTCTTGATCTTTTTCTGATAACGTCTTACTGAATTCCTTCGCAAGACCTTGATTCTCTTGTTCTAACTTTTGAAAACTTTGCTTCTTCTCTTTGGAGTCTGGACTTCATGATTTTTGCAAGTAGTTTTTGGATGTGACTTCTTAGGCGATAAATCTCTTCGTCTTTTTCAGTGATGACCTTTTCCCATTCTTTTTGTCGATCTTGCAACTTTTGTATTGAATTTTGTCTATCTTGAAGGATTACTTCTAATACGTCCTTTAGGGCTTCTGATGATGGAATGCTTGAATCTGACTTCATTGTAACATCCTACAATGTGATTTTCTTCTTCTTATAAGAAAATGTAAAAACGTTTTCTTCATATTTAAGATGAAAGATTCTAAGGTCTCCATCTAGGGAGAGCCCAAAATGATGTCAACATCCTTATCAAACATAGTGGTAACATTAAACCAAGCTGTGAATTTATAATCATCAATTGTTAGTTGTAAGATTTTTATCTCATATTCATCGCCAAAAGTGCTTTTATTTTCAATTATATTTAGCTCTGAAATAACTAGTCGATTTGCAAAGTTGATGTTGATGTAATGTTCCTTATTTCCTGGAGAAATACCGATGTTAACCTCCTTATCTTGAATACGTCCCTTTAATGTTAATACTCCTCTGAAACATGATCTTGGAAAACCATTATAAGAAAACCTTTCTTCCTTATTTTTAACAAGATCCATTTTTAGATCTCTTTTTACTTCTTTTTGAAAAATACTCTTGAAATAACGTAAATAACCCTTTCTTTTAAAATGAAACTTTAGGTATTATTTATAAAATAACCCTTTTTATTGATATAAAAGTGCTTTTACTATGAAATCAGTTCCTTTATAGTTTTGAATTGGAACTTATAATACTTTATAATACCATTTTGTAGATGAACCTTAAAATTTAACTTTTTAATATAGTCACTTTTAAACTTTAGATCTCTTTTTTTAAATCTTATCTTATATCTTTTATATATCCTTTTATTATTTCCCTTTAAAAAACTTGGGTATTATAATACTTTTATACTTCCACTTTTATTTAATTTTTATCACCCCACTTTAACTTTTCCACGACTTATTTTATAATAGAACATCAAAAGCCCAAGGCTTAAATATTAAGAATCCTTTCTAAAGGCTTAAAGAATACTTTCACTAAATGATACATCACTTAAAACATTTGAATAGAACGTCACCTCACTTGAAGGGAGACATCACCTTACCCTTCTTATTCACGCACTCTCATACAATCAACTTTAAATAATTCGTTGAACATGCATAAAAGTTTACTTGTTACAAATCACGATTCTTATGGTTTTAACCTTTACGGCCTCAAATCGATTTTTAATTATTCAACCCTTCTTTCTCCTTTAGTAATAATTCCCCTTATTTGATGTGTGTAACTCCGATTTTTTTTTCTTAATGACAGGAGAATAATTTTCTTCATGCACTTCAATCTATGATAGTTAAGATCCACAACTTCAACTTGTAGTAGGATTTTATGAATCTTAAGTGGCTAAAAGCCAGTTTTAGGACAAAGACCTGAATTCAGAGAAACTCTAAGAATTTATGCCTTGGCCAATAGCAAGGATCAGATCGAGGCAAGCTCTGATACCAAATGAGACGAACAAAGTTCGTCACTAAAGAAACTTCCAATGTAAATAGAACAAATAATCCATAAAGGATGAATATATAATAAATGTATAAAATTAATAAGAGATATGATATGATTACAATTGAGAATGAGGGCTCATATAAATACCCACACAAGGGTGCCCTTTTGTTAAAGAGATGTGACCTTTCATTAGGAAGGCATCTCTTCATTACATAAAATATTAATTAGTGATTTATTATTAGTATTTATTTATATTTATATATTATATATATTTTGTTTATTACACTATGCAAAAAGTTGTTTTTAATAACGACACTTATGTGATGAACGACCTCCCCAAAAGTTCAACTAGCTACAACAGCTAATGTTTATGGCATTGCAGATAATTCTGGCTTGACTGATGGAAGTAAATATGGTTGGACTAAACAAAGATCTACAGTGGACCAGGCTCCTCCATCAACAGTTTACCAATCTGCAGATGCTAGTGGCAATTATGGTGTAACTAAATACGTGAGAGAACTAGATCTTGCAATGGATCAAGCACATGTAGTTACATATTATGGATCTACAGTAGTTGTTAGCATGCCAGATGCAAACGAATTTGCTTATGTTGACCATCAAGCTAACGAGAATGGTAATATTGTGTCTAGAGAGAACAAAGAACATGAACAAGCACAATACGAGGAGACCCCCGCCATCTCAACCGAAAAAAGAAAAATTATGGAGCATAGTAAGGGAAAACTCAGCAAATGAATATTTGTCAAACATACACAAAGTTTATGATGCCTTCTTAACAGAATTTCCTTTATGTTACGGATACTAGAAGAAGTATGTAAACCATGAGGGACACTCAGGTAGTGCTGAAAAGATTATTGAGGTGTATGAATGAGCAGCCCAAACTGTGACACATTCAGAGAATATCTAAGTGCATTATGTAATCTTTGTAATGTCAACATATGTAGATCCAGAGACCATTCAAAGGTTATTTGAATGAAGCCTACCATATGTTCGAACAAACTACTTGCCCTACCCTCTCTGGAACAAGTACATTGAGTTTGAATAGTCACAGCAGGAGTGGAGTCGTCTGGCACAGACATACACATGAATTTTGCAAATTCCTATCCAACATGTATTTCTGCCATCCCAACCATCAAAATGAATCAAAAATTTAATTGAGCAATTCTTAGAAATATGTAAGGGATTGCCTTTGTCTTTAAAACTTTCGGGAGAATACTGTTATCACACAAGGTGTAGTTTCCAACTGAAATATCATATCCAAGATGGTAGAGGAGGACAACTAACCGATGACACCTAAGAGAGCCTCGATTCCCAAGATGGATTGGTTGTCACGCCAACCGAGGCACTCTTCACTTCTTGCTATCCAAGACACAAATAACAAAGGGGGAGACCCTAATCTATTCTTAAAGAGAGAGATATAACCCAAACACCAAATCAAGCAAATCAAATGATGAATGTAGAGTGAGGGGTGTAGAACCCTAGATTTAAGGAATGGAGCTATTGTAGAGGCCTAGGGAAGATGAGATATGGAAGTTGATTAATTCAATTACAGTAACTCAAAAATAAGGACAAATCCAGGATATATGTGCTAGGGTAAATGATCAAAATCAACTACCTTGGGAAACATGTACTTAAAATAGGGAAAATGGTCCCAAGGAGTAGATCTGAATGGATTATGGCTTCCTAGCACAGCTTGACAGTAGATGTGACAATATCAAAGGTCACAAGCTCAGAAAATAAGGTTTTGATCATTCGGAAGACAAGCAAACAAAGAGGGCGCAAGCGTGGAGAGATCAATGCCTAGGGAAATGGGCAGAAGGAGTCCACAGAGCAAGACACCCTTGAGGACCCACCTAGGGTTAGGCCTAAGGATGAAAACCCAGAATTTATTCGCAAGAAAACCAAATAATAAAGCCTAGAGAATTTTTATAAATTTTATATTTAGGGTTTGAGTAGTAAAATTTAATGGCCAATGGTTAGAATTTCAAACAAAAAGATCAAGTGTAGATCTTACCCAGAAGATCTTGTAGATGCCTTGAAGGTGATGATTTACCTCTACCCGATCAATTTGAGATGATTTGACGGTGCCTCCAAGTGAAATCGATTTTCCCAAGGAAGCCAATGCGCCCCTCTCCTGCACAAACAAAGTACGGAAGTAAGATTTGATGTTCAGCAGAAAAAGACTATAACAACAGGAGAAACATCAAGAAGCATATCAATGATCAAAGATACAATTGAAAACCCCCTGATACAAAGCCACTTCAAAGTGGAGCAAGTTGAGGAGCCCCTACAAAAACGCCCAAGTTGAAATCACCCTCCTGCAGTAAAACAATGTTTCCACGAAAATATTTTAGATCCACAGAAATATCTCAAATGCTAGGAAAAATAAACTTTACAATCTCCATTCAAGAACAATCCACAAAGAAAATCCAAGAGTATCTGCAAAATTTCTCTTTATTATGAAAGTTCCAAGAGCCCAAAGGTGCCTTTACAATGAGGGAGGTCTCTTCCTTAAATAGGAATGAGAGAGACCAAAGCCCTAACCACTTTTTGAATGAGTGGTGGAGATCAAAAGATATAACAATAATAATCAACGACTAAGATGAGCCGGAAATACAATACACAGATCAACTCACAAATAGAGGGGGGCGCACTCACTAAGTCACCCAGGGGGAACGTACCACATGACAAGTGACTAAGACACATGAATAAAGCACATGGTGTGGCTAGGAGGTGATTATATCCTTCACTAGCATGGCCCCATGGCACAATAATAACTAATATGACCATATAACATCATAAAGTGACCAAGAGACCAAATCGTGGGCCCCTCAAAGACATAATAAAATATCCAAATAAAATCCCGGAGTGTGTGTGGACCCCACTGAATGCTACAAACTGTGCCGGAAGGTGTGGGATTTATCACAAAAATCCTCTGAACAAACCTCATGCCAATTCCTTGCTTCAATTTCGTAAATTGATTTCCTTAGTGACCATTTATTCCATTTTTTATCCTTAGAAAATCACCTGTAAAATAATAAAATGCTTGTACCTCTCTTCCTGGTGACCTGAGCACAAATCTAACTACATCAAACTGTCTGGGAGCATGGTAATATGGTAATAACAAGTGGCTGGACCCCATACTCCCTCTGCAGTGCCCTAGGAGAACCAAATAGATCTCAAAACATGCTGCTAAGCCATTTTATAATGGCAATTATGCAATAATGTGATAATTTGACTGTAATCTCATCTGAAAGTACCTAAAACTGATATCTGAGTGTGACAATGGACTCAGAATGCCCAAATGTAGTAGAGATGAGTACTCATACACCATGTGACCATCTAGATAATCATCTGTAAGCTCAACCATGCCTAAACAAATAAAAATAATGGTTTGTAAATAATAATAATGATAAAAATCCATCAAACCATCATATGAAACCTGTGTCTGATGCATGGAACTATCAAGTGGGCAACATAGGACCACAAATAATCAATCTTGGACAGCATTGGTCCAACTCATCCCGGATCCTGCGGTTGACTTGGTCAAGATGGGTTGACCTGGTCAAAACTTATCAAAATAATGACCCAGGCTCAAACTAACTGATGCTACAAGTGAAAATGGATAAGATATGCTCCTTTAATTATTTCAATAGCAGGACCAAAGTATAAAGTAGCATTTCACTGGCGAATAAGCAATTAATACATCAAATATAAGTCCAGAATCAAAACAATCAATTACTAAGAGAAAGACCCTCAAGTGTATACTCATTTCATGGACGTGACCATTTTGCTAGGAATGGGTGAAGGTGAAAAATGCAAGGCTAGGACAAGGGAATGACTTTACAAACTTCAACACTATGACAGTTTGGATAAGGGAAAAAGGGAGAATCACTTAAGCATATGTTGGACAAAAAACACACAAGGAATGGTGGTGTCTCACAAATGGAGTGAGTTGATTTGAGGAGTGTCTATTCAACTTTTAGCAAATGTCTACACCTCACATCCAAGCTTGAACCAGCTCTGTGAGGATATTTTCTAGAACCACCGTGACTGGGTGCACAGCTAACCGTAACCAAAGTTTGAAAAATCGAAATCGGACTCGGAATCGATCGAGGGTCAACTCGAAATCGGAATGGGAATCGGTAATGAATCGGTCATAAATCGGCCGATTTGAATTTAATGAATCGGTTTACTCAAAAATACATAAAATATTTAAATTTTAAAGAAAAACAACATTTTCAAGATTTTAGGACTGTTGTTATGACCTAGACCTGTTGTTTGAAGGCCAACGAGCACCTTTACTTGTTGTTTAGGGCTGCTTTCATCCACAGTACTGCTCACAATTTATTTTTAGCCTTTAAGGTGATTTTCATGACTTTTACTACTACAAAGGTCATAACATGCACATGTTTGCTTCAAAATTTTTGTACGAGGGTTTGAACAGCTTCAACCTAAGTTGCATGAAATGGGGAAACGAGGACGAAACGGAGAAACTTCGAAACAGGGGAAACGTGACCCCCAAAATTGTGGAAATGAGGAAATGCAATATATATATATATATATTAAATTAATAAATTAGCAAAGACATTTACAAAAATGAATGTGAAATATAAATCATCAATCATACATGTCAACGAATCATTGCCTATATTGGGATCCTATTCATCAATAGCACCCTATGCGTCCCTCCTCTAGGCTCTAGCCCTTGCCTCTAACTCGAATTTCAAAGTTGATCCTCCAAGGACATTAGTCAACGACTCAACACACTACAATTTTGATGAAACTTCCTAATCCAATAGCTAAAATAATGTAGAAAAAGCTTTCGATGCTTGATAAGTGATTTTGCATGAGTGAAGAGTACATTTTTATTAAGGTCATGACAAAGGAATTCAACAATCGACACCACCAACATCAAGGTACATATAGGGGTTGATGTGCTTGATTAAATGCCAATTCCATACCCTCATACATGATAGAATCTGGTGGAAACCTTGCAATCCTATAATCCTGAAAACTATGAAGTCTGATGAATTTTGAATGGGATCTAAAAATCCACTTTTTGCATATGAAGTCCGATGAAGTTGGAACCACTCTCAAACATCCTGAAACAATTAATGGTAATGTTAAAAATTTAAGAAAAAGGATGGAAAATAAAAGATAAGGAGAATGTCACTTTTACTTAATATCACCAAGTACTACAGCACAATGGGGATATAGGTTAAAAATTCAAAAAAAATTAAAAAAACCATTTTTTAAAGGCCCACAGGCCCACACCAAAAAATCGGTGGACCGGACCGGTTCGGTACCGAACCGGCCAATTTGATACCGAATCGGCCGGTTCGGTACCAAACCGGTCCTCCGATCCGATTTGGAGACCGGTTTGAACCGGTCTTGCCTTAAATCGGTGAATCGGCCGATTCCGATTTCGATTTCACCGATTTTTAAAACACAGACCGTAATTTGAGGTTCTAGGGGACACCTAGAATTAGTTGTCCCTTACTCCATCTCACATCCCAACCCATAGGATCCGTGAGGAATTAGTCATTACTTTTTAATTATGGCCAACAATCTTTAGATTTAACATACATTCAGCCACTGCTTTTTAGGCCTTATGACCCCTTGGATTTTGCATGTGCTTAGAAGCACAACTAATTGCAGCTTTAATCCAAGGTGCTTTTCATTTCATTTCATAGCCCTCTTTCATTGTGTTAAAAAGCACAGTTTTAATTTATAACCATGGGCTTGCATATAAGATATAATAATGAGTCACATATGCATGTAATGATGGTAGTACATTTGGCTTCAAGTCTAGCTGACACAACTCAGGCAACTAGGGGAATCATCCACAATCAGGACCAAACATTGGGGGCAACCGACAAGAGAGGTTAAGGCTTCAAATCCGACTCACCTAAGCTCAATAACCAACACCGGCGGGTTCTCCTGGCCCAGAAGGATCAAGGTTTCGGTAAGTTCTGTTGCACAACTCAGAGCCGAGACACAAAACAACAAGGAAACTATCCAACATAGAGGCAAAAGTGGGGAGGTCCTCCATATCACAGGCTGAGGTGTAAGTCAAGGTAAAACCAAATACGGAAGAGAATGGATGGATGGGGAAAGTGATAGGTGATGCCATAACTAACAAGCCATAAATGGTGGGAATGACCACGTCCATACTAATTAAGAGGGTAAAACCAACGAGTATAAACAAGAAATTCTTATTCCGAGTAATTAGATCACTTTAATTCCAAATACAATCAATAGCCATATCCATATACATATATATATCGCCAGATCATGACCACCAAATACCTAGTCAAGCCACTAAGATAAGTAAAAGAGCAAAGTAAACATATCCAATGCACAACCATATACCTGCTGGGTCATATACCTGTATCTATCATCTGGACCATCAATCGTCACTGGAACACTGCTGCTGTATAACTCTTGGCACTATCAAACTGCTCTGTATGGAAAAAAAATGGTCACCTCAGTCATAAAGTCTGAGGTCATGAGGCTAAGTCACGGTATAAGGCTCGCCATGTCTGCTCTGGGGCTGCTCAAAATATGAGTGATCATCAAAAGTACTGCTCATCATAAGCTGATCTCATGAAAAATGTGTAAAGGACTGGCTCAAAAATATACAGGAAACTGCTCTGCAATCATGGTAGCCCGGCTACTATGGATGTGATAACAGATACCTTGCAAGCCTTCCTAACAAAGAATACTAGAAGCGACAATTGGTCTTCTACTTAGAGTGCATGACATACAATTGTGGGCAAATCAATTGTGATAGAGTTATGAAGAAGTTTCATTGTCCTGCTCCTGGTTGCATGGAAATTCTTACATTAACAAACAAAGTGAAACGCCAAGACTGTGCACAAGAGATTTGTTTGAAGCATAGATTTGGACTTGACCACAAATGTCCTGTCCCAAAGAATGTAGAACGGACACATTTTACAATAGCCAAGTTACTTGCAGCTCAAGGGTATGCTGCATCTACAGGGCTTCTAGTGCCACGCAATTGGTTGTTCCCCCATACCAAGGGTTTTGTTTCAGCTGTCAGCAACCTCCGGTCAATTGTTCCAATAATCGATGATATAACTGTTGTTATTCCAAAGGAAACACCATCTTCCACGATGTTGCACCTTTTGAAGGCTCAGCCTGCCATGCTTCATGTGCATATTAAGCGACATTTGATGGATGAATTGCCCAAAACAGAAGACGGAATCGCACAACGGTGCAAGGATGCTTCCGTATGTAATGATGATCTATTAGATGAGCACAAAATTGATACTTCATTTGGAAACACGCAAAGGGTAAAGTGGTGCGGCTGTGTGATACAAAAGACGCATTTAGCTATACGCTCATTGGTTTTTGGCTGGAAGAAAACGTGAAAATTTCAATAATTAACTCATGAAGGAGCGATGGGTCGTTTAGGAATATCTCATAGTGTCAGTTCATTAAGGATTAATGAAATTATTTAAGTAATGTTTATTCATGTTTTGCTACTGGAGTAGTCCATTAAAAAGCGCTAGCAATCAACTAACATGACAAGTGACTTCCATTTAAAGTCACCAGCAATCAACTAACATGCTAAGTGACTTAAAAATCAATTAAAAGGGAACAAAGGTATTAGTATATTAGGATTTTACCAAAGTTTTAAAAGTATCAACGATAAGTTTTTAAAAATGGACAATGTAAAATTATTCCCCAAAACTCCAGTTCAAAGTTATAAAAGCACTTCATTGAAGGTTAAATCAAGGGTACACGTGGAAGATATATTATATATAAAGGGAAGGATAATTATTAAAAAGAATGGGTTATTAAAAAGGAATAGACTTTGAAAGTCATAAGCTACCACAGAGGCCTTCAAAGAAAATGTTGAAGAATGGGTTATTTTCAAACAGAAGAGACGTGATGGTCCAAACAGAAGAGTCTCGTGACTATTGGATATTTTCAAAGGTTCAGCAAGAGAAATCTAGTTTATTATGCTTTGAGGACAAAGCATTCTTTAAGAGGGTGGCAACGTAACAATAATAAATAGAAGACTAATATTAATAATAACAAATAATATAATCAATTAATACTTAATAAATACATTCAGTAGTTAATGAAAAGTCAAAGGGAACATACCCCTTCGCCTCATGACCTGTCAATGTGTATACATACACCTTCATGAGGCTCATTGCACTAGCTCATTATTATTTTTATCAATCATTTATTCAATAAATATTCTATTCAGTAAAACTGCAGAATTGATTTCTGCGTTTCCACAACAGATACACTTTTGCTTTGTAAAGTTTTTCATACCAGACCATAAATATTCTACAAGATTATAAAATGCGGCAAACTTCAATAACAACAAGAATGTAACATTCTCATGAGCCTTTCAAGTTTCAACTAGGACAGCCATAAATTTCAACCAAAGATATCAGAGAAAATCACCTGCTTTTTCAGTGATTTTAGTTGGAAGAGATTCCGAATGAGCCTGCAAAAGGAAAAAAACAATATCAGATGTTTTCCCATATTCCATAGTCTAAACAAGTTCCACGAAGGCTTCATACTTTGCAAATAAATTGTTACAAAGCTATCTCCTTGCACCCTCCAACACAACTTCACATATGATACAAGAAGAGTTGTTAGCATACAATGCAACCTACTCAATCTAAAAATCGGCGATGCATCTTGCATTCTGAAAAACCTCAAGTGAGGGGATAAAGCATGCCAAACAACAAACCTCCCATGTAGCAGAAACACCCATAGTCATCACCATTTTAAATTTATTGACATTCCTCATGCAATCAAAACTCACATGATCCTAGTTCACTAATTTATGGCTCTACCAATTGGGCATGCCCATATTCATTTCTACTTACAGGGAATAAATTGAAAAGTAATCAGCATCCTATACAGCACTTTTCATATTTTATTTAGCATATCATAGAATACTTTTTAAAATTTTAGCATCTCACATTACACGTTTAATCAGTGAATGAAATGCAATATACATAGCATGCTCAAATTTGCTCAAAAGATTTGGAAGGAATGTGAGTGCTCAACAATGGGAGCAAGGGGCTTTTCAGGAGTATGACAAATGACAATTATGTGGGACCCTAGAAAGGTGGAACTGTAAAATTAGTTTGCTACTCGATGGTGGATGACTAGCGAATTTTAGATAGTAGGCTCAAGGGTAAAGGGCAGGACAACAAATGGGTATGGGCTGATCAATCATCAAGAGAAGTTGGAATGTTAGGAATGATTACACCACTTAGGTGCTTCCCCAGTCACAATTACAAACACTAGATTTTAGGAGAGGACCTAAACACAGTAAGTCCCTCTAAAAGGAGGGGTGATAAGGATGGAGGAAGCAAGCCAACTTCTCCCATACTTCATAGGGCATCAACAGTTGGTAGATGTATTTCTGAAGGATGGCATCTTTTCTTGGAATAATCAATGTGAAGAAACAAATCACAATATAGACAGACTAGACTGGTTTATTGTTTCAAAATTCCCCTTCTCAAATAACTTTGAAACAAATTTTCCATTTCCCCAGCCATTGGATCGAATAATTAGCATATCCTTTTTCAGTGGAACCTCCAAGGTAAGCCAAAAAACACCCCCTTCCATTTTGAAAAGATGTCGTTTACTCACCAAGAGTTCAGAGGTAAGTTGACTGGCAGGATAATATTGGAACCCCAAAGGGCTCGAAAATGCTCGCATTAGAACAAAAACATAAAGTCTTGACAGCTAGGATTAACAATTGCAATAGGGGAGCTTTTGGAAATCATTTTCAATCAAAGAGAAACCTTAAATATCAAATGGCTAAGGTTCAAGAAGCAATCATGGAAAATGGCATGACAAATGAACTTCTAGAACAAGACAATGAACTTACAACAACCCTAGATCTTTAAGAAAGAAGAGAAGAGATCTTCTAGAAGCAAAAATCAAGGGTCTGATGGTTAAAGGATGGTGACCAAAACGTAAAATTCTTTTACCAAACAACCATGAGGAATTGAAGTCACAATAGAATACTTTGCCTTAACTCTTTAATAGGTAGGATACAGGAGGACCTCTCTAGTATTAGGTGCTTCACATGTGATGAGAAAGGATATTATTCAAGAAATTGTCCCAAAAACAAAGGATCCTCCAGGAAAATCAACAAGAAGAGGCATCATGCACATACTGCAGAAGATGATGAACCCGCAAGCAAAAGAACAAAAGAAGATTCTTCAAGTGATGAATTAAAGTGCAAACACTAACAGTCGGGCCCCGAACTCTCCGAGAATGATGTGTTGATGTATTGTCTGCTCGCATCTGATGATGTAGCATAGGAGAAGTGTATGCGCTCTCTCGACTAAAGCCTAATCGATCTCAAGCAAGACAAGCCCCCAAACCTCTGATCCATAGAGAACTATGGGTTGAACAAGGGTGTCCATGAGAGACATCTTGGATGGGATGTCCTGAAAATGGTATCAAAAGCATTGTCTCTCAAGGACAGCTAGGGACCCATACCTTTTGTTGACCCGGGGCTGTAGAGCATGCCTCAAGCTGAAGCGAGGCCCTAAAAACTATACCCCCAAATAAGTATAGCTGCCAGTGATCTCAATCTCCTCTCCTCGAAAAAAGAAATGGTGGTCCAAGAATACCATCTTCAACCCATTGAAGATCATAACCTTGGTTTTACCCAAGTTGACCGTCAACTATCGAAGATCACAAAAGAGTGCGAGAGTGTCCAATTGTCTCTGTAGGCCCTTTGGGGATGAGGCCAAGAGGACCACATCATCCACGAAGAGTAGGATGGATATCAAAACCTAGTAGAGGTGGCACCCATCGTCGTCCTGGATATGATCATGCAGAAAGGACTCCAGGTTGTCAATGTAAACACCAAAAAGGGTGGGAGACAGGGGGCACCCCTATTTAACCCCAATGGTACTCCTGATTGTTGATGTTCTCCATGGTTCCAGCATCGGGCAAATATTCTGCAGATCATTCTCTTGGATCGGTTTGCGACCCAGAGAGAATGGCCCCGTCGTAGCCCTTGACTGTGTGTCTTATGGCTTGGATGCTTAGCCTTGTTCAATCATGTGGATTGGACTGTAGGAGGCTAGAGGTCACATTGTGTACTCCATGTGGGAGTGCTCCTTAGCTGGAGTGATCTATTCTTGTAGAGTAAGATGACTTGTCTATGTTACAAGGAGATCTTACCTCCTTGTTTATTAGACAAAGTTTAATCTAATGTTAAATTTGACAATTGGCTCTAAGAATTGTCTGGGACTTCTTAGAGTATGGTCAAATCAATAGTAGAGCTCTCCAGAAATAATTTGACCACATGTGAGGAGATATCAACGAGGAGAACTTTTCTATGATGAAGAAATAACCAAGGAGTCAAGACAAACCATTGAAGAAGTCCCAGAGAAAGTGGAAAGCAAGGAAGAGCACAACTACCCAAGTAAAATGGGTAAATTGACCCTAGAAGACAAAATGACAAGTCGGCTTGAAAGATAAATAAAAGATAAATCAAGAATAAATAAAAGTACAAGCCGACCTTGAAAATGAAAATCAAGTCAACAAAGAATATAAATAGAAGTGTTCTCACACTTCATTTGACACAAACACACATCACATCTTCTTCTCTCAAGTGGTGCGCACTTCTCAAGGAGAACTAGCAACGCACGAAGTAATTATGGGGTTTTCTCTTATTCTCTTATTCTCTAGGAAGATATCTACCCTCGCTAGGGTTTCTTGTGGAGGAAAGGCACACTCTTGTGCAAGGGCTTAATCTTCATGATTGGTATTGTTCTTGTATTGGACTAGTTTCTTCTAAGAAAGGTTTGTTGGGTTTTCTCATGTTTGGGTTTCCCAGGATAAATCTTTGTGTCTCTTGTGCATGGTTATTCTTTCGGTGATCCTTGTTTTATTTTCCGCTGCAAATGAATGATGCTATAATTGTGGGATGAAATGAATTATGAAATTAAAGCTGAAAGAGATAAAAAATATATTGCTATGTTAAAAATCCAACATGGTATCAGAGCAGTGCTAAATAAAAGCCATTGCTAGAGACTAATTCTGCCCTAGTCCAGAAACTAGGGCTTCCAAGTGTAGACACTTCCCACCATCATTTGGACTTGAAAGGAGCATTGTGGAACTCGCCCTAGGAGGACGCACCTATCTATGGAAGCAAATCTCAGTTTCGTGAAGTTTTAGTTTTGACCTAATTTTTGTTGGAATAGAGAAATTAGGCCTTCCAATTTCTACAACTTCTGACCACAGATTGAGTTCGATCTTAGCATTTTGGAGCTCGCCCTAGGAGGGCACATCTACCTGTGGAGTCGTTTTCACATTTGACAAATTTCAATTTTGACCTAGTTTTTGTTAGAACTAAGATACTAGGGCTTCCAGTTTTGAGAATTTCTAGCCACGGATCAGACTGAAAAATAGTGTTTTCGAATTCGCCCTAGGAGGACGCATCTATTTGTGGAGGAAAATTTCAGTTTTTCCAAACTTCAGTTTTGACCTAGCTCCTACTAGGGTTCGGAATCAGATTTTCAGATTTTGTCAAAATGGTGTCGAGAGTAGACGAAAGGTTGGATGATGTTGAGATTGCATATGAACCCCAGTATTCTTTTCAGATAGCAGTGATATCTCGTCAGTGGACCATGTTGTTTCTAAGGACATGACAACCCAAGATCAGAAGAAAGGAAAAGGAAGAAGAAGAAGTAGAAGAAAGCTTAAGAAGAGAAATACAAGTGAAAATTCAACCCCAGTTCAAACTCAGAAGAAGAAGGACCTTTCTAATATAAAATGCTTCAGTTGTAACAACTTTGGTCGCTATGCTTCCCAATGTTCTAAGGGAAGAAATGGTGAGAAGAAGGAAAATAGGAGATCAACTCCAAAACAAAAGAAGGATCTTTCAAAGATCAAATGTTTCAAGTGTCATACAATTGGTCACTATGTGTATTAGTGTCCTCAAAAGAAAAGGAAAGAAAGGCAACATAATGTTGAAGAAAAGCATAAGACAGATTTAATGAAGACTACTTCTCCAAAGCTTTACCATGAAGAATGTTTTACAAAAGGTGTATACTTAGCAAGAATGAATTCTTTCCATGCAGTGATAAGACCTAGCACTTTCAGATACATGTAGAGGCATCCTTGGATGTCTTCTTGTACTATGTATGATTCTCTCTAGAGGACATGAAGATCCAAGATGAAAACTTCAGCAAATTCCAAAAGTTCAAAACTTGACGAAGAAGAAGATCAAGGTCTTCAAATCAGACAATCAAGCAGAGTACCCTTCCAGAAACTCCTGTGATTTCTACAAGGAAGTAGAGATCAAGAGGGAGCCAACAAAACAAACAAAGATAAGTATTTTATACGTTGTATGACAAGTTTTGTTTGCTCAAAATTGAATTGCCATTTTCTTTATTATTGATGAATAGCATGACTGTTTACAATTAGTACTGGTTAACCCTTATGGACATTTATATCATGAATAGGTCCATTATAAATATTATGGAGACAGAGATTAGCAATCGAGATCTACCCATGTTCTTATGGGAAGATGCGTCCAATACGACAGTTATGTTCAAATCAAGATACTAGATAACAAGACTTCCGAAGAAACATTCGCAGGAGTGGATCCTTAGTTGTCCTGCATACACCTATGTGCCAAGAAAGAAGAAGACGAAGACGGAAGCCTTTAGAGATCTAGAAGACTCCATATGAAGTTTAATAGTGAGGAGCAAGAGGCTCTGAAGAATGAGTATCACTCTAGTACAAGTGATCGTCCTTCTATCAAGACGAGACAATAGAGCCAACAGAACAAGTGGATATGCCAAGAGATGATGAAGTGATCGAGAAGCAAGCCAGCAGGAAGCCAAGATGGAAGAATATTAGAATGATGTATGATAGTGTCGAGACATGAAGGGAAGTCAATGGTGACCTCCAAGTATATCTATAAGATACAACATGCAATCCAGATTAGCATCAGAGATGGCTCATAAATGACAGCCAGGTTGCAGACTCAGAGGGAGTATTTAGTGTTCTTGAGTGAGCAGGAGGCTTGCCTTAGCATACCCACTTGATGGGAGGTGACACAAATGGATAAAAAGAGACAAACAATCTTCCATGATCCTGAGCTATATGTTGTGGGAAGATTGGCCCAAAAGCAGAGTATCAAGATGCAATGAGTGAGGGATACTCAGACACAAAGAGAGCAGAGTGTCCAGATGCAGAGGGAGCAGTATACTTCCACATAGAGGGAGTAGCCACAACACCGCTTATTGATAAAGAAGACTTTGTACAGACTCAAGCACGCCTCCAGAGCTTGATTGACAGATACTTGATGAGCTTGGATTTCACCAAGAGTGATGCAAATTCCAACCTTTACTACAAGGTTGTTGACGATGACCATTTGATCTTGGTACTATATGATTGATGATATGTTCCTTTACGGAAACGGAAAAGCTTGGTGTCAAGTGTAAGAGGGAGTTGGCCTCTAAGTCCAAGATCATTGGGATTAGAGGTATAGTGAAATCGTCCTTAGATAGAGGAAGTGCACAGTCAAGATATTGCAGAGATTCGACATGATGGACTGTAAGTCCATGACCACACCTATGATGACAAATCTGAAGAAGCTGAGTGATTCTGCTTCAGATTCAGATTTGATGGATCCCACTATAATGACAGATCTAAAGAAGCTAAGTGATTCTGCTTCAAATTCAGATTTGGTGATGTACAGATAGTTGATTAGATTCTTGATGAGATATTTGCTTTGTAGTAAATACCCTGAGCTAGTTATGGTTGAGCCAAGACTCTTCCATTGGGTTGTGGCAAAGCATGTGCTGAGGTACTTGCGTGGTACAATTGATATGATCTTAGGTGATGAAGTGAAGGTGCAAAAGATATACAGATTCTGACTAAGAAGAGTGTAGTGGACAGAGGAAGCATGCTTTTATGGCACTCAGTAGAGTAGAAGTAGAGTGAATTGCAGCCAGTATCACAAGGCTATTTGATATAAAGATCAAATACTACTTCATCCAAGACATGGTGCAGCTAGGAGCAATGAAGCTCCACTACATACCTACGGATGAGTAGATAGCTAGCATTATCACCAAGCCTCTGTCCAAGGCAAAGTTTGTATACTTTAGGACAAGCTTGGTGTGATGGAGAATGCCTCTCTGAGTGAGAGGGAGCGTTGATGGATGTGTGACACTGTGATGATGAGCGACAGACATTCATATGAGAGATGAATGGCCCAGACACTGTGATGATGAGCGGCATACATTCATATAAGAGATGAATGGCCTAGACACCGTGATGATCTTACAAGATGAGCGGCAGACATTCATATGAGAGATGAATGGCCCAGACATCATGATGATTCGATAGAGGAGCGGCAGATGGCCTAGTAGAAATGCAGTTGCGATACAAAAGTATAGATGCAGTTGCAGTACAGACAGCGTAGTAAAGATGCAGTTGCAGTACAGATACAATGTAGTTCCAATACAGATGCAGTATAGATGTTGAAGCAGTAGAAGTACCATACAGATGCAAATGCAATACAGATGTTGAAGCAGTACAAGTACCATACAGATGCAAATGAGGTAGAGATGAGTAGCACTCAGGCAAACATTCTCCACGAGAATCCATGGTGATGGAGAATGACTCATTCACTCACAGAAATAGCCAATTTGGCTAGTGGTGAATGGCCCTAGCGCAGTCTTAATAGACTCGAGGTGCAGATTACGAACATTCTCACCAAGTTAGTGACTTGGCGCAGAATGTCTCCCTTGCTGAGAGGGAGTGTTGATGTTCTCCATGGTTCCAACATCGGGCAAACATTCTGCAGATCATTCTCTTGGATGGGTTCGTGACCTAGAGAGAATGGCCCCATTGTAGCCCTTAATTGTGTGTCTTATGGCTCAGATGCTTAGCCTCATTCAATCATGTGGATTGGACTATAGAAGGCTAGGGATCACATTGCATACTCCATGTGGGAGTGCTCCTTAGTCAGAGTGATCTATTCTTGTAGAGTAAGATGACTTGTCTATGTTACAAGGAGAACTTATCTCCTTGTATATTAGACAAACTCTAATCTAATGTTGAATTTGACAATTGGCTCTAAGAAGTGTCTAGGACTTCTTATAGTATGGTCAAATCAACATTAGAGCTCTACTGAAAGAATTTGACCACATGTGAGGAGATATCAATGAGGAGGACTTTTGTATGATGAAGAAATAACAGAGTCAAGAAAATCCATTGAAGAAGTCCCAGAGAAAGTGGAAAGCAAGGAAGAGCACAGCTACCCCAGTAAAAGGCATAAATTGACCCTAGAAGACAAAATAACAAGTCAGCTTGAAAGATAAATAAAGAATAAATAAAAGGACAAGTCAACCTCAAAAGTGAAAATCAAGTCAATAGAAGAATATAAATAGAAGTGTTCTCATACTTCATTTGACACATACATACATCACATCTTCTTCTCTCAAGTGGTGCGCACTTCTCAAGGAGGACTAGCAAAAGTCACATGAAGTAATTTTGGGGTTTTCTCTTCTTCTCTTGGAAGATATCTACCTGTTATCACATATATAGTAGCCGGGCTACCATACATTATTTTTCTGATTCCAGTACACTATTCAGCTAGTTCCCTTACATTTGAGATGCTGAGATGAGCATCTATATTGGATCACTATCAGATTTGGACAGCAGTTGTATTCCCCATGCCATGACTGAGTCTCAGGACACTCAGAGAGATGACCGATATTGCCATTATACCATTGGTACAGAGCAGTCAGTAGTGCCCAGAGTTACAGCAGCGAGTTACAGCAGCGGTTTCAGAGGACAGGTGATGGTTCAGGTGATGAGCATTCACGTATATGACTCAGCAGGTATATCATTGTGTTATGGTTATATTGCTTTTATATTTATTCTTGTAGCATGTCTTAGCACCTAGTGTCATGATCTAGCGATCATATAGATATGTGGACCTGGTTGATCTTATTATATATGCTATATTGTCCCTACTCAGTCTTAGAAGTTCACTATTCATACTCATTGGTTTTACCCTCCTTAGGGAGAATAGAGGTGATCATTCCACCATACCTTGGCTTGCTAGTGTTGGCTCCATTATTCATTATCTTCATCCATCCATTGCCTACCTGTTAGTTTATCACCCTGACTTACTACTTGACTAGTGGCATGGAGGACTTTTCCCCACTGTAGCCTTTGTATTGGATGAGCTTCCCTGTTTATTGTGTCTCGGCTCTGAGTTGGTGACAAAACTTACCTTTGGTGAGTTGGATTGTAGGCCTAAATCATTCTGGTCGGTTGTCCCGATGTTTGGCATTGGCTCGAACTCCCCCTAGTCACTTGAGATGTTGTTGGCTAAAACTGAAAGCTCATGTACTATGTATGGAAACTGATGAATTCGCCCATGGAAACTAAAAAGGGCAAGAGCGATGAACTGCTGAAAAATACTCCTCGAAGAGTATAAGAAAGGTCCAAAAAGCAATGATTCTTAAATGCTATATCTAAATAATTGCTAACCTTATACATGTATAAAAACATGCCCTGGATGCAAGCTGCAACTAGTTGTGCTTATCAGCACACCTGAGATCCAAAGGGTTATGTAGGCCAAAAAGGCCATGAAATGAAATTGAATGATCCTAATGAACCTGGATCAACTTGATATAGACATGATGCCTAAGTTGAATAAGCACTCTCTAAACAACTTATCCATTTGTGAGACACCGTCATTCCCTGTGTTGTTGCTCATTTAGTATATACTATGGTGTGTATTCCCTTTCCCTTTGCCAAAGTGTCACAAAGTTAAGTCAGTCAAGTCATCCCTTAGCCTAGCCAGTTATTTTAGCCTTCACCCTTCACTAGCAAATTGATCGCAGCTATGAAGTGAGTATGATCTTGAAAGTCTAGTCTGAGTAATAATAATGATTAATGACATTATATATTTGGATTTAGATCGCCAGTAATGATTACTTTGTGTTATAATTGTTATTTGAATAAGTTGTAGAGCATGCATTAACCTTTGACACTTTGCAGCAGCTTCTGATGATAGATCTGAGTTATATTTGGTCATGTTGACTTGGTCAAACCTAGTTTGACCAAGGTCAACCATAGGACATGAGATGGTTGGACCTTGTGATGATATGGGTAGATGATATATGGTCTATGTACATGTATATGATGATTCTATGCAGCAGCTACAGGGTTATGATGATGATTCTTGGTTTACAGCAGTATTTGATCATTTACAGATTATTATTATTTACCCTGTTCCGGTATATTGGATATATATATTGATCATGCAGAGACTCATATGGTGTATGAGTACACATCTTGGATGGATTTGGACCTTCTGAGTCCAATGAGACAGTTTGTTTTCAGTTCTGGGCACTTACAGTGATGATTGAGCCTCAGTAGGCTATCCTAGCGCAGTTTTGGTCTGTCGGAGGCCCTGTCAGAGCAGATGTGATTTTTATCCGGTTGACCTAGGGCACTGTGCCTGGAGGGGGTGGTCCAGCCACTTGTTTTTACCATATTACCCCCCTCCCGGACACACGAGTTCCCTCACCTTGACAACGCAGGCACTCCAGGAGGCAATTTGGGGCAGTTTCACGCTTCCCGAGGCATTTCAGGATTGGTAGAAATGGCTATTGAGGAAATCGATTTGGGCTACTGAGGCAATGTTTTGGCATGGGATGATCAGTGATGATAGATTGATGTCTTCCACACCTCCTCCAGTAGTTTCAGCTTCATCGGGGCCCGCATCCATCACTTATGGTACTTTCTGATGATTTCTGAGGTCTTTTGAGGCCTACGATTTGACCATAGAGGCACGATTTGGTATATTGATGACTATTTTATTATTATTGTGCTATGGGGATTGACCAAGGGTGGTTAAAATTACCCCTTGGACCCACCATGAGCTTCTTATTATATTTTGTCATCGTGATTTGGTGGGATTCCCCTCTCCTAGAGCGATTTTGTCCACTTATGTTATATTTTATTAGTGATCCATGTATTTTATTGTTGAGCTCATCTCAACCATTGATTAGACATTTGTATCTTTTAATCTTAGCCACTCATTCAAAAAGTGGTTAGGATTTTGATGCCTCTCCTTCCTATTTAAAGGAGAGAGCTTCTCATTGTAAAGGGACTTGTGGCTATGGATTACTGGAATAGAAAATTACTATTGCATCTATCTTCAGTGTTGTGGTGAATGTTTTTGGTGTTCGTTCGTTGGTTCTTCCTTTGCACTGAGTTATTGGAGATCTTGTTTGCCATATCTTTTGTACCACATTTTTTGCATCTACAGGTGGAGGCCGATTTGCTTCAAGGAGGAAGTATTGGTAGGGGAAGACTCTCCCTACTTCTTCTTTGGATCTCTTCGTTGGTAACAGGGAGTATTACTGTCCCAGAACCTTCTATTCTATGTTATCATTGCATTTTACTTGTATTTCCTCCATACTTGACCTCTCTCATTGAAATCGATTTTCCTTGGATTGACAGGTAGAGGAGGGCGCACTTATGGGCTAGGGCATCAATTTGGCAAGCAAAATCAAGAATTCCTCATTTGATCTCTGCGGGAATCTTCCTCAACATCAAAGCATCTCTCTTCATCACTCAAGTATGATCTCAAGGTAAGTTCTATCTCCATGATCCATCCACTTGTCCAAAATATTTAAAACCCTAATCAATCAAAACCCCATTTTTACATTTTTTCAGATCTACTAAGATCTAGTGGCAAGAAATTTAAAACCCACCTCTATAGTATCCACGGCATCCCGGATCTATAGTTTGGTGAGGATTGGCCTCTATTTGACCCTCTTCCCAAGGCATTTAGCCTCTCCAAGCAAGGGCGCACTTCCTAGTTTGGTGGGTTGACCTAGATCTAGTACGTGGGTAGTTGAGATTCCACTTGATTCGTAATCTACACATCCAATAACCCACCCCCAGATTGTCATTTTCTGATTTCTACCTTGTGGGCCCTATTCCACATTTTAATGGATTTAATCCCATTTTTGGACCACTTGGTATCTTCAAACTCAGATCTAGTAAGATCTAGCCATCAGATTGCCTTGAAATTGTAGATCCACACCCTCACTTGATCAACCTACTTGGATCTAAATTTTGGATGCCATTGGACTTGTCTTGATCCATTTATACCACTTTTTAGCCTCCTTGCGTAAAGTCGCACCACCTTGGAGAAGTGAGTTGGTCCACTTCTAGGATGTGGGTACTTGAGATTTCAGTGGATTTGGAACGGGCATAATTCAAAACCTAGGTCTAGTGTGTCACTTCATCAAATCTTGCCTTAGGGATAGCATTCCTTGTTTTAAGGGATTGTGGTCCACTTAGGTCAAACCTAGATCTAGACCTATTCATCCATCAAGACTTTAATTGCCCACTTATCTCATGCAATAGGAGTCCTTAACCACAAGTTAACCTTACTTTGACTCCATTATCCCAATTCCCAAGGCACTGGTTTCTCTCCAAGTCAATTCGACTCTCCTAGATTGTTGGATTAACTTGTGAATTGACCTTTGTGTGGTGAACTAAACCCTTTGATGTCATCATGTATCATGATCAAGCTTGTCACTCGTACTAGGTAGCCCCAATTCAACCACTAAACTACCCTGCATTAGACACGGTTCCCAAGGCAGTGGATTTTCTCACATTGAATTAGTACTTTAATCCTGGATCCTATTTCAAATATCATAAGTTACTCTCACATCAACAATGAACCAAAGCTATACTCATTGAACCCCTCACTTATCTTGTGACTTCATCCTAAGGTCTAGGAGAAACCATACACCTTACTTCACTTAGAATTAACTTGATTTGGTGTTTTGGTTTTGATCTCTCCTGTCGGGAGTAGATCGGGTCTCCCCCTTTGTTGTCTAGGCTAGATAACATAAAGTGAAGGTTGCCTCGACTAGCGTGACAACCATCTATTGGAGGTCGAGGTGATCGTGGTTGCACCTTTAGAGTTGCCCTTTCCTATTGCCATCCATGAGTGGATACATCCATAGGGGTAACTACAGTTTAGGTGATAACACTACCCTCGCTATGGTTTCTTGTGGAAGAAGGGCACACTCTTGTGCTAGGGCTTAATCTTCATGATTGGTATTGTTTTTGTGTTGGATTAATTTCTTTTGAGAAAAGTTTGTTGGGCTTTCTCCCGTTTGGGTTTCCCAGGATAAATCTTTGTGTCTCTTGTGCATGGTTATTCTTTCAGTGATCCTTGTTTTATTTTCCGCTGCAAATGAATGATGCTATAATTGTGGGATGAGATTATTATGAAATTAAAGTTGAAAGAGATGAAAATTATATTGCTATGTTGAAAATCTAACACTGATAAAGTCGGACATCCCGTGCATAGTACGGAGACGACCAAGGACCGGCTCATATAGGCACATGATGGCGATCAGGAGTGTCTCGGAGATGCCTATGCTTTTAAGCCTCTGGAATAAGGCCTCGCATGGAATAGAGTCGAACACTTTCCAAAAGTCTACTAGGCAGCAGTAGACATTTGAAGAGCGGTGGCGCACCCCCTTAATGATAGCCCGGAGTGTGAGGATATGATCAATGATCTGATGTGCAAGTCGAAACCCTGCCTGCCCCTTAGCTCTAAGGAGTCACCTCTCAAGCTCCCGAGAAAGCCTCATGTGTAGGGTTGTTGCATAGAGTTTGGAAAATGTGTGGCCCACCATGATCATTCTATAGTTATTTGGATCTGTATTGGGACCCAATTTATGGATTGGGTGGATACTATGATGAGACCAAGTGGGTGGAAAACCTATATGGACGACATGGTTAAATAGATCGGCTAGGAGGTTACCCAGGGCATGAGGACCATGCTTAAAGAATTCTAACTGAAACCCTTCCTCGTTCGTTGCTTTGTTGGTGCTCATCTCCCAAACAGCTTCTCGGATATCTGGGTGGGAAGTTATCTCTGTGAAGAATCATTCAAATAATAGTTGCGTTGTAAGAATTCTTAGCTATTGTTTTGATTACGAAGATTGTAGCGTGTATTGCAATAAATTATATTACAAAGATTGTAGAAGCTTGTTGCAGAGCTTGTCTATTGCAAAGTGTTTTATCTTTAAAGATGCATTCGCTTGTCTCCATTATCGAGGTAGTACTCACTGGCAAAGAGAACTATCGAGAATGGTAGAGGAAGATCCAGCACACTCTGATCTTCAACAATCTGTGGGATGGCATCTATGAAGGAGAAACTATTGAAGGAGAGGATGGCGCTACACCTATAGCAGCTACAAAATCAAATGTAGAGAAGGAACTCGCCATATGGGAGAGCAAAGACAAGAAGGCTTATGCATTAATCATTGTTAAGTGAAGAGGTGAGTCAGCATATTACACCTACTAAAACTTCTTATGATGCTTTAAAGAAGCTGAAGGTTTCTATGACTCACACTCAGAATTGGAGCTAATCCAATTGTTGTTGAAGCTCTTCAACCTAGAATTGAAGGCTAATGATCCCACAACGGTAACATATGAGATTAAAACCATCATGCATGGAATTGAAGCCGTTGGTGTGAAGGTAGATCATCCTCTCATTGCCTTCATCAAGGTCCTATACCCCACCTATTCCCACTATCTTGAGCCACTTCAAGCTAGTGGCAAGCTGAAAGACCTTGATTTTGACACTCTGGTGGAGAAAATTGTAGAAAACGAGAAAGCCTTTGGAAAGAAGACAGTTTAGCCCACCAAAGATGCTGCATACCTTACTCAGAAAGGGAAGAATCAATCAAAAGATTCTTCTAAAGGAGAAAACAGTAGGAGAGGACAAGGAAAAAAGAATCTCAAGGAAGAGGGGGTATACACAATCACAGCAAGAGACCTGATCTTCATTGTCTCTAGTGTGGCAAGAATGGACATGATGCAAAATATTGTTGGGCTCCATGGGAGACAATTAAAGATAAGTATGACCAAAAGAAAGAAGACAAAGGTAAAACTCACGAGTCTGGTAAAGCTCATGAGTCTAGTAACGCTCTTAAATCTACTCATTTCATTATTACACATTGTAATGTTGGAATAAATTAAGTTATGTTCAATACATCATTCACATCTTGGAGAGATGCTTGGTTGCTTGACACTGGTGCAACTTGCCACGTGACCTTTAGAAAAGATTTCTTTGAAGAATCCAATGACAATGTAGAAGGTGTAGTATATTTTGTAGATAAGTCCAGCCTCAAGCACAAGGGAATTGGCGTCATCGGGCTCAAATCGGTTGGATTCCCTAGCTTTCTGTTGCATAACACTCTCTATCTTCCAAAGCTGCGGAGAAACTTGTTGTCTCTTGTGTAGATTTGACAGCAAGGCCATTCCATCCACATATTTGATGGACAAGTTGAGATAAGAAGATCCTCTAGCAACCAAGTCATCATGACCGGATATGAAGATGAGAAACTATTGAAGCTGAAAGGCACAATCTACAAGAGTGCAGAATTTTGCACACCTCTCTCACCATGATGAAGGTACATTATCTTCCATTATTTTGTGGCATGTTAGATATGGGCACATCAACATGATGGTCTTCGTTTGTTGAAAAAGAATGGTGTTTTTGGTTTACCCACCATTCCAAAGAACTTGAAACACTGTGATGCTTGTATTATTGGCAAACATGGTAAGTAGCCTTTCCATGATTCAAATTCCATAGCATGTAGAAAACTACAGTTGATACACTCTAACATGTGTGGCCCCGTGCCTGTCACTTTTGCAAATGATAATAGATATCTCATGAATTTTATTGATGACTCCACCATGATGTGATGGGTTTATTTACTAAAGCAAAAATATGAGGAATTTGGCTTTTTAAAAATTTCATGCATGGATTGAAAATGAAGCACAATCTCACATTGGCACTCTTTGTACTGACAATGGAAAAGAATACACTTCTAATTAATTTGAAAACTATCTTCATCAACATGGGATTATGCATCAAACCTCTATTCCATATAATCCTCAGCAAAATGGCGTAGCAGAAAGAATGAACAGGACACTCTTGAATATGGTACACTCCATATTATTTTTCAAGAATGTAAAATTGATGTTTTGGGGTGATGCAGTTTTATGTGTCGTCTTTTTGAGAAACAGAAGTCCATCTCATGCTCTTGCCAACAAGACTCCGTATGAAATGTGGTATGGCCGCACTCCTTCGGTGAGGCATCTCAGGGTCTTTGGTTCCACCTATTATGCCTTATTTCCAAAGGAACAAAGAAACAAGCTTGGTACAAGGAGTCAAAAGTGCATCTTATTGGGGTACTCAAACACCACCAAGGCATATCATCTTTATGATGAGGTAAACAAAAAGTTTATACTTTCCATAGATGTCTTTTTTCTTGAAATGAGTAAAAATGACCAATCTATTGAGAAGAAGCTTGATCATCTGGATAAATTTACCAATGTAAAGACATTTCATGAATTTGACAATGAGATTCCACATCTTGGAGGGGGGATCCCTATCTTGGATCAATCTTTGGAATCTCCTTTTGTAGCACCATCTCCCCCTCATGTAGAAGTTCTTGCTACTTCACCAGTATAGGAGGTTCAATTGGATGATGTGAATGAGGGGATCGAAAGATTGAATCTTGAAGAGAATGAAGCACCACTAGCTAAGAAACCTGGACCCTCACGAAAAGTTCCAAAGTGGGTCACGAAAACACTTGAAAGTGTTCATCCTGATGATGTTGAAAAGACAGGAACCAGAAGTTCAACAAGACAAGAAGATGGAGGAGATGCAGATAATGCAAATACAGGTGATGAAGAAGATATGGATGTTTCATATGATTCTGAATTGAATTTATATGCTAACCTTGAACCAACTTCCTTTGAAGAAGATATTGCTCATGCTGAGTGGAAAGAAGCCATGCAGAATGAAAACGATGCTCTCATCAAGAATGGGACATAGAAGTTGGTGGACCCTCCATTTGGAACCAAACCAATTAGCTGCAAGTGGGTCTACAAGAACAAGTACAAATCAAATGGCTCACTTGAAAAACATAAGGCAAGGCTTGTGGAAAAAGGATTTGCACAAAAAGAAGCCATTGACTATGAGGAGACTTTCTCCCCCATAGCAAAATGGGCTACCATACGCACTCTATTGTCTTTGGCTACACAAATTGGGTGGAAAGTTCATCAAATGGATGTGAAAATTGCTTTCTTGAATGGAGAATTAAAAGAGAATGCCTTCATGTCTCAACCAGAAGACTTTGTTTTGAAGGGACAAGAACAGAAGGTATGCAAACTCATCAAGTCTGCATCAAGTCTGTGTATGGCCTGAAATAAGCACCTTGTGCATGGTATGAAAAGATAACCGAGCATCTTCCGAAATTGAATTTCAAACACTTTAATATTGATGATGCAACATTGTTTGTCAAGAAAGCTGGAAGATCTTTCGTATACCTTGTAGTGTATGTAGATGATCTATTGATGACAGGGAACAATGAAAGCATCCATAAAGAAAGAATTGAAGAAGCGCTTTGAGATGACAGATTTGGGACATCTTCACTACTGCTTGGGAATGGAAGTGACTCAAAATCCAAAGTATATATTCATCTCCCAGAAGAAGTACATTGGAGAGTTTTTTAACAGGTTTGGCATGACATAGTGTAACCCTTTCTCTACTCCAATGGAACAGAACTTGAAGCTCACATCAAAAGAATGAAATGAATTTGAGGATGCAACCAAGTACAAATAGCTTGTGGGGAGTCTTATCTACCTTCCCACCACCAGACCAGATATTTTATTTGTTGTCGAGATCCTTTCCAGGTTCATGCAAAAACCCTGTGAAGGACATTGGTCTGCTGCAAAAAGAGTTCTAATATACTTGAAGGGGACTCAAGACTTTGGACTCAAATATTCTAAGGTTGATGACTTCAAATTGATTGGATATTATGATTCAAACTTTGATGGCGACAAAGAGAATGGAGTCTCTTCCTTAGGCTACCTCATGAGTCTTGGATCAACAGTTGTCTCCAGGAGATCATGCAAACAGTCTGGTCCAACAAATTACACAACAGTGGCAAAATATGTGGTTGTTGTAGAAGCAACAAAGGAGATTGTGTGGCTCAAGAAAATACTTGAAGATTTAAAGGAGAAATAGGTGACAATATTGACAATACTTCTGCAATCAAGTTGGCCAAGAATCCCAGATTCCATGATCAAACAAAGCACATCAACACAAAGTACCATCTGATTCAATATCATGTAGAGGCCAAGACTATTCATTTGAGGCATTGTTCCACAAGTGAGCAAATTGCAGACATCTTCACCAAAGCGTTTGGAAGAGGAAAGCTTGAAAAGTTCAAAAAGATGCTTGGACTCACGAACACCCCTTTAGATTAAGGGGGGAATGTTGGAAACCTAATCCATAGGAATTATGGTTCCTCTTGTAAATTAACTTAGTTATTGGAGAAATAAGGTGAATATACACGTAGCTTTGGTATGTGAAAGACCAAGGGTCACTCTTCCTCTTGTATAAATAGGACATTCTCATTCAATACAAATCAGTCCATCCTTGGAGTTACCAAGGTCTAACATGACTGATGTGTGGAGTATATTATATTTGGAGCTTAGCTCATAGGAGGCTGCCCCCTCAAAGAGACAAGTAAACAGGAGTGGATTCCTTCCATAAAAGGATCAATTGTAAGGGGTTTCCCTGCCTTAAGGGTTTTGATATTAATACAGTGTGGAGAATTTATGATATCTCTTATGTGATTGCATATTCAGATGTAAGATACTTAACACTAAATTTATAAGGAGTAGTTTGAATTCCTTAATAACAAACAAATCCATGAAGCTATAGGTATAGCCCAAGGACTTCACACTATCAAGATAAGAAAGATACCATCCTTTATCATAGAACTAGATCTCTCGAAAACATAAGACAAATTCAAATAGGCATTGATTAGGTTGATACTTAACACTAAATTTATAAGGAGTAGTTTGAATTCCTTAATAACAAACAAATCCATGAAGCTATAGGTATAGCCCAAGGACTTCACACTATCAAGATAAGAAAGATACCATCCTTTATCATAGAACTAGATCTCTCGAAAACATAAGACAAATTCAAATAGGCATTGATTAGGTTGATAGTTCTACAAGTGGCTACAAGCTAGAGATTGTGAATTGGGTAGGAGGATGTTCCTCGTGTGTTTCTTTCTCTCTCTTAATCAATGGTTCAGCCTTTGATTTTTTCAAGCCCTCAAGGGGATTAAGGTAGGATTGTCCCCTATCTCCCCTTCTATTTTTAATGGTAGCATAAGGTCTCAGTAGGTATCTAATAAACGAGAGAACCCCTAAAGGAATAAAAGGCATAAAGATTGTAAGGAATTTAATTCTAACTCATTTGTTGTTTGTTGGTGAAGTGCTCTTGTTTAGCAATGGCGCTCTTAGTGATGCACTGGTTTTCCATCAAGTCTTAGAGCCTTAGAGATGTACGGGCAAGCAATCGATATGGAAATTAACAATCACAAGTCTTCCATCTCATTTCACAATACAGTCCCTGAACAAGAAAAAGCCATCCATGCAATCCTACCTTTTTAGGCCAATGAATTCAATAAAGGGTCTGAGCTTAAAGCCAATGAGTATGTGTATAAAGATCAGATATGGCTTTACAACAAAATTTAGAAAAGAATCTCTTCATGATGCATGAGATAGTTGTCTATGAGTGGGAGGTTAGCAATGGTTAAAGTAGTTTTAGAAGCCATACCTATCCACTGGAATTCACTTGCATACATTCCTAAAGGCATACTTAATAAAATATGAAAGGTCTTCAATTTTCTATGGACAAGTAAAAAGAAAAGGAGAGTATGCCTCTAGTTAGATCAGATAGGTTGGCCAAGCCTAAGAAGATGGGGGGTGGGGGCTAAAGAATATATATCATTTTGGCAAAGCATTGGCAGCGAAGACTCTTTGGAGACTCATTTTTGGTTAAGGGTTGTGGCAAGATGTGATGGTCCAAAACTATGTAGAGCCACTTTCATTAAAGGAATGGATTAGGAATCCGATCAAAAGATTTGTCAAAGCCTTAATTATCTAGAAAGCATTAGTTTTATCCTTTCCACTTATAAGTAACCGGTTGGCATGGAAGTTGGAAATGGGGTGTAGGTTTATGTTGGAGTGGACCCTTGGATAGTTAGCAGAGGCATGCACAAACTGACAATAAGATTATTGAATACCATTAGATAGAATAATATACTCTACTTGGTAGATGCTCACAACCCCAACAATGCCACATTGTGCAAAGAAGGATGGAAATCTCCATAAGATAAAGGACCAGAAGGTGATATAAGATAAGATAAGATAATTTTATTAATGTCCAACAAATGACCACTAAAGTAGGTCAATGGGACTATCGAACACAATGGTGTCAATACAATGTGGTAGTGCAAAGACAACTCCTATAAAAAGCAATATGCAAAAAGTAAAGTGTTGATCTAAGCTAATGCCTGGAGAACCAACCTTGAGAGAGAAAAGCAAATCTTGAAGAGGGATGTACTATGGGAATGAATCCAAAGTCTTGAGTGCAAATCATGCAAGTCTATTAGGGTCCACTAGAGCTAGCTCCCCAAGCATCTAAGGTCGAGTGGAGAAAACTCAAGATGGAAAATTGTTTAGAGGAAGAGTCGGTGGAGGACCTAGACAACAAATTGTGATGTTATTAAGAAGAAGTCACTTACCATTGGGGCCTAGGTGATCTCATCTAACTATTGTTATGGGATATGGACTAGAAAAGCAACTAAGGTCTCCAAGAAGTAGGGATCTTTCCCCAGGCCCACACTAATCTAGAGTCAGATGCAAGGCCACTATCAATCTATCTCTTGGTGCCCCTAGCCGATGGGAGCACCATGAAAAAGGAAGTGATCATCCTAGTGGACATTGGTCTAGGGAGTGGCTAGAGAGTATGGAAATGGATCCTGATGGCCTCCTACATGTATAAGGACAAGCATCTCTAGTCGAGGTACCTGGAAAAATTGGATAGGGTAAATGACTCCCTAAAAAGACAATGGAACCACCCTTACATTTCGTAGTAGATGGGCAGGGAAAAATGAAGTGCTCCTTTGTCTCAACCTCCTAGAGATGGCACAACCGGTAGATCCTCTATATGGACGATCAAGATGGTGCTCCCTCTCCACCCAAGGTCTTTGTGAACCCACTCTGAACTAACCCAAGGGAATACGAAGAGCGTGCATCCAATGATGACGTGTGTACAGAGGTCAAAGAGCAAGCAAGGGAATGGCAAAAATTAGCTTCGTGTTTTATGAAACTTCGGATTAAAGAAGATATGTTGTTGTGGTCTAAAAATGCAATTGGAGGTAGATACATTACTTGTCTTGGTTACAAAACAAAGTTTCCAAAAGGGCAAGGAGATGAGGCAAATGGTGGTGTTCCAAGCTTTGAAAGATTAGAGCCCCTCCTAAAACTCAATTGTTTATGTGGCAATCATTGTCCAATAAGGTTCCCACTTGGGAGGTATTACCAAGGAGAGGATGTCAAGGTTAAACTATACGTGCTCTGTGCAAAAATTGTGGTGAGACTACCTACCATTTATGAATTGTTTGCCATTTTACTAAGGAGGTTGGTCAGCATCAAAGGTACTTTCAAATGGGAATGGAATATGGGAAGGTGAAACAATGGAATGTGCTTCACAAAAGCTAGATGGATGACATATCAGTAGCAGAAAATTTAAGTGACTCCTTTGACAGTATGTTAGGCAATCAAGTTGGTGAGGAATGATGCATTTTTCATGATCAAGCCCTCACACCATTACAAGTCTTCTATAAAATTCAATTTTTGTATGAGGGGCTCAAGAACATAGTGAAGACTAAATCGCCTAGATACATCCCTCCAATGCAGATAAAAAAAAACCAAACCTTGGGGTTTCTTCGATGGAGCTTCGAGGAAAAATCCAAGCTTCCGTCACACCAATGGACTTCTTTTCTTGTCTGACAGTCATAGGTTTCCTTCACCTGTGGCCTAGGGTGCAGCAGCAACAATATGGCAAAGCTCAAGGCAATGTCAATTCTGTTGGAATCATTGTGGACATAGACATCACCAAGTTGCAAATGTATGAAGATCCCAGGCTTGTGATTGAATGGTTGAATGAACATTTCCAAAACCATAACATTAGTTTATCCCATCTTGTTACCTAGATCACAGCGCAAGTGTATAGGTTTACTTTCTTCAAATGCAGCCATTTCTTTCATGAAATTAACGTTTTAGCAGATGAGCTGTCGAGGAACACAATTGGTGGTCAAGAAGGTGTTCTTGACCTGAGATTAAAGATGAGATCACCTCTTATCTACCTCAGAGACAAATGTTTGACTAGACATTTTTGGAGGATATGATATGACAATATTGATAGATCTTTATAGATTGGGAGCTATTTGGATTGTGGTCTTCTGACTTGTTGTGAAGGATTATATGGTTACTTCAATTTCTTCTTTGACTTTTAGCTTTTTTTTTAACTATGCTGTATGATGTATAAGTTGTTTCGATGATCTTTTTATAAATCAAATCTGAACTTTCTGGTTAAGTAGTATAGATAGGGCCTAAGAAACCCTGCCCATCTTAAATCTCTTGTACAGCTTTCTGCTTCCCTGAAGATGAGCAGGGTTTCTGCTCAAAACGTGGATCCAAATGCCCAACACAGTGAAAATCCAAAAAAGAACATGGACAGTCACCAATGTTGTTGGGAATTTGGCTGGTTTCATTGCTGCAGGTGCCTGGTTCAAATCACCCTATGTGAGGTGCACTAATCTACACCAACAGGTCTGCTATGAATGCCATCCATGAAGGTGGGGAAGCATCCATTGGGTTGGGTTTCCCCACAAAGTTTTCCCCAACAAAAATAAAATAAATAATAAATATAAACCCAAAAAATACCCAAAAGGATTGGATACATTGATAAGGAGTGATAGGAGTGAGGAGTTTTTCACCAGTGAGCGAGGTCCAATTCCCATGAGGGCTTTTTGCTGAATCCATAGGGTCACCTTGAGGTAGTGGTCGATCATGTGGCTGAGGTTGAGGGCAGAGAAATTATATTAAATGAGCTTGTAACTATTCAAACATAAATGAATCAAAGCCTACCGATATCCTTCAAAATTGGAAGCCCAAAGGAATTGGATCCACCATAGGGTCACCTTGAGGTTGTGACCGGTGCATGCACATATAAATTTTCTATAATGCTAGGGATAGAAATAATATGAAAAAAAAACACCAATTAGAATCAATTTCAACGCAAACAAGAGCAACACAGGCCCTAGCAGTGTGCCTATCTGACGGACTTCTGGTTTTCATAATAATTCCTATTTCTGAAACTGTTCGAGAATTGAGACTAAAAATGACAGTTTTGTTATCGAATACGTTGACTTCGTGTTGTTCTTGCTGAGAACAAAATTGACAAATCCCATGCACCATTGTCCCTGTCTGCATCTCAAAAGAATAGAGGCCAGCAAATTAAGTTTTCAAAATTATGATAGTTGGGCTTCTCAAATGTCTCGCGTGGGGAGAAAGAGAAAATGCAGACCTCGGAGAAGCAACATGTGGCTGCGCCGAGAATCGAACCCACGGCCGCAATGGCGTATCCACTCCTCCAGCTGGAATTGTCGGTTGAGCGTCCGCAGTGGGAAACGTTGGAGGAGATGGTGGAATGAGACCTCCAGCTTCCGAGGGTAAGCTGTACGGCTCTGCCACATCGATTTGCCATCAAACCCATGAATTTCACAACAAATACAGAACTTGATTTGATTCGAGTCTGGTAAACACAGGGAACACGATTACTGTCTCAGTATTCTTGTGATCGTCAACGACTCGAGAGTAACCTCCGCGTCACTTTATTCTTAAATTATTGCGTACTTTTAAAATTTGAATGTAGAGGTGTAGACCTAATTAAAATGATTATTGTTTAGTACTTCCTAGAGTGGATCCATGTATCTATGGAAAAAAAAGAGTGGATCCATGTGGTCTCTCGGTATCTCGATGTGTCGTCCAAGGCTTGTAATGGGTCAAATTGCACTATAATGTATGAGTATCAATTGGAGAGACTTGAATTATTGCAAGCAAAAAAAACATGTTAAGAGAAAAACTTGAATTTCATTGAGATATTATTAGCATTCGCCCCTTTAGGGACAAAAATGAATGTCGCTATGAGAAGAGGAAAGTTAGAAGGAAGAAAAATATAAGCAGAGAGAGACAGTACTTAGGTGAAATAACTAATTGAACACAAATATATATAAAGGAATAAATGTCATTCGATTAATGAAAATGCACGACATAATCCAAGCGGACCCATAAAGTATCAACTAAGTGTAGCACCAAATTGCAAATAGATATAGCAAGTAGATATGCAAATACCATCATCAAATAACAGTAGCCCTATTTAATATTTTATGAACATCAACATATAACTTTCAGATATATTGATTTTATAGCAAAAATAGAGAGCGAGCAAAAACTGCGATAACCAATTCAAGCAGCTGAAGTAAATACTGGAAACCATCAATTTGATTTGGCATAAAGTCTTAAAAAAGGAAGCTTTAAAACCAAAGAGAAATAACTTAGGATCTTGCAAATGTAAATCGTACTACATAAATATTTATGGGTTGAGTCTATGTTGCCGACTACCACAAAAATGTATTAATAGTGCATACAACATATCCCGACTGGTCCACGGAGATTTTGTTTATTGGTCGTCAGAACCGACCGACATATCTCGACTGGTCCACAGAGCTTGTCGACTTACATTGCAAATTTTCAGCTGATGGGCATAGTCGATAGGTCGACCTCTCCTACCTCAAAATCTTTCTCTTTGGCGAAGAAAGAAGGAGATGTGAAATAATTGAACAAAAGATGGATGACTGTGCAAAATTGATAGCTATAGCTGGTACTGTTTATTTATGACTGGAACTGGCCGTTGCTTCTTGTTGTGCACAGACCTGAACAATTGTTTCAGCCGAGATTGATAGATGGTGGTGGAAGTTTTCCCAATGGCGCAGTGAGTTTTGGATGTCAATCGTAAGTGTTGTAAAGCTTGATAACTCAGTCATTTTTTCCTCTGTTGTCTTGCTCTGCAGATGAATTAAGTCTGGACCAAATAGCTCAATTTTCTTATTGGCAGCTGTAAGCAGTGTTTGGAGATGTGGTTGAAGTTGTTCCACTTTAGAGAGGTTGTTTCGGGCTTGGCTCAACCATTGCTCTTCACTTTTTTCTAATTTCTCCAATTTGCTATTTTCTATCAGAATTTGGTCTTTGATGGTTCTGCTCATGGTGTCGTCAACTACTCAGCGTTGCTAATGAAGTTTATCAATTAAGTCACTTGTGTTCCACATTTCTATGAATACATTGCCATAGTGTTTGTACCAATTTCGGAGAACATCAATGACAGTAGCTGCTTCATCATTATACTGGTTGAGCTGATCATATGCTGAATTTAATGCTTCATATTGTGTCGACATCAGGGATGTTGTTATTGTGGCCTGTTCCTATCGGTCCCTTATGAGTTCTCCTCGCAATCTCGACACGACTGTTTGGAATAACTGAAGAGCTTTATCAAGTGTGCTAGTCGTGTCGGAGCTTTCTAGAAGAGAAACAACTTCTTGCGCTAAGTCCTAACACTTATTCAAAAATACATTTTGGTCCTCTTGTAATCGGTGTATGCGGTCTTCAGTTTCTAGTCGTTGATGTCGTTGCTCTCGACTAATTGCATCAGTCAGTAAGTCGAGCTCTGCTTGTGTTGCTTCTTGTGGCTTGTATGTCGAGATGGGCCCGAATTGGTCGAGATGTACAGATAATCGACCCAGCTGAGAGATATGATCCATATGTTGTTGTTGTTGTTGCAGCTCTCTATTTTGGCGTCGTTTGTCTTGACGCTGGTTTTTCTTGGACTTTCGTTGAGATTTTGGAGGCTCTAGTTGTTGTTCTGAGTCTTTGTGTGTCTTGGCTGCTTCACGTGAGACTTGTGTTTCCACTTGTGCTTCGTCAATGTTTTGTTCTGCTTGTATTGAGCTACTTGGTACGGCTGCTGTATTTGTCGGGAGTGCTTCTTCGACCATTGGTTGATTGTCTTCTTGTCCTCGTTCTGTGGCTGCTTCAGTGATTTGTGCTGCTAGTTCCATGGCTGCTTCAGTGATTTCTAGTGCTGGTTTGGCTACTGCTTCAAAGATTTCTTGACCTGGTACTTCTTGTTCTTGAATTACTTGAGATGGAGTAGTGGTTCCGTCAGCAGGGGTAGGGAACAACACATTAATATCTGGTGTGTCTTTGACTCGGGGAGCAGGGTTGGAAAGGGAGATGCCAAACGGTTTCGGACTGGCGACAGGAGACAATACTTCTGGTATCAATGGTTCGACTGAATTCAAAACTTCAAGGTCTGGTGGTTGTTCTAGGGATTGACGACAAGTCGGGGAGGTGAATGGGATTGCACCGACGGGTTTACTGGAAAAGGGATAAACTGTGAAGTTTCCTCGCAAGAAATGGTACTGGTGGGGTCTAGATTACGCTGAAGATGTCTATGATGCATACCAATTGCTTCTGGTGCTGAAGTATTCGGAGGTTTCAATAGTTTAGTTGGGTCAGCACCAAGAGGGGTGGAGTTAGTCGATGGGTTATTGATGATGAAGACAGGTTTCTTCGTCACTAAATCTTGCCATTTTGGGAACATATTGGGAAGATTGGTTATGAACTGCATTAGGTCTTGTTCAGTTTGAAATGTTTTACAAAGAGGGAGAGGAAGAGATTGTACAACATTTGAAAACTGAGTTAATGCTAAAGGTGCAAGTGGAGTACTTATAGGTGTAGCGAAAATAGTGTCTTCCGTCACAATAGTTGGAGACATTGCGGGTGAACTTATAGTCAAGTCAATAGAATCCTCGATCATAAGCTGAACTTTATTTTGTAGTTGTGGTTGGCTATGACCTTCCTCAGCTTCCAAAAATCTCTTAAACTCCTCATCGACTAGTACTTTATTTTTAGTTGCATCCTCGAGAATTTGTGTTGCACTGTCGAACAGTTCTACCTCGTTTTCCTCAGTCGACTCCTGTATGATCATTTTTCCTTTTCCCTTGCCATGCAATTGTACATTTCGTGCTTGTCGAGCTTCTGCTAACTCGTCCGCTACCTGTTGAATGTTGTCATTCGTCAAAGCATATTCTGGGTTGTTGGAGTGACTTTGTTCATCTGAATGTTCAGCTGTATCTGGAGGGTCTTCATGTGGTGTAAGAGTAAGTGCTAGAGGTTGTTGTGCAATTATAGGTTCAGCTTCATATACAAAGGTGTGCATATATAGGAGGCCTTCATATTCTTCCTCTTTTTCTGGATCTGTTAGAGGTTCAACTATGGGGATGCTTACCTCTCGGGCATTAGCAGGAATTGGCAATATTGTATTACTTTGTCTGCTGAGCTCATTGAAGATTTCTTCGACAGAAGGGTAAACGTTGAGAGGTCTTGCGGTGCCACCTATGCCTTGCAGGTGCTAGACCTTGGTGTGATCCAGCTCAAGTTGGATGTGTGCCGATGGAGGCAGACTTCGTCGAACATTTTGAGGTACTCTCCATCTGGTGGATACAGTTTTTAGGTTTTGAAACCAGACTTCAAGCCAAATTTTTACTATTGAAGGGCCTAGCCGACTTCCCCCAAATGTAAAACACTTGAAGTTTTGCACTAACATGGGTCTTTGTAGAGCAAAGTCTTTATTTCCTGATGGTCTCAGATGCGTCATGGCAATCCAGATAATTAGAGATGGGTACCGAATGGCCACTTTATCATTTTGACATTTGGGGCATATCGTCCGGATAATGTCGGCTAAGTAGTTTTCCCAGTTGTATTGTTTGCCAGAAACTGCCATTATTTCAATTTTTAGATCTGAACCGTGACCCGAAGTTGATAAAGCGGTCGAAACAATTCGAGCAACTATCTTATAATTTTCATACTTCATGTTACTTATCACTAACCCTCGAGAATTTTTTCCATTCGAGTGCTCTGTAAATTCTTCAATCAACTCTGGCCTATGTCGAACGGGTACGTCTTCGCCTTTATTTGACAATCCTGTAATCTTGTAAATAAGTGAACCATTTATCTCAACCGGGGTATCAAAATAAAATTTCCCATTATGATATCTGCTAACTATGAATTGAGCAATAATATCCTTGAGTCCACCAAATGATTCAAGCAGAGGTGCTTGCATGTAATTCAAAACTGTAGCAGCCCGCAATTTTACAGCTTCTTCTCTCCATTGGCCGTTTGAATCTTTTCCCCAAATTAGAATGTCTTTCCATGTTCTTTGCCAATGTGACTCCTGTACCTTAGCATTTCGAATCTGCTGCAAGCGGGTTTGCAACGGTGTTTGGGCTGTCTCTAACTCACGAACTTTAGCTGTGACTGAACGAGTGGTTGTCTGAACCCTCTTGGGTGCCATGGTTTCTTTGCAATTATCAAGATCGCAGAGGTTTTCTGGTATGTCTTAAGTCTGGTTTTCCAATTCTTGTAGAAGAGTATCGAGGAATCCTCAACTTCAGGATTTAAAAAGGACGAGCTCGACACGTGTCAATGTAAAGTAGATGGGTGTAATAAAGAGTGATTTAACAACGGAGTTAATTTTGATTGACAGGCTATCCGTGCCTCATTAAATGGATGCTTTGCATTTATGTTGGAAGGTTGTCGCCTTCTATCTTTTATCTGATCATGTCGGTATGGCTAAGCTGTCGATTGTGATTAATATGGTGGTTTTGACATGTACGCGTGGCTACTTGGAAACTTCCATCTTGAAAGCCTTGGTATTATCGACGCATAGGGTCGATATAAAATTTGGTGGATCTCCGACGAGTTACACATGTGGTTGACCTTCGACGAGTTACAGATTTGGTCGACCTGATTTTCGACCATATACACTGCGATCATGAAGTTTGAAGTTCTCTTTTTTTTTTCCTCGGAAAAAATCGTAATTTTATTTCAAATATATGAACAAAATTACATTCTGCACATGTAGAAAGATCACTGAGATCCCTACATTGTCACATATTTACTGTCCCATATAATCCTCATATCTAATGTCCCATACATACAACAAAAACTCCATACAACCCGCATATATCCTATTACATATTAGCTGTAACAGAAAAGGAGGAACGAAACCATCATTGTTCAAAAAAAAAAAAAAAAAAAACTGAGCCGTTGCTCAATGCTGTGCCTCATTATCCTCATAAAATGGTCTGTGATAATAGCTGAATGTGCCCCCCGGTGAATGAATAGTTATCCTCCATGTACCATGAGCTAATTCCTGCTGCGTAGCCTCCTTGGAGAGTTGATCTGCCAACCCATTCCTCTCCCTGTAAACATGTGTAAATGTGATGTGGTTAAAGGACAATTTTAACCGGATCACCTCCTCCAGGATAGGTAATAGAACCATCACACGACAAATTGTATTCTCCTTAGCCCATTTGATAACTAACAAGGAGTCGCCAAAAATCTGTAGAGATAGGCACCCTTGTTCAAGAGCAAATAACATCAGCAATTTGAGAGACATGAGTTCTGCATAATTATTAGATCCTCTCCCCAGACCAGCTACAAGATGGAAATAATGCGCCTCTGTTTTATAAAGGACTCCCCCCCCACCACACACCGATTGTAGGTTTAAAGAGGCGCCATCAAAAAATGCCCACGGCATGGAGACATCAATTGCTTCTACCCGCACAGGTCTTGTTCTGCACACTTGAGCAGGGGCCTCGCAATGTTGAATAACCGCCACCGCTTGTGCTACGACAGATTCCAGCGGAACCCTGCAGTCCTGGAATATCAGCTTATTACGGGTAATCCATATGCCCCAAGTGTATATACACGGTAATGCCCGGAAGGTGGAGGATTTATGAACAGACCACCACAAATGGAACGCTTCCAGCACACTCTCTCCCCTACACCTCACCTTATATTCCAAATATTTGCTGATATCATTCCAAACAGCCTGTGAAAACCGACAATGAATGAAAAGATGAGCAATGTTCTCTTCTGCATCCCTACAAAGAGGACAGATCCCCGGACCCTGGAGAAAACGTTTTAGCAGAATGTCCCAGGTAGGAGCCTTATTTTCCAGTATAGCCCAGAATAGTAATTTTGCTTTACCCAGACATCTTAATTTCCACAAATATTTCCACCACCACACCAATTCCCTGTTATGGACTTCCACATTTAGCTGGATATATCCATTTTTTGGTGAATATACTACGGAGGGATGGTGATCCCAGATAAGTACATCAGCCCTATTGGTCAATCGAATATTTGTATGTCTTAATATCCGTATATAATCCTCCCAGGCCCCCCGCAGTTCAGCCGAGATCTCAAGTTGTCGTGCAGAAATCCACCCCTGTTGCCAAAGAGTAGATACTCCCGGATCCGCTATATCAGCCAGATAATGACATCCTCTAGTAGCCATATAAGTCCTCAGTTCCACAGAAAGGACATGTCCACCCCTGCATCCAACCCAAGGGTCCAGCCCAATACGAAGGAGATGCCCATTGCCTATCCTCCACACTAATCCAGAACCGACTAAAGAGAAATGCTGCACCACCGCTTTCCAGACCACAGAGCAATTTGCCCTCGACTTATTGCTCAGCCTGATCCATTCGAGAAGAGTAAGAGGGGCAATATATTTATGATATACCACTCTAGTCTAGAGACTCTGTGTATGTAATAGTCGCCACGACACTTTGGCTCCCAAGGCTTTTGCAAACAGAAAAATATTCTTTAACCCCCATCCTCCCAATGCTTTAGGAACAACAATTTTCTCCCATCTGACCCACACCAATGCACGATGCTCACTCGATCCCTTCCAAAGAAAGGCAAAACACAATCTCCTGATCTGCTCCAGAACTCCTTTGGGTATCCAAGCAAGAGACATCCAATACACCGGAATAGCTTCCAAGACTGATTTAATCAAGACCAGCCTCCCTGCCCGAGAGAGCCATTTATGGCTCCATCCATGAAGGCGTTGTTCTAATTTTGCTATTAACCAGCACCAATCAGCCTTCATGTAAGCATTCGGTTTCAAGTGAAAGCCAAGGTACTTTAATCCATAATCAATATCCAAATTCCTATATGGTAGTTTGTTAACCATTCTATGAATATCCTGCTCGGTTAAATTCGAGCATGTGATAGTAGATTTGTCAATATTCACTAACATACCCGCTGCAACTTGCACTAATTGGAGACCTTCAACCACCTTATCAATATCCTGTCTCGTGCCATCACAGAAGATCAGAATGTCATCAACAAATAGGAGATGTGTAATGAACAGTACCTGAGTAATAGCTATGCCTCTAAAAGAACCATCAGCTTTTGCATTCAGAATAAATCTGCTAAGTCCTTCAGCAACAAGGAGAAACAACAGCGGAGACAGGGGACATCCCTGTCGAAGCCCCCTTCCCGCCTGGAAGAATGGACTAGCAGAACCATTAATCATAACAACAAAGCTCACCGTAGTGAGGCAGGCCATTATCCATCTGATAAATTCATAGCAGAACCCCAAATGAGTTAGAAGCATTCTGATATAAAGCCAGCTGACCCTGTCAAATGCTTTTGAGAGATCAATCTTAATCACAGCACCCTTCTGCTTCTGCACATTCAGAGTGTGTAATCCTTCCTCTGCAACTCCAATGGCCTCATGAATTTGGCGTCCTTCCAAGAATCCAAATTGCTCACAAGAAATGTGCTTAGACAATATATTCTTGAGTCTTCTCGCCATAACCTTAGAGATGATCTTATAGATACAATTGCAGAGAGAAATAGGTCTGAATTCATCAAAGCTGTCAGGCTTGTCCGTCTTCGGTATAAGAGCTAAAAAAGTGGAGTTGAAGGGGCCATGGACAAACCCAGCCTTTCGCGATTCTTCCACCACATTCAAAATCTCCTCCCCGAAGAATTCATAGAATCCTAAGAAGAATTCTATAGGCCAGCCATCTGGCCCCAGGCTTCTATCTTTATGAAATGATTGCATAACCAACGATAGCTCATTCTGCGTCACCTCCTCCATCAACAGTCTATTATCTTCCTCCCCCACAAAACGAGGAAATAGCTGAGTCACCCGAATTATCTCAGCAATGGAGACTCCAGGTGGTGCAGTGAATAAATCTCCAAAATGTCTAACTCCCAACTCCGCTAATCCATCAAAGCTGGAAACCTGTTCCCCAGTTTCAGAAGATAGTTCCCAAATAGAGTTTGTGAATTTTCTCCCCTTAGCATACGCTTGAAAAAATTTAGTATTCTCATCACCGCACTGAAGCCAAATCGCCCTGCTTTTCATTCTCCACAGCTCTTCTCTCTCACACAGAATCACATTCCTGCGGCTCTCCCACTCCAACAACTCGCCTTTCTGCAGTACATCTAGAAAACCCATGCCCAGACTAATAAGAATCCTATCAATGTTCAGCTCAGCAGCTCGCAAATTCTGATCATCAATCACCCTTTTGTCATGAGCCCAGGAAATAGTGGCCTCTTTGATTCGCTTTAGATTGTGATAAAAGTGAGCACCTGCATGCATCGGAGAGTCATGTGGTCGATGAACCCATTTCTCCTGAACCAGTTTAATGAAAGACTCCTCCTTCAGCCAGCTAGGATTGAATTTGAAGGGGCTAGGAGGTTTTTTCCTGCTACCTCGTAACTCCAGGAAGATGGGGCAATGGTCAGATATCCCACCAGACCCTACCCACTGTCTGACAACATCAACACCCAGTGCCAACACTTCGGCCACCAGAAACCTATCCAGTCGTTTAGCCACCCTATGATCCCCAGCTCTCTTATTCCTCCAAGATGGAGTTAGCTTGGATGGTATAATGTCAAGAAGATCCTTCCTGACAAAGGCATTAATGAAATAGTTTGCTAAAGTATCCAGAGCAGCCCGAGGCCCCCATACTTCAGAAGACCCCAGAGTAAGATTGAAATCCCCACCCAAAATCACATCCCTGCCATCAAAAATATCCATACCTAACAAGGATTCCCAGTAGCCCACCCTATTTAAGTAGGGCCCATAAATATTGAGAATCGTGATCATCCTACCAATCTCAGCATCCCATACTTCCAAACCGAGACCAGAGGATATCCCCCAAGAACAATCACATCTGCAACTCTTGACCTTCCACCCTGAGGCCAACCCTCCAGAGCGCCCCCTAGCATCCACTCCTACAAACTTCCAACCAGGGAGCAAAGATTCTAATGCTCGAACAACATCCTCACTGCCACCCAAAGTTTCTTGCAGCAGTAATACATCCGGTTGATTTAAGTCAACCAGCCTCCTAAGCGACGATTTTTTAATGGGGCTCGCAAACCCACGACAGTTGAAGGACATAAGTTTCATAAAAAACCCCCATCCTGGGCTTTCACTGCTCTAAGTGCCCACTCAATAGAAGATTGTGTTCCCATCACTAAATCCACTTTAGCCCGTTCGTGCGCTTTAGATAAATGGGATTTACGTCCCCGGCCTTTCCCCCCAACACTTGAGGCCAATTCAGGTAGTCCCTTGCCCCCCGATCCACCTTCAGGTATCTCCCTACTACGAAGAGCATATCGAATACTTCTACCCTCGGTACTGGTAGAGTGAGTGGTGGAAACCATAGATGGCGTGACAATACAATCCATATCAGGCCGTAGACAATGATCATCCGGGCGAAGAGGAGACCCATGGCTGCCCCCCCCCCCCAATACAAATGGGTCATCTAATAATGATACGGTAGGAGAAAGGAGGTGAGACATACCCGGGTGTATCATAGGTGGACCCTGACGAATAATTGGCATCTCCCGCAGCAATATTGTAGTGGCCTGAGAAGTCGGAATCACAGAAAAAGAATCCCCCTCAGCATTAGGAGGCGCACTCCCATTATTCACCTTTCCAATGTTCACCAAGGTTGGCAAAAAATCCTCTGCTCCGAGCCTCCCACAATGAACAGATGGTACCACAGAATCAAGAATCCCCCCCCCATCAGTAGCAGGCCCACTCCCATCAGCCACCTCCGCCTGAGAGTCCTCCATCAACACTGGAACTGCTTCTACATCTGCTGCTTCATCAGTCAAGGGCTTACTATTCCGAAACAATAAGGGACAACAGGCTACAAGATGTCCAAGAGCATGGCAGCGATGACACCTAAACGGCACACCCACATAATCCAGTAATTGAACAAAATCCCCATCCTTGGAATGAACTTTAATCTCAGCAGAAATTCCCATCCGAATATCGATATTGACCAATATCTTAGCAACCGTGTAGATGCCAGTTTTAATATGGGAGGAATCAGAACACACAAAATCACCAAGATAATTCCCAATCTCAGCAAACCGAGTTTCGTTCCACATATGCATGGGAAGTCCGGGAAGCTTCACCCACAGCGGTTCTTTAGTCACTTTCTCCGTTTTTGAGTCGAAGAAGGGGGACCATCTTTTCAGAACAAGAGGGACTCCCAGCATCGACCAATGTCTACTTAATACAGCATTGACCTCCCCTCTGTTCATAAAGATGAAGGAAAACCAACCTTTCGTCAATACACGGACCTCCGGGACAGATGACACTATGTTCTTCCACTGCTCTGCCACCCAACGCTGAAGGAAACCTCGGCCTAATCTTCTGCCCCTAACATGTCCTACCACAGCAGTATGAGAGAAATCCTCCGCCTCTGCCATCGTAACATCGACCCCCAGCACTAACAGGTCTTGTCTCTTACGTTCTTTGACCGTCTTAACTGGGTTTTTAAGAGAGTCAGCCTTGGCAGGCATCCCTGTTCGTGGCTGGGATTCGTCATCCGGCAAAAATTCAACTCTCCCCGAGACCGCCATCAATGCACCACACAACACCAATAATCTAATCAAGAATCAGCAGTATAATCCAAACAAGCAGAGTTCAGAATCCCACGCTCCTTCTGCCAGTGAAATGGACCAACCAGTTTAATCAATTAATGCAAGACACAATTTAGAATCTGAAAAGACTGGCACATACAATGCGGTACAGTATCCAGACAGAGTTATCCAAATGGAAAATAGCCTAGAAAAGGGAAAATAGAGCATTAATCCATTCCCAGAATAATGTCCAGTGTTGAATTCATCCAAGAATATCAACCACAGATCCCATGCCTTAAAATCTGCAGCAGGATTCACGTCCAATCAGAGCTGCAACGGCAAAAATCATCTAATCCCCTTATAAACAGCTCACAGCCTTCATTCAATCATGATGATCCCAGGCCATGTTCGAAGAAACTACCACAGAACAGGTATCACGATCAATCTCCTGTTCGAATCCACCGGAAACTAACATTCCATTAAAAAACGAACGTCATCGAGCCAAGAATCATGCTCCCACTCCGTCTGCCAATTCCAAGATCAAATTACTGGAAGTTAGCGCAACTGCTAATCATCCTCAATCCAGAATCTGGTGTCAATTGGCTCAGCTCAGATTTCAAAGGTACTCATCTCTCTCAGAATCCTCACACAGGGTAGTTACTCCGCAAAACCCTCATAATGCCGCCCTATAAAATCAAATCTTGATTAAACGTACTTCTCCATACTATGAATCTTGCTCCTCCTTCGATCATGCAGCGCCCATTCAGCCAAGTTTGAAGTTCTCTACAAAGTGGATGGTGACAAATAACTTTTTTTTTCATACATTTTTTCTGTTTCTGGTTGTATAGGTCAGAATACAATCTAAAGTGGTTTTGTGGTTACGCCAATTTGGCCTCTCTGCAACTTCAAGTTACATTTTGGGTGCTTACATCCAGGAGGTGAAATTCGTCAAATCTAGAAATGGGTCGAAATAATATGCGACCAAAAGAGAGTTTACATTTGGCATAGTATATGTTAAAGTTGAGTCTGGTTGATTTTTAGACTGTTTTGGCATACTCGACAGGCGACTGGACAAGTCGGTGAAGAGTGCTCAACTGCTTTGGCATACTCGACAGGCGACTGGACAAGTCGGTGAAGAGTGCTCGACTGCTTTGGCATAGCTGACAGGCGATTGCAAGATGACGATCTGGGCATGTTTGACTGTAAAGTAGATGGGTGTAATAAAGAGTGATTTAACGATGGAGTTAATTTTGATTGGCAGGCTATCCGTGCCTCATTAAGTGGATGCTTTGCATTTATGTTGGAAAGTTGTTGCCTACTATCTTTTGTCTAATCTTGTCGGGTATGGCTAAGCTGTCGATTGTGATGAATATGGTGATTCCGACTTGTACGCATTGTGACTTGGAAACTTCCATCTTGAAAGCCTTGGTATTGTCGACGCATATGGTTGATATAAAATTTGGTCGATCTCCAACGAGTTACACATGTGGTTGACCTTCCACGAGTTACAGATTTGGTCGACCTGATTTTACCCGTTTTTCGACCATATATATTGCGATCATGAAGTTTGAAGTTCTCTACAAAGTGGATGGTGGCAAATAAATTTTTTTTATATACATTTTTTCTGTTTTTGGTTGTATATGTCAGAATACAATGTAAAGTGGTTTTTTGGTTACCCCAATTTGTTTCCTCTGCAACTTTAAGTTACATTTTGGGTGCTGACATCCAGGAGGTGAAATCCGTCAAATCTAGAAATGGGTCAAAACAATATGCAACCAAAAGAGAGTTTTGATTAATACATTTGGCATAGTATATGTTAAAGTTGAGTCTAGTCGATTTTTAGAACGTTTTGGGATACTCGACAGGCGACTGCACAAGTTAGTGAAGAGTGCTCGACTGCTTTGGCATAGATGATAGGAAATTGTACAAGTTGGCGAAGAGTAGTCGGCAGACTCTTGTTGAAGATCGACTGATTATGCTGATGAAAGATGTTACGGCCGAGGTAACCAACAACTTCTGTAAAAACTCATTCACCTATTAAAGTATGGTTGAGATATGTTGGTCGAACTCTCACATTATGGTCGATTTGGGTATTCGAGAATAACAAATGTCAGCTAGATTCCTCTGTCGAGTCCACTAGATAGTGACTTTATCTATGTTGTATTTGGTCGACCACTCTGGGTCAATACTTATTTTTGGTCCAATTGTAAAATATGATCAATGGCTATGAAGGGCATGTAATTAAGATGACTAATACAGTCGCATTTTATGTTTATCTTACGCATTAATTAGTCGAGTCTATAAAAATAGTCGGGTAATTATTTAAAAATATGGTCGATGTAACAATGTCGGGACAGGTAATTTGAGTCTATACATCATATGGTTGATACAAAAAATTATATGCTAGTTGGTCAAGTGACAAGTCATTTTATTTGAGAATATTCGACCAAAAGAATGTTTTCGTCGATACATGTGGCATAGTATAGCTTAAAGTTGAGTTTGGTCGAATTTGAAAAATGGTCGTCAGATAAAGTGAATACAGATAAAGTCACTTTCTAGTGGACTCGACGAAACTTGTTTCGACCAAACTTGAGCATCGACCAAATTCGCTCTGTCCATATCCTTCTGATAACTACGCGAGCTCATAAGGCCATAACGAGGCCCAGAAACATTTTGCAAATGGTATTAGATAGAAAATGGCAGAATCTCTTTAGGAAATAAATTTATCAGCATATTGAAACGTTTTAGACAGACTATAAAAGAAACAATATGTGCAAATTGAAAAACTAATAATAAATTAACACAAATTTTTTTTAATCCTGCATCTGTTATGGGCAGATTTAATTCAACTGAGGTGGTCGGCAGACTGCTTTAGCATTGCCGATAAGCAACTGTGCAAGTCGATGAAGAGTGGTTGACTGCTTTGGCATACCCGACAGGCGATTGCACAAGTTGGTGAAGAGTGGTTGGAAGACTCTTATCGAATATCGAGTGATTATGCTGATGAAAGATGTTATGGCCGACATAACATATTCTTTAGACGGTCAATTTTTCTCGTTAGTGCCTAGGTCAGCTTCACATTTAGGTCAAGAAAAGCATGCATAAGTTTATCAACGCTTTTCATTTGAGAAAAACAAATGGAAAACTTCCATCTGTTTTGTGATGGTTCATAAATTTAAGTTTCTCTTCACTATCAGTTCATCGCATATTATATGTTAAAGTTGAGTCTGGTCGACCTTAAAAAATGGTCGGTAGAGTGTTTTCATGGGCATCTCGATAATATTTGGTTCATGAGAATTGTCAAATTTGATCAAGTATAAGTGATGTATGTGGTCGACCGCTTTGGTCGATGCTCAAGTTTGGTCGAAGCAAGTTTGGTCGAGTCCACTACAAAGTGACTTTATCTATATTGTATTTGGTCGACCACTCCGGCTCAATACTTATTTATGGTCGAATTGTAAAATATGATCAATGGCTATGTAGGGAATGTAATCAAGATGACTAATTCAGTCGCATCTGATGTGCATCTTACGCATTAATTGGCCGAGTCTGTAAAAATAGTCGGATAATGATGTAAAAATATGGTCGATGTAACATTGTTGGGACATATAGTTTGAGTCTATACGTCATATGGTCGATAAAAAAAATCATATCCCATTTCGTCAAGTGATAAGTCATTTTATTTGAGAATATGCGACCAAAAGAGAGTTTTCGTCAATACATTTGGCATAGTATATGTTAAAGTTTACTCTGGTCGAATTTGAAAACTGGTCATAGATAAAGTCATTATAGATAAAGTCGTTGTGTCTGGTCGACTTTTAAAAATCGTCGGTAGAGTGTTTTAATGGTCGTCTTGATAGTATATAATATAGTGTTTTCATGGTCGAGTCTGTAAAAATAGTCGGATAATTATTTAAAAATATGGCCGATGTAACAATGTCGGGACATATAGTTTGAGTCTATACATCATATGGTCGATACAAAAAATTATATGCTATTTGGTCAAGTGATAAGTCATTTTATTTGAGAATATGCGACCAAAAGAAAGTTTTCGTCGATACATATAGCATAGTATATGTTAAAGTTGAGTCTGATCGAATTTGAAAAATGGTCGCCAGATAAAGTTAATACAGATAAAGTCACTTTATAGTGGAGTCGACCAAATGTGCTTCGACCAAACTTGAGCATCGACCAAAGTCGCTATGTCCATATCCTTTTGAGAACTGCGTGAACTAAGAAGGCCATAATGAGGCCCATAAACATTTGGCAAAATGTATTAGAAAGAAAATGGGAGAATCTCTTTAGGAAATAAATTTATCATCATTTCAAATCCTTATAAAGTTAGGGTCCTGATTGAAATGTTTCAGACAGACTATAAAAGAAACAATATGTCCAAATTGAAAAACTAATAATAAATTAGTACAGTAACATTTTAATCCTGCATCCGTTATGGGCTGATTTAATTCGACTGAGGTTGTCGGCAAATAGTCGGGTAATTATTTAAAAATATGGTCGATGTTTGTTAGAATAAGTTGTGTTTGTCGGTGAAGAGTGGTCGACTGCTTTGGCATACTCGACAGGCGATTGCACAAGTTGGTGAAGAGTGGTCGGTAGACTCTTGTCGAATATCGAGTGATTATGCTGATGAAAGATGTTATGGCCGACATAACATATTCTTTAGATGGTCAATTTGTCTCGTTAGTGCCCAGGTCGGCTTCATGTTCAGGTCAACAAAAGCATGCATAAGTTTATCAATGCTTTTCCTTCGAGAAAAACAAATGTCAGTTAGATTCCTCGCTCATAGAGCGAATGGAAAACTGCCACGTGTTTTACGATGGTTCGTCATTTTAAGTTTCTCTTCATCGAGGTTTCCTGTCACTTCGTCGCATAGTATATGTTAAAGTTGAGTCTGGTCGACTTTTAAAAATGGTCGGTAGAGTGTTTTCATGGTCGTCTCGATAATATATGGTTCATGAGAATTGTCAAATTTGGTATAGTATAACCGATGTATGTGGTCGACCACTTTCGTCGATTCTCAAGTTTGGTCGAGTCCACTACAAAGTGGCTTTATCTATATTGTATTTGGTTGACCACTCTGGCTCAATACTTATTTTTGGTCCTATTGTAAAATATGATCAATGGCTATGAAGGGCATGTAATCAAGATGACTAATTCAGTCGCATCTGATGTGCATCGTACGCATTAATTGGTTGAGTATCTAAAAATAGTCGGGTAATTATTTAAAAATATGGTCGATGCAACATTGTCGCGACATATAGTTTGAGTCTATACATCATATGGTTTTAGTCATCTTGATTACATGCCCTTCATAGCCATTGATCATATTTTACAATTCAACCAAAAATAAGTATTGAGCTGGAGTGGTCAACCAAATACAATATAGACAATGTCACTTTGTAGTGGACTCGACCAAACTTGAGGATCGACGAAAGTGGTCGACCACATACATCAGTTATACTTGACCAAATTTGACAATTCTCATGAACCATATATTATCGAGACGACCATGAAAACACTCTAACGACCATTTTTAAAAGTCGACCAGACTCAACTTTAACATATACTATGCGACAAAGTGAGAGGAAACCTTGATGAAGAGAAACTTAAATTGACGAACCATCGCAAAACACGTGGCAGTTTTCCATTCGCTCTATGAGCGAGGAATCTAACCGACATTTGTTTTTCTCGAATGAAAAGCGTTGATAAACTTATGCATGCTTTTGTTGACCTGAATGTGAAGCCGACCTGGGCACTAACGAGACAAATTGACCGTCTAAAGAATATGTTCTATCGGCCATAACATCTTTCATCAACATAATCACTCGATATTCGACAAGAGTCTGTCGACCACTCTTCACCAACTTGTGAAATCGCCTGTCAGGTATGCCAAAGCAGTCGACCACTCTTCACCGACAAACACGACTTATTCTAACAAACATCGACCATATTTTTAAATAATTACCCGACTATCTGTGCTAATTTACCAGCCAAAGCGATCGGCGTGAACTGACCAAAACCTGTGAAACGGTCGGCGCTCCACGGTCAACGTAAAATGGCCAAAGAAACTCAAATAAACAAGACTATCTATGCTAATTTACCAGCCAAAGCAGTCAGCGTGAACTCACCAAAACCTGCGACACGGTCGGCGGTCCACAGTCGGCGTGAAACGGCCAAAGAAACTCAAATAAACAAAAAAAATTGCGAAACGGTGCGGCGGTCAGCGTGAATCGGCTGCGTAAGCGTAAAGTGTCCAAATTTCTGCCACAGGGTCGAGGAACTGCGTGAAAGGGGCAAAGTAATCCAAATAATTTCAACGACACGATCAACAAAGACGGCTGAAGATAAAATATGAATTCTCCTGCAGAGAAAGTCGTAAGAGTCAGAAATATCTGGGGCCAAAGCGGAAAACACGTAGCAGGATTCCATTCGCTCCATAAGCGAGGAATCTAGCAGACGTAGACGGTCATGCTTCTCAATGGTGAAACGCCTTCGGCGTAATAGCATAGATCCATTTTAAAAGGGATTTACCAAGTGCCGAGAGGGATCAAATTTATTCATGTGCAAACCCCTTTTTAGAGTGCAAATATTGAGGAAGGGTTTTAATTTATCTGAATTGTATAGTTTTTTTTTTTTTTTTCCATGTGGTTCACTTTAATCGGCTTAGCCGACCGCTACATCCACGAAATAATTTCCGACGGACCCGCCCCGAAGGGGTTTCCGCCCTGCGGCCGCTGCGTGCCTAACCCCAAGAGGGTCTATGAGGATGGATCCCGTGACCTCGCATGCTGGGAGGCCTAACTTCCGAGAACACAACCGATCGAGCTAACTCTCGGGGCTCTGAATTGTATAGTTTTATGTATGTCATAAAATGTTTTAAATTTGATTGGAGCCGACATGTTATTTTTTATGATATTTTATTATTTTTTAAAAATGACATGTGTCGACTCTAGGATGAGCACGGAAGGAGTTACACATCCCCCCTACTGGGCTGTAGAATGTGCCTCTTCGGCGCAAAAATTGCATTGCTTTACCAACCTAACAAATAACAATTGACTTACAAAATTAATATTTATTAGTCTATAAAACAAAATAATGAAAATTTTAATTTCACAAAAAAAATGCTACATTGCGAATGAGATTGTCATGATTGAATAAATAACTAAATACCCCATGACTGATAAGGTAATATAATCAAAAGACTTTGCATAAAAGATGGAAGTAACTTGGTACAAGGAAGGCAAGGGAGCTAACAAGTGGAGTTGAGGGATGTGTCTCTTAGCACTCCTTAATATCGATAGCCAAGCTGGTGATTGTCTAGATCATGGTAATTAAGAAAAACATACAAGAATAATCCCAAGGGAAGGGATGCAACAAAGAGTTAAGATATATTTCATGGCGGTGATATCATTGCAAATAGAGGCATCATTTAAGATCATTGTTGCATGGCTTCAAAGGTGCAATGCTTCCTAAGGAGGTATTAGTGAATACTTGAGGCAAGGAACACATTCTCGATTCTTGAGGTCCTGGAGATGTGCCTACTCAATAGTGTTTGTGGGACACATAGCCTCTCTTCTCTTTGATGTGTGCATCATCATCAAGCATTGACCTCTAGCTCTCGTTGTTTATCCAATGTCAGGCATGTGCATATCGAACACATTTAACACTTTGTTCTCTTAAAAATACCTAACCAATTAGCATGTATACTTCCACAACTTAAGTTTTAGAAATACTTGGTTTGCTAAACCTTCCTAAAAGAAGTATAACTACATCAAATTATCCCAAAGGCATAGGTTGAAAGGACTTGATATGGTTTGTAAGGTGTAGCATACACCTTGAGATTTATTAACCAAGTATGGCTTGGGAAGTGTAATGCTCCCATAAAGGTGCTGGCATGAAATAAGGGTAATAAATGCATTCTCGTGGCCTGATGTTTTGAATATGCACATACTCATTAGTCTTTGTATGCCCCACATACTCCTATTTTTAGTGTCTACGTCATTGTCAGGTTTTAAGCATTAAGTAGATTTTTTATGGTCCCTACCCATTGCTTAGCCACAGGTCAAACCTCATACTAAATACCCATGTGGACCACCTCCTACTTATGAATTCTAGTTATATTTTTTTTTCCATGTGGTTCACTTTAATCGGCTTAGCCGACCGCTACATCCACGAAATAATTTCCGACGGACCCGCCCCGAAGGGGTTTCCGCCCTGCGGCCGCTGCGTGCCTAACCCCAAGAGGGTCTATGAGGATGGATCCCGCGACCTCGCATGCTGGGAGGCCTAACTTCTGGGAACTCAACTGATCGATCTAACTCTTGGGGCATGAATTCTAGTTATATATCCCTTAGTAGTCTATCACATACCCAACGACCTCACCATGCCTTTGGGGCCACAGGGTACTCAAATAACTTACCAAAATTACTATTGACACCCAAATTCATTTTTCATAATTTTACTATCAAATTACAACAAAAATTAAATGTATGGTTGTGCAAATTAAACATATACATGTACTAAAACATACAAGAAAATTCTAGCATGAATGCACCCATACCATGCATCAAATCCATGCAATTAGATAAACACATAACAGTAAATTAAGCAAAATACATAACATACATATATACATGGCACTTCGTACACAGTTAGAAGCTTACCTTAAAATACCCTCCAACTAACTGCAAACTAAGGACGTTCCTCCTAGCTATGGCACCTTCTTATACCAATTCTCTCTATAACATAGGCCACCCTCGAGTTGGAGCTATCAATCCACAAGAAGGAAAACTCAACACAATACCGTAACAAACTTATAGGTGCCAAACCCCCTCCATAGTTGTCCCATTCTACTAGCACTCCTCCCTCGGCATCCTACACAACCCAAGGAATGAGGCTCCCTTATTTGAGTTAACAATTCCTTGGGCAATTCACAATTCCCTTCCAGGGCTCCAGCACAGGTCGCCCAAGGAATCTCCATGCCAGACTCCAAGGAACTTAGCTACAAGACAAGTTCTCTCACAAGGGAACTCAATTTCCCCAACATAAATATTCCAGGTTAAAATCATTTACAAATTTTTTATCGTGGTTATCCGTTTCATTTTTTAACGAGCTTGACACAGAAATCGAACTATGCCCGTGGTCCTTGGCCATGGTTTCCAAGAGGCCTTCATCGGATGGAAGAACAATGCTTTGGAAAGAATGCATGCCAAGAGACTCGATAGGGGTAATAGGGGGGAGATCAAGCTCCAATGCCCCCATTGAAGGGTTCACCATGTCAACTGTGGGATCTAAATTAAGAGGATATTTCTCAGTAGCAATTAAAGACATGGGAGATAATGCCACATAATTAACCTGTGGTGGGGGGGATACCACTTGAACGTAAGGAACATTCAGGGAATTCAGATGGTCTATAGTCATACAATGATTGGGACTAACAAACGAAAGCTGATCAATGGTCGCTATGCTCCCATCATGGGGAAAATGCATCACATGAAAGAGTGTAGACACGAAAACTTTCATAGCATGGACATAGTCCCACCCAAGGAGTAAATTAAAATCCAAGGGGCCTCGGACCACTATGACATCAATGCAGAAAATATTTCCTCCTAAGGTGATGGACAACTGAGGAAGGATCCCTAAAGGTTCAATAGATATTCTATTAAAATCCAGTGGATGATTAGTGGCTGACACAAGCTTAGGAGAACCTATAGCTTTCCAAGTAGTTGAGGATAAAATACTAACAGATGCCCTTTCATCTATGATAGTGCAATATATGTTCCTATCGCAAACCCACACAATGATTTGGAAAGGCATGCAGGAAGGAAGAGGAGGCTCTGCCAACTTGTTCCAATCAAATGAAATAACCTCAGTACTTGGAGGGGGTTCCATCAAAACGAGTGAAATGCCCCCTTGTCCAGAACAATCTGAATTGACAAAGAAAACATCAATGGTATTCGATTCACTCTTAAGAAGAGTGGCGTCAACCAAAGATTGATTCGTATTGACTACTTCATCAACCAGAGGTTGGGTAGGGGAGGACTCTTGGGAAACAACTAAAGGTTATTGTTGGGCGATGAAACTATCTTCCAATAATTGTGAAGACTCCCCTATACAAGGGAAAAGGTAAGTATAATGACTTCCATTGCATAACTTACAAGGAAACTTGACTTTACCCTTTTTAACCCATCCTTATCATCACTGGTCAATGGAACATCACCAACACGACCTATAGAGGCTGGTGAGATGGGTTGTTGAGGATTATGAGACCACACTTCTAAAACCTTTGGAATACCAAGGCAATGGTTAAGAAGGTGATCGCCCTTACAAAACCTGCAAGGGAACTTAGGTTTGTGACCTATGTTTTTAGGCTTTTCAACGTTATCAACACTCCCATCTTGATTAACAATGGCTAGTTGATTGCTACCTTGCTTATTTTTCTTCTTCATGTTCTTACTTTTCTCCTTCTTCTTAGCCTCTTGGTTACTAGGATTAAGAATTTCACTAGGCGAGGAAGAAGAAAGGGAAGAAGACACAATGGGTGAAGAAGGCAAAGGGTTAATAAGAGTTTGATGTGCTTGAGGTGGAGGGCTTGTACTCAAGGCACCAGAGCATTAGGGATCATCAGAATGGAAAAAAACCATACCGGTAACCCTATAGTGAATCCAAGAAGATTCAATGTAGCAATGTGAGGAGGACTAATATTTCCAAAACATGGGAAAAGACGAGGATCCCTATATAAAGGGGTTCCTTGATGGCAGGCTTTGGAACTATTTCCATGGAAGCGGACTCAACCTAGGGTCTACTAAATCAAAGAGCACACACTACCAAAGTCCCTATAAGATAATGACAAGCAAACAACTCTCTTGTAATAGAGAGAAATGAAGGAAGGATCTTTTGGAGACAAGAGATGAGGGCGTCAACGAAGAAACGAGAGACAGTTACCCACAACTACTCCGTAATGGAATTCTAGAGGTGCAAGTACTGGATGCAACCAAGTACCTTCCTAAGGATCCAAAATCACGTGTTGTACATCTGTCTCGGGTATTAACAGTACCACCACTATAGTCACATGGGAAGGTAACCTAGGAAAAGAAACTAAGGCTACCACTTCACGCTTGGCGATTGGGCAGAACGGTCGTGGCAGAGGGATTCTACTAATGGGAAAGGAACGTAAGACAACTATCTTAGACCCGAAGAGACTTAGATAGTGGTGTCACCCCGAGGACTTGCCACTACTAGGATTACTCCCTAACTCGCATAACCCCACCGAGAGAGAATGTCGGGGACCGATCCAAGCACTCTTCTTGACTTCTCCTACCACTTGACTCATGTGTTAGAGGAGATTTCCCAACAATAACTTTACGTTACTAATGGATTTATACTCATTAATGTTCCTAGTTTTGTTTTAGTGGCCTTGGAGAATTTACTCTCCACCCTACAACCAATGACTAAAATCCTAGACTTGTTGGTTTCTATAAAAGAAAAAAGTCTAATTGATTTTAGATTACGTTCCGTGTTCCTTTTTACGGTTGTTTATTACTCAATAGGGTAAGCGGAAGTGGACTAGATGGTGTTTTGACTCGACTCTAAACCATGCACAAAAAATGAAATGCAAAGTCTTCATTTTCGATGAATGCTATCTATGGCAAAGAAGAGAGTATTTTTCTTTCCCAAATGCATATACCCAATGCAAGAAACATGAAATACTATTTGAATGCAAAAGATTATTTAATATATGATTCAAAGAAACTGTAGGATACACGATTCATGCCCCCCTCCCCCGGCCATGAAGGGGAAAATCTTTTCAAAATGTAATTTACTTTGCTTCAAAATGCAAGCTAAAAAATGCTCCACCCACTAACTAGATTGCAAACACTTTTAGTTTTCAATGCTTTCAACCACACCAAAACTAAACTCAAAAAGTAGAATGCAAACCTTTTTTTTTTCTTCTTTTTCCAAGAACTTTGAATTGCACAAATGATTTTGAAAACGCCTTTGTGTTTTGCTTTCAATTGAAATGAAAGAACTAAAAGACACTTACAAGACGTCCAAAAGCAAAGAAGGTGAAGAAAACAAGCACTCAAGCAATCAAACAAGAGTTAAAAAGAAGCCAATGAAGGATATGTCTCCAACTCTTGCAATTTGCAAACCAAAATCCCAAGTTATCCAAAACTTGCAAACTCAAGGAAACCAAACAATGAAAAAGATGTCTTTTTGAAACCTTGTGTGTTCAATCCAAATGAAATCAAAAGGTAAGGAAGAGTTATAATAGAGATACACACTCCTAGGCTTGTACGGGATTGGCGATTTCACTCAAAGCACAAGTAATAAAAAAAATTGGGGGCAAAAATCCCTAATCACACTTCAATTCCCAAACAGGTCTAGCAAGTCCCAAATTTGCCTAAAAATGGTTTGGGAGTGTCGAAACCAATGTTGTGAGACTCATATGATGTTGGACAATAGGAAATAGTCCACAAAAAGGTGAAGACCCAACAAAGGATCAAGTTGACCTATGTTGGTTCTAGCCTTTCAAAGATTGATAGGAACCAAAAATGGGTTTCAAAAATATCTAAAAAGCAATCAAATGTTATGATGAAGAGCCCACACAACTTCAAATAAGCAGCAAGATACCACACACAAATTGGGAAGCAAAATCCAAGCAAAACCATGCAAGATAGGGCTGGAAACCACCCCAAATAGGGTATTTTTGCTCCTCTAAACCCATAGACATAGCAACAACCTAAGAATTTCACTCCTACCAAGCTATGGGTGTGCGACAATCTGGTAATTTTCTCTCTAAGGGCCTCTTTGAGGAGCGACAGAGTCCTGTAGGTCAAAAAATTGATTGATTTTCCCAAATCCGACGTTGGATCAAGTCTTAGGCGCAATATACTTCTTAATACTGATCAAAGAAGGCAATAACTCAAAAGAAAAGCACACTCAAAGAGGTCTTAATGATCCAAACAAAAGATCGAAGGTTTGAGAAACTAGGGAACTTCCCCAGTATGGTCGCTAGTTTCTGTGTTAGAAATTTTCCCTACAGAGAGGTCAAAATTCTATTGGACATAGTAAGGCTCCTAGACACCTAATCCAAGGCAGAAGCAAAAAAAATGGTAGCTAATATATCCTAGATCTAGTTCATATACAATCAAACACAAGCATGAGAAAGATGGAAGAGAGTAGATGTCTTACCTCTTCCTTGAAGGTTGTCCTAGCTGCTCCTTGTTGATCCAACTCTTAGCTTGCAATCCAAACTTGTGAGCATGCACATAGAGACAAGAGATAGCACCTTCCAATGCACCAAGTGCATTAAAAAAGATCTAACTACCAATTAGTAGACATATTCATACATCCATCAAAAGAGACATGACATGTGAGAATATGCCAAGTTTTATATTAGAAAGAAAGGCATGAACAACATGTAAAAAAGTATACCTAACTTTGCAGCAGCATGTACTTCAAACTCTCCTTCCAAATCCCTTTGAGCACCACAAGATCATAAGGACCACCTCTCTACTCTTTTTTCCATTTAGTGAGCCAAGGCATGAAGTCCTCTTTATAGGATGGAGACGCTAAACCACTTGTGAGAAAGGTTTGGATCAATGGAGGATAAGGTGGATAAGAGAATATTAGGTTACCTTGAATGGAAATTGGGGAGATATTCGAAGGATAGGATGATCCACCTAAAATCATGCTCAGATCTTGACCCAAAAATCAAGGAAAGATGGATAAACAAAGATTGTCGCTCCCCTAAGGTTGAGTACAGAGTGAAAAAGATGAAATTTTCGCTCCTTGGAAGGCATGCAAGGAGCGACATAGTTGTAATTTTTGCTCCTTGGGAAACTAGGAGGGAGCAACACTCTCCACCAAGGATGAAATTGAGGTTTGGTAAGGTAGTTTTTCGACCTCCAAATGTCAAGGGACTAGGTAAACCACAAGATGGTGGATCCTAACACACCTAGGGAACATCACAACCTATGCTTCTCATGGTGATGAAGCATATCAGGTAAAAGGTACAACATCTATATGCATTTTCTATTAGCCTATCATAATTTTTTTTAAGTGGTTAAATAAAATAAAATATGATATTTATTTAGGGTTTTGAATATGAACATTTTTCGTAGGGTATAAATCTTTGTATTTTCCTAGGAGGATGTGTGTTAGGTGTTCATTGCACTGAGAAAAGCGAGGTGCACTCCATTGCACAATATTGAAGAGATTGTAACATTCGTCAAATGCATCCATCCCACAATGTGTTGAAAAATATAATATTTTATACAAAACTAAAAATAATGTAATAATAAATTTATTGTCATATAATTAATAATAAATCACAAGTCTTTTTTATTTATATAAATTGACATTATAGTAGTCCAATCATATCAACCATCGGAATAATAAGAATCTAAGCCCATTTTTGCTAGAAGGCATATATAAGCACAACAACACAAATCCATGTTATCTTAGATCTTTTAAGGACCTGAAGATTCACATCTCATTTTTTTATCCATCTTTGTGCTTAAAACATATGAACTGAAGGTGGATCTATGTTGGTGTATAGTGCAGAAAAATTGAAGTTTGTTATGCATCTTGTCTAGCCATGACTACTCTCTTTTGAAAATTCTAAAAGAGTGGGATTGAGCATTGTTGGGAGGTGAAGCTAATGTACAAGCGCTTGCATTTTGTTTTATGCATATTTATTTTGTTTGAGTTTGGTTAAAAATAGATAATAGGAAAATTCATTTGAGTTTGATTAAAAAGAAAAAATAAGTGGGAGGTGGGGAGTTTGAGTCTCATTGAAAACCATAATTTTAAAGGGAGTAAATTTGATAGCTGAAGGTGGATGTAATGACCCTTAACCTAGAAATTGAATCACAATAATGATATAGAACCCTTGGACTTTATAGATAAGACAAAATTCATCCACAATAAGAATAACACCAAGATATAGGGATAACCTTTCAGGCAGGGAAAAACCTTATAGTTGATCCTTTTATGGAAGGAATCTACTCATATTCACTCGCCTCTTAATATTGAGTGACCTCTCTAGAACTAAGCTCCAATTACAATATTCTTCCACAAGAAATCTCATTATGTTGCTTCTAATTTTTTATATAATTTCTATATAACCTCCTAGGAACTTTCTAATAGGTGGAACCTTCTAGTAAGCCTTCTTACAATTATTGCTTTTCACACCACATCTACTTCATGGGCCTTATTTAATAGTGTTGGACTCAATAAATATCATTTTATCCATCTACTTAAGGGGGTTAGGGTAAGATAGGGTAGCATCCTATCTATCTATGCTGGTGTATAGTGTAGAAAAAATGAAGTTTGTTATGTGTCTAGTCTAGCCATGACTACTGTCTTTTGAAAATTCTAGAAGACCAAGGTTGAGCATTGTTGGGAGGTGAAGTTGATGTACAAGGGTTTGTATTTTGTTTTATGTCTTTTTAGTTTGTATTAGTTTGGTTAAAAACAAATAATAAGTGAGTTCATTTGAGTTTGGTTAAAAATAAATAGTAAGTGGGAGGTTAGGAGTCTGAGTCTCATTGAAAGCAATCATGTATGGATTCCTAATGTTGATCTATTTTCTCAACTACTTTACATATTTGTGGTACTCATTTAAGCAGTAATTAAAGAAGCAATAATTAAAGGGAATAACTCTGATAAATGAAGGTGGAGGAGGATGCAAAATAAAAGGTAGATGGTGGCCAAAAGCTCCTCCCGTAAAGCCAATTAATTTTGTAGTAGATTATTTAGACCATTTGAGGGAATTAATATAAAGCTAAGTCCTAATTTGTTTCACGAGTCTTATAGACTAGCATCAAATTATTCATATTGGAAAATGCTACATAAATTGTTCATGTTATGAAAATAGATAAGATGCACATCGTTGGAGCATGAATCTGGATTACTAGAAAACAATTCTCTTGTTGAAAATAAGTGAGACTTATAAGTAGAGGCTATATTGTGGATGATTGTTGCATTTTCTAGTCAAATAATAAAATGAGAAAGATTTAGACCATTCAATAATTAATAGATATTTCCACACACATACATACATATTTTAGACAACATAAAAGATTATAATGTAGTGTATATACAAACCCAACTATTTAACAATCATTAGAAGAAACATTAAGCCAATTAAAAATCTAATAAAATCTAAAAGAGGTTAAAACACACTCACTATTTGAGATCTACCCTAAAGTAAAGAAACAAAGGAGAATGAGGCTATTTGTAATCATATCTTTGAATTTGTTTCAAAGGTCATAAAAATTCACATTTGCTTTGTGATTATTTTGCATTATTTTTAGAATGGACTAGAGCCTTTATGTTGACAATGAGTTAATTTCACTAGGTGATGTGATAGTAGAATAATTGTACCTCTCAATAACCGTTCAGTCATGTCATTACATGTAATAATTTCACTGTTGGGTATAAACAACAACTTGTTCCACCCATGACTTTGTATTCAATGTTATACCCAATCCTTTTTTTTATTGTTTGGTAAATATTGTTATGTTCCCGAAGGGGATCATATATGTTTTGTCCAACTCCTATTATTTTGGCTCTTAAACTTATAAAATTTTCCCCGACTATATAAAAGCTATAAGTTGAAATTGTTTAATATTTTGTTGAAATTTTAAAATTAATATTTTTCAAAAAGATTATTGGTGGCAGGATATTGACGTTAGCCTCGATTCTCCCTTCCTAGGAGGGGGCTGCGGGCTGACGAGCTCCGCAGAGGCTAGTTAATGTGGCGAGCTTTTCTAAATAAGTTTTCCTTCAACTATGCATGGGTTTTATTTCTGTGTTCCTGTACACCCTATCAACTAGCTTTTTTGCATCCACCTACTTTATTGTTCTTATCGAATCCTCTTAAATTCGCTCGCTGTAATGAGTATCTCGAAGCCCATAACAAGAAGCAAGGCGTGATTCTGCCTTGTGGCACAAGGTCTGGGTTTTTGTATGTTTCATGTAAACAGGTGAGGTGCAGCGCGCAAATATGGCCATTGAACCGGTCGGAAGCAAGCTCAAATGTATGGATAACTAAGAGCAGAGGGTTTTACGTCACCTACTTGATTCAATGGATGGAAGGAATCACCTTAAAGGTTGGAAATCAGTGAGTTCCCTGAATAAAAAATAGAGTTCTCGACCCATATGGATCATACCTGTCGGACCTAATATAAAAGAGGGTTTTATATATTACAAACAACATATGAGAAGGAGCGGAGCGGCTCTCCTGACGTTAGGAAGGGGAGATTTTTAGGATCGGCCTAACCGGGCACCCAACCTAGTGCCTTAATATGGAAATATTATTGCTACACACCTCCGGTACCTGCTGCCACCTGCTTGATTAGATGGATGAATGGAAGGGTGGTAGGCTGGTCCTCTTTCTTCCTTGCTTGATCGGATGAGGGGCATGCAACCGACAAGATGGATGGTCGTGGGGATAAAGTACATTAGGTCATCTCTCAAGTGCATTTCGTCTTAGGGTTTTGGTTTTTGTTTGGCTCATAGAGGAGATTCGAGTGGGGGGCGACATTAAGGCTGGAAAACTCGATCCTTGGAGTTTGGGTCCATTTGAAGTGCACAGAGGTAGTAGTGGTGAAATCTGGTGCGAGAACAATCGGAGGCTATGGGCATTTCGATAGGCTGATGTTCCATCGGTTGATATAAAGTACAAGAGCAACGACTACAAATCTCTCCATCTCAATGACAAAACGAAGGAGACACTGAGGGATCCCAACTATCTTCCCAATATCCGAGGCTCCGGTGTGTAAGGGTGTAGCCATGAACATCTTAATGGTAGGAGTGGCGTTTTTTGTAGATGAATGTCCAAGCAGCGTTTGTGTTTTGAAAGTATGTCATGGTGTTGTTTTAAGTGAGTGGCGTTTTCTGTAGATGAATGTACAGGAATCGTTTGTGTTTTGAAAGTATGCCATGATGTTGTTTTAAGTTCTTGTAGGATTGGCTCTATGAATTGCAGTTCTTAGTCTAAAGTATTGTCTTCTGTGATTTTCCCGGTAATGCAGTTCATCCTACAGTAGTCTGGTTGGGTACTTTTTTGTATTTTGTGGATTTACTGAACTTACGTGCAAAAGTATGTACTTAGTGACTTGTAAACAAATATACTTCGAAGTAATGTGGATGTGTGATAGTGAATATTTATAGGTTTAGGGAATATTTATAGTGAATATACTTTTTTGTATTTTGTGGATTTACTGAACTTACGTGCAAAAGTATGTACTTAGTGACTTGTAAACAAATATACTTCGAAGTAATGTGGATGTGTGATAGTGAATATTTATAGGTTTAGGGATGTGAATAAACTTCACTTAAGTCCATATAAAATAGACTTTGTAGAATCTGCGAAGTTTCCACCAAATTTCGCTTGGTTTGTTTTCCCATAGATTCGTTGAGTTGAATAGATACATGTATATACAATTTTTTGATTGTCTAAAGCATATTTATACGAGCGAGGGACTATGATACTATCTTTCAAGCAAGGAAAATTCACACCCTTCCCCTAGCGCCCCGTGGACGCTTATTTCTCAGACCAATCAAGCTGTTTCTGTGAGCTGAAGAGAAGTTAGCGTTTATTCACTTGTCACTGCGAGTGCTCGAAGTTTTTTGTTTGTGGGTGGTTCTAGATAAGTTAGTGTTTATTCCCCTGTCACTGTGAGTGCTGGCAGTTTTTTTGTAGGTGGCTGGTTTCGGTTTTACCTTCCAATAAAAAGTGGAGTGGTGTTTCATCTTCTCAGCAGAACGAGGAAGGTTGGGAAATGGATTCCTTTCGCAAGGGAAAGAACCAAGCCCCTCCAACTACTGCAGCAAACCGGCCAAGGGGTGGCACTTATTCTGCTGACATGCCTGGAAATGGAGTTTGGAAGGGCAGGGGATCTTATAATGTAGATGGCCAGAAGACTGGCATCTGGATGAACCCTAGTAGCGATAAAGACCAGGGTTATAAGCAACGAGGATGGAAGGAGTTGGGGAAAATTGATGGATAGAAACTCCCATAAATTTTATATGTTTTATCAGCCAACCAACGGTGTTGATAGTGGGGATTTAATGCATGACTGCAGACTATATTAGTTACATATTAAGACAAGTTTCATCTAAATCTGTAAATTAAAAACCAGTCTCTTGACGACATTATGTTGAGTGTTTTGTAGCAGCATAGCATAAGTTGTAATTACCTTATGTCATCCAATATAGTTTCTTCGTCTTCTATAGGGCCAGCTGGATGCTAGTTTTGGATAGAATAAAAAGAACAATATACCAAATATATATTGCAATAGAAGTGGTGATGATTCGATCAATAATGGATCGAGGAGGGAGGCCGTGAAGCCTGGTCCCGATCGGTCATGGAGCTGTCATGGGGTCGTATGTGGGTCGATCTCAGTGGAAATCGAGCCCTCTAGCTTGCATTGGCAGGAACGATGCAATTTGCAGCTGCGCTCCCGATGTTTGAGTTGTCAGGGTTTTGGAGCATATGTCGGTGAACTGGGGTCACTGGTAGGGTTTGCAGGTTTGATCAGGGTTTATGGCTACTGTGGAGGCAGGGGACTTGGCAGATTTCTCTGGTGACCAGCTGGAGGCACTTGGTGTTAAGGGGGTGCCAGATGGAGGTCAGATGGTGGGCCTGGAAGGAAACCCATTATTGGGGCCTGTTGGTACTGTTACAACTGGCTTGGGGCAGGAGAGGACGGTTAATGGATTCCCACCCACGAAATATACGACATTCTCCCCACAATGCTGGTTGCCGGAAAACCTGGAAAATGATGGTATGTCAGTGGATTTTCTGGGTAGTTCGAGTTGGAGGGAGGCTGGAGACTTTTTTGCTCGGAACCTAGGGTTCCCGGCGTCTGGTTTGCAGGTTGGTTTTGAAGAGGCGGTCGGTTTTGAACAGATTGCGGCCGAGTGTGTGGCTCGACAGGTACAGCAACTGGTTGGGACGGTTGGTAGTGGAACTGAAGTGGATGAGAGAGTGCCACTGGAGATTTCTGAACATCGTGGATGTGGTAGCCCTACTGGTTTTGCTGGGTCTCCGCGGGATAAGGTGGGGGAGGTATCCGGGGTCGGGGCTGTACGTAAGGGACCTAGCAGGCATCGCAGGAGGAGTTGGATTAAAACCCGCATTGTGGGTAGTTATGCTGTTGGCGAGGATATAGCCTGGGATCGTATCCTTGAGATGTCTCAGCTGACGCTGGTGGGTAGGGTTATGGGCAGAAATTTCGCCCGATCTACTGTGATGGAATGGGTGGATTCACAGTGGCGCGAGGTGTTAGGCTACACACCAGAGGTGGATATGCTGCTACGGGGGTGGTTTGCGGTGGTGCTACAGACGGAGGTAGACGTGCATAAAATTCTTCACAGGAACTGGCACTTGAATCATTCGTCGGTTTTGTTAAAGCCCTGGCATCCTCTCTTTGATGCTGGTCGGGAGAGAGTTGATTTGACTCCGGTGTGGGTTAGATTGCCGGGTCTTCCGCTGCATTTCTGGGATATCTGCCATTTTCGTAAGATTGGGGATATTTTGGGAAACTTTCTGGAAGCTGATCTCTCCTTTATGGAGACGCATTACAAACAGGTTGCAAGGATCTTGGTAAATTTAAATATTCGCGAAGGACTACCGGAGCTCATAAATCTGGAATGGGGGCCTGTTAGTATACCTCAGGTGCTGGATTATGAAAATGTACCCTTCAGATGTCGGCGTTGTCATGTCTATGGACACCCGGTGACTGAATGTCATCTATCGGCTCGCACTCTAGATGGGGGGAAGGAAAACCCTTCTGGGTTGGCGGTTATGGAAGATCCACTGGACCTGTTGCACGAGAAATCGACTGTGGTGACAGACTCGGGGGGGGACCGGATTGACGAGGGATTGGAACCTTCTGATTGCCATCTATCGGTTCGCACTCTAAATGGGGGGAAGGAAAACCTTTCTGGTTTGGCTGTTAGGGAAGAACCACTGGACCTGTTGCACATAGCATCGACTGTGAAAACAGACTCGGGGGGGGACCGGAATGACGAGGGTTTGGAACCTTCTGGGCAGGAATCAGATGTGGCTCGGGACATACTTGATGGATTCAACAATTCGACTGCGGATGACATTCTTGGTCACGCTTCAGTAGCGGTGGCCGAAGTACCGGGACCTTCTTATTCGGGTATTCCTTCTTTCTCTTTTACATCCTCTGTACAATTTTATATCAAACGGTGCTCTGTGGATGGGCTTGATTGGATTGAGGGTCTAAAAAATTTAACTATTTCGGGACTTTCTGAGACTACTCCCCTTACACTTATTTCGCCCCCTTGTGGGAGCTCCTATTACTCGGTGGGTGAACCTTCTGCTCACAACCCTGCTTTGCCTCCTCTTCTTTTGGAGGACATGATGATTCCTATTGAACCGGATCCTGGGAAGGTGGATGAGTTTTCTGAGCCCTCCTCACCTGAATCATCTGCTTCAGGATATAACCTTCGTTCATGCACTAAGATTTCTGGAGGGGGTTTGGGAAAAGTGAAGGTGCCGGTTCGGAGAGGCAGAGGTCGTAGGTCTCTATTATCTAAGGCACAGAACAGAGCCAGAATGGATCTTCGGGATGGGAAACAGGTCTCGATTGAGAGGGCACTTAGAGCAGTGAATGCCCGGACGAATGTTCGGATATGAAGATCATGTCCTTTAATTGTCGGGGTCTGGCTGGGCCTAAAAAGAAATCAGCCTTCATGAGGGTGCTTACTCTTGAACACCCTGATGTGATTCTGCTACAAGAGACTTTAGGGTTAGGTGCTATCATCAAGGAGAAATTGGAACTGTGGCTGGTAGGTTGGACCTTTGTGACTCTGGATGTTCGGGGTCGCTCTGGGGGGTTGGCTGTGGGATGGAAGAATTGTGCGATTAAACTGATTAATGCATGGGGGATGGCTTCTGTGTTGGGAGTTGATTTTCTCTTAGTTGACTTGGGTACTTGCTTCACTGTGGTTAATGTCTACGGGCCCTATGTAAATAGAGCTCCTTTCTGGGATTCACTACTGCAGGATCAGCTTTTGGAAGGTGATTCGGTTGTGTTGGGGGGTGATTTAAATTTCACTTTGGGGCAATCAGAAATTTGGGGCCCTCAAGATCATGAGGATCCGTTGGCTGGATACTTTCAACAGAAGTTGGTTCGTATGAACTTGTTGGATATTGAACCTATCAAGCTGAAACCCACTTGGAGGAATAACAGGTGTGGAGAGGCTCGGGTGGCAAAGAGACTGGACCGGTTTTTGGTGGCTGAACAGCTGGTGGACAGGTTTCTACAAATCAGGCAGTGGGTAGGGAGCGGAGGGGATTCTGACCACTTCCCTATCTTTCTTGAGATCAGAAGAGGACCAAACAATCCACCTAGCTCTCTCAAGTTTAATAAAAATTGGCTCAGAGATGATTCCTTTAAAAATCTCTTTCTGGACCTATGGAGGTCGTATGATGTGGATCATGATCGTACTGGGGCATTTCAGTTCGCTGAGAACATAAAACGTTTAAAAGGAGCTGTAAAAACTTGGGCTATTGCAAAGAAAAATAGGGAGGATATTACATTGAAACAGACAGAGGCTGAACTTTTACGGATCTATGATGGGGATGGAGGGGGTCTTATGACTCTGGAAGCCAAGGTTGAAATGGCCAGGCTGGAAGGCATAAGAAATAAACTTTTGATGGAAAAGGAGGAAACCTGGAGACTCAAGAGTAGGGCGGTCTGGCTGGAATGTGGGGATGAGAATACTAAATTTTTCCATGCATACGCTAGGGGGAGGAAGGCGGTCAATACTATTTGGAGCTTGAAAGATGAAGCAGGCACAGAACACTTTGATTTTGAAGGCAAAGCTCGTTGCGGGGTGGGACATTTCCAGAACTTATTTAGGGCTCCGGCACAGGCCTCTATTGCGGAAGTTATTAGGATCGCCCAATTATTTCCTCGTTTTGCTGAGGAGGAGGATAATAGGAGACTGATGCGGGCTGTAACTGAGGAGGAGTTAAAGGAGGTCCTTGGAAGTTTTCAGAAAGACAAGAGCCCCGGGCCGGATGGATGGATAGTTGAATTCTTCTTGGAACTGTATGAGATTGTGGGGCTGGATCTCTTACAGGTGGTAGAAGATACTCGATTGAATGGGAAGTTACCTGCATGTTTCAATTCTACTTTTATAGCCCTCATACCAAAAACTGATAATCCGGTTACTCTCTCTGAGTTCAGACCAATATCTATGTGCAATTGTATCTACAAGATTGTTTCCAAGGTCATTGCTCGGAGACTTAAGGTATCACTTTCTGAGCATATATCAGCTGAACAATTTGGTTTTCTTGAAGGTCGGCAGATACATGAGGCTATTGGGGTGGCACAGGAAGGACTACACAGCATGAAGACTCGGCATATCAAAGGAGCTATTCTTAAAATTGATTTGTCCAAAGCTTACGACAAGGTGAGTTGGATTTATATCCGGCTTCTACTAACACATTTGGGTTTTGGTATCAATTTTATTAGATGGATCATGTCTTGTATAACTACTGTATCATTCTCTGTGCTATTGAATGGAGCAGCCACTCCTTTTTTTCATGCGGAAAGAGGCCTTAGGCAAGGCTGTCCACTTTCCCCACTACTTTTTCTGCTGGTGGCAGAAGGTTTGAGCAGGGCTATTCTTGATGCTAAATTACAGGGTAGATTCAATGGCATTAGCATTGGGGAGCAGCTATTTGTTACTCACCTTTTATTTGTGGACGACATTATCATTTTCTGCTCAGGAGATCGAAGGGATACTCGGGCTTTGAAGGAGATCTTGGAACTGTTCTCTAAAGCTACAGGGATGGATATCAATGCTGAAAAGTCCACTCTATCTATCCATCTGCTTCGGCCGGATGAGGAGCGGGCACTTGTTGAGAATTTCCCATTTAAATTATCTAATCTTGACGAGGGAATGAAATATCTGGGATTCTCCCTAAAAGCAAATGTATATTTAAAGAAGGATTGGAGATGGCTAATAGGTAAGGTGGAGAAAAGATTGAATGTTTGGAGTCACAAGTGGATGTCGAGAGCTGGCAGGCTGGTTCTGGTTAAGGCCGTCTTAGAAGCCATACCAGTTTATTGGATGTCATTGTCGTGGATACCTAAAGGAATCCTTGAACATATCAGGCGATTGTGCTTTAGATTCCTTTGGAGTGGTAAGAAGGAAGGGCAGGTAACCCCTTGGGTCAACTGGAAGCGGATTGCAGTACCTAAGGGACTTGGGGGCTGGGGATTAAAAAACATCTTTCTATTTGCTCAGGCGTTGGCAGCTAAGGGAGGTTGGCGACTTATCAAGACTCACAGTTTATGGACCAGGGTTATAATAGGGAAGTATATATCAGACATGACTCTAGATGAATGGATATGGAGCCCTCAGAAATCACATGCTGGGGGATCCGTGATCTGGAAGGCAGTGGTAAAATCCTTTCCACTGGTGGAGAATAACCTGGCTTGGCATGTGGGTAATGGAGAAAAGGTGAGAGTTGGCAGAGATCCATGGATCGGGAGTGAACAATTACATCTGCTGCCTGAAAATGTTGTTTATTCTTTGGAACATAGGGGCATTATCACGCTTAATCATCTGGCTGATCATCGACCTGATGACCCGTGGATACAACACTGGAAATCTGCGGATATGCTGGGCTTGGGGGATCCTGAGGCGCTATATCTGTATAACTACATACGTGGATTGAACAGGGCTGGTATACACCTCTCGAACCGGGAGGACGAACTGATTTGGGAACTTGATCCGGCAGGGGCTTATACCCCAAAGATGGGTTATCTTGTGCTTAGTGCTGGAGTAGCTATCCGGGAGGAGGTCTGGTGGTGGAGAACATTGTGGAAACTTAAATGCCCTTCAAAAAACAGACTTTTTATGTGGTGTGCTTTAGAAAATTGGGTTCCGACCTGGGATATTCTGCAGAAGAGAAATTTCCAGGGCCCGGGATGGTGTGTCTTGTGCAAGATGGAATTGGAAACTGCAACACATCTCTTCATCTCGTGTCCATTCACGATTGCTGTCTGGAAGGATTGTACTAATTTGGTGGGTTATGACTGTAGATGGGAAGGTATCTCTGTGGAAGATGCATGGGCGAACTGGTGGAGACGGGCAAATAATAAAAAACAAAAGACTCTTCCTTTGCTGATCACATGGGGGATCTGGTTGGCAAGGAATGGGGCCATATTTCAGGATAAACCCTGTACACCGGAGATTATATGTGCACAGGCGGTGGGGATATATCAAGCTAGCCCAGTTTATGTAAGAGCTGCTAAACAGAGACGTATCATGGAGGTGGAGATTGATAGAACATATCCATGGGGTTTTTTCGATGGAGCTGCTAGTAATGAGATTTGTGGTGGGGGAGCTATCTTATATATTTCCGATTCACATTACTTTACACTCACTATGGGTCTTGGAATGGGATCCAATAACTTTGCTGAAGTTATGAGTTTAAAGTTACTACTTATCTTTGCTTCTGAGAGGGGTATCTCTAGGCTGGCGGTTTATGGAGATTCTATGAATGCTATAAATTGGACCAATCAAACCCAAGCTTGCAGAGTTCTTAGACTTGCAATTGTACTTAATACTATACAGCTGATCAAACAATCCTATGACACATTCATTTGCCGGCACGTTTACAGGGAAAACAATCAGATAGCGGACCAGGCATCCAAAGAAGGGCAGCACATGGTTTTCGGCACTTGGAAAGTAATTGAAGAACATGATGGACAGAGATCTGAGTTCTACCATAGACCGTTCATTGAATAAATGAAGAGGTTATAATTATATTTATATTTTTGAAAACATATTAAAGTGCTGAACTTTTTAGACATAGATGATTTCTGTAAAATTTTACGATGTTGTAAAGCAAAGTAGTCCGGTGGGACAGAACTGGTTTTTGTATGGATAAAACAGGGAAGTAACAAAAATGCATTTTGACAGAAGACGTAATAGTCTCATCAAGTGAGCCATACTTATGGTTTTTGGATAATTCACTGATACAGTGAATACTGAATGTAATTCTGATCTCTTTGGATGAATGGAATTATGCTTTTTTCTTATGGAAAAAAAATATATATATATTGCAATAGAAACCTTTAAAATTTGTAAAAAGAACACCAGCAACTTAGAGAAAATAAATAGAAACCATAGATTTAATCATATGTAAGTTATCTTAATTAAATTACTTGACAAGAATCTCTCATGAGGCATCCCGTATGTCAGATAAAATTGATCTTCATTGTCACAATATAGCCCTTTATTTGTAAACTCGAACACCAAAGGGAATTTAAATTTGGTTAACTGTAGTAAATCAGGTGCATTAAATTGCAATCATTAAATAGAGGTCAAATTATAAGCGTCATTAATTATGGTTAACACCAAGCATGTACATATGGATGGGTGACTTCATGCAATTTTTAATATAAACTCTGAATATTTAATTGATTGCTTACAAACTCTGGATATTTAATTTATTGTTTACAAGGGAGTATAGAGAAGAGGTTATTAAAGAATTTCTCACGAAGAAGTACGTATAAAATAAATTACACTCAATTAAAACAAAACAAAAACAAATTACACTCCTTGTCATTGTTTCTGTCAGTTTCGTGTCTACTTCTTCAACCACTTCCTCTTTCTAGATTCGGTTAACCACAACTTCTATTAATTTTTTGACTTTCAATTTCCTTAAACTGTACAGGATCTATCAATTTTGCACCTATCAATATGATACTCTTGATCATTGTACATATGCTGGACTTATGTAACTAAGCTTTAACAGCGAAGCAAAAGATTGACGGAGGAGCGATCGAAGCAAAATAAAGGCAGTTATTCCCGTGTTACTATTGGGAAGTATCCCGCAGTAGCGCGGGGTTACTAAAATGGCAAGTGTAAAGATTAAAAAGAATTAGGTTAATAATTTTTAAAGTTTTTTTTTTAAATTGGAAATTAGTTTTTCAAGCTTAGAAGTTGTAACTTTATTTTATCAACTAATAATAGTTGGTTTTTTAATTCATCTTAATTATCACAATTGTAAATTAATTTTACAAAAAAATCATCTTAATTATCATAATTACAAATTAATTTTACAAAATTTAATGTTTTATTTAATGATCAAAAATTTGGTTTGGAAAATCTATTTTCAAATTAATAAATAATTACAATTTCAAATTATTTAAAAAATTCACATAATCTTCAAAACTATATATTTAAAATTTTAATCCATTAAATTATATAAAAAGCTCATATTTTTACCTAATTCACTTGTTGAAAATTTGCTGAAACTTTACTTTATGTAAAAGAAATTTGGGTAACTTGAGAAATTTGATCTTCAAATACTTTATTTAAATATAGAGTTAAAATAAATGTATATTAGTTTAATTTTTAACTTGTATAAAATTGAAAATTGAGTCTTATTTATTTTATATCTTTATTATAGGTTACTTTTTAATTAATTTTTTTATGTAATGAAATTAGTTAATGGCTTGATATCCAAAAATATCTAGTATTAATAAAAGTTTAGCATATCATCCCAACTAGATTTTTATATTTTTGAAAATAAAATCTTGTGCATAAATCGATTTCAAGAAGCTTGTAAGAAGTCGATTTTTGTATTTTTGAAAATAAAATCTCGTACATAAATCCATTTCAAGAATTTTGTAAGAAGTCTTTTACAAGTTTAATGAGAAAATAAATGAAGTCTTTCTAAAGTGTTTTTTATGGCTTTTGATAAAATTGATATCAAAATTTTAGAAACATATTTCAAAGCTAATTTATATAATCGCTGGAGAACACTTCCATGGAGAGGAAAAAAAGGAAATGGGAACTCAGACAAATTTGTGCAACAAATGGTTTACCGTAGAAATGGAAAATTGGATTTGTATTGTTAATAAAATTTTGAATTCTATAATAAAATAATAAAAAATACAAGGATATATGTAATTTTTTTTTGCAAAAAATGGAAGCTTCCAAGCTATTGACATTTAATATTGGAGATACAAGTGTTATGACCAAAGTCCATGGAATCCACTATTCAAACGATGATCATAATAACAACCTCCTTGAAAGATTTAGAAGTTGAGGATGCTCATGTTGTCACTAAGAGAAGAATATATCAAGCTTTAGCAAATTAATGCTATTGCAAAATAGTTGTCAAAAGGATTTGTTTCACATGTTTGAATGAAACATGTTTTATTTATTTTATGGATTTTGATAAAATTGATATCAAAGTTTTAGAAACATATTTCAAAGCTAATTTATATAATAGCTCGAGAGAACACTTCCATGGAGAGGAAAAAAGGAAAGAGGAATTAAATATTCATACACAAATTTGTGCAACAAATGGTTTACCATAGAAATGGAAAATTGGATTTGTATTATTAATAAAATTTTGAATTCTATAATAAAATAATAAAAAATACAAGGATATATATAATTGTTTTTGCAAAAAATGGAAGTTTCCAAGCTATTGACATTTAATATTGAAGATACAAGTGTTATGACCAAAGTACATGGAATCCACTATTCAAACGATGATCATAATAACAAACTCCTTGAAAGATTTAGAAGTTGAGGATGCTCATGTTGTCACCAAGAGAAGAATATATCAAGCTTTAGCAAATTAATGCTATTGCAAAATAGTTGTCAAAAGGATTTGTTTCACACGTTTGAATAAAACATCTTTTATTTATTTTGACACAAATTTTCCCCATTTATTACTTTAGTTGCCACATTCCAACACAACTATCAATATTAATGAACTTTCATCTTCCATTGCTACATTGCATTTATGCATCTGTCTTGTTGGACACTTACTCACAAATTTACGCAAAACGATCTTCTCTTTACTAATAGCTTCTTGTCATTCCTTTTACACAATCCCTCCTTTTGCAAATGGCAACTTTGGGGACATTGCCACCTCGTGGCTCTTGTTTTGGATATTTGGTTGAATAATATTTTTTTTAGGAAGCCATTGAATTTGGCGGTAGAAATTTTATCTCATAGTTTTTTTTTATAGCATAAAAATAAGCAAAACCAAGATGAAGAGCTTTGGATTTTGAATATTTTTTGACTTGTCAAATATTATATATATATATATATTAGCTCTTACTATGTGCATAGTTATATAATATATATACATATGCATGTACCTAAGTAAGAAAAGAAAGAATAGTAAGTTGACTTTCTATGTTTAGGAAAACAAATAAACTATAATTTTTTTGTCATGAGATTTAAAAAAAATAGAAATTACTCACATCGATGGATAGATTCCTTAATAAATCCATCAAGGTGTACTTGTACAATTAACCTAGGGGAGTTAGGGTATAGCAGTGCTCTTAGCCCATAGTGATTTGAATTGGGAACTAGCCAAATACCCACCAACATTGACATTAATTGATTGAACTAATCCCTTATATTCCAATAGTCCCATGTTAATTAGTGGATAGGAAAAATAACCCTCCAAATTAAAAAAAAAAGGTAAAAATAACATTTTGGAATTTATTTGAAACTGTAGGTTGCTCATACTTTGCATACATACATAGATCAAGAAATGATCTATAGGCCAAAGGCCCGAATGTTTTAGTTGAATAGTTAATTTTTTTGAGAGGAATACCTAGCTATAACATATAATTGGACTCCCTAGATGTGCAGATAGTAAATGGAATTTATCGTTTTAATTTGTTAATGGTGATGAATATGTTATTCCATTTGAACATGCAAATTGAATGTGGAATATCAATATGTGGATGCTAATCTAGTTTTTACTTTGGGTATAGAACAAATACAATATATAATGCAAAGGAACTTACATGGTTATTTAAATGTCATTTGAGTGATATAGATTATCACCTGAAAGAATTGGATATGTTTATACATGAGATTTATGTTAGTGATGAGCTAACCCACATGTTTATTGGCTTTGATATAGTTAGATTCTTAAGGTGCAAAGGGGCACAACATGCCCTAGACATCAAGAGGATAATGAAGTGATATGGGTTTTCTCATGATTTAATTGTGAATTTCAAACACTACTATGATCTATGGATAAGTGTGGTTTCAAAGGATGCGTAGTTTGCCCAAAATGGTTGTTCGATGGCATGACTATAAGAACAATAATTGCACAGTAAGGTTCAATATAAGGTGTTGACCCTAGTTATTGTTGGAACAAAACACCTTCTCCATAACATAGTTCTCCCACCTAGTGACCTAGACCTTGACTTCATGACTCTAGCTGGCCAAACCTCACTCATATTGACCACCTGAGTCACCCTAGAGCCTAATTCTAAACTCTAAGCTCCCAAACCACCTTATATGCCACTTACAACAAAACCTAATGTCCATTTTTGGATGACCTAAGCGTATTCTTAGATTTGGGGGTGCCTTCCTTGATTAGGGGAACTTTTCCCTAATTTTAGGATGGCTCGAGTCCTAGTTCAGTTCATAACTGAAACCACTTCCCCCATGTGTGCCCTAACTGACCTTACATGTATATCATTAGCCATTAGTGCCTTTGTTGAGTCTCCTTAGGGTTTTTCCTTTTCATTCAATCAGTTAACTGAGCATCCTTTAGTCGAAACTAGTGGTTGCAGTGAAGTCATGAGTCAGTGTAACCTCGTTAAGGAGAGTAAGCATGACTAACTAAGGGTCCTTGGCTCTAGTTAAGCTTGACTAAAATCTCTTGCATTGGATGATCAATTTGAGTTTCCTTTGACCTAATTCAAATTGCCTTTTGCTAAATATTGTTCACCTCCATTCATTCAACTTAATGAAAAACATCATTCTTTTCTTCTTATATGCTTCTAGTTTTTTATAATGATTTCTTTTATCTCACTTGTTACATGATTAGTTAGTTGCTGATTTGATTTTCATAGCATATATCTTTAGTTTATGTGCTTAGATCTATATGCTTCTCATATGGTATCAAAGTTGCAGGGGTACTAAACTAGTAAGTGTTCCAATTATTTTTTGTCAGGCATCAAGCTTTTGCAAGTTAAAGAAGGGATTTTGCATCCATCAAAGAGCTCATTTGCAGCCATTATAGAGCTCATTTGTAGCCATCAAAGAGATCATTGTTAGTCACTAGAAAGCTCATTTGCAGCCATGGATATCCTATCTCCCCAACTCAATTGTTACGTAGTTGGTATGCTAGATCTAGTCTTGTCAAAGGTTGCAACCAGGTTTTTGCAGCCATCAAAGAGCTCATTTGCAGCCATTAGAGAGCTCATTTATAACCATTAGAGATCTCATTTGCAGCCATTAGAGAGATCATTTACAACCATCAAAGATCTCATTTGCAGCCATTAGAGAGCTCATTTGTATCCACGGATCTCCTATCTCCCTAGCTTAGTTGCTACACAGTTGGTATGCTAGATCCAATATTGTTGAAGGAATCCCTGAAAGCTTTACAACACATGTCCTATGAGGACATATTCACATACATTGAGAGGATGAAAGAGGCCCTGGAAGATTTGCAACATATGGACTATGATGACATATGAACATCCATGATCCACTACTCAGATGAGGAAGACCCTTTTACAAGCCTAGAAGAAGAGGTGACCTACAAATTTCTTCTATCCATTAGAGGTCTTGTCCCAAATCATGTTCAAATTGAAAAAAAATTGGACAACTTGTCCCAAATTAGGTTCTTGTTGAAGAATACCTCCAAAATGTCTTCTCATTCTCCAGATATACAACCTTTGCTCCTACATTTCACCAAGTTCCGCTCAAAAGCTTCAAGAGATTCCCCCCATTCAAAGCAAGGAGTGGTCAAGAACCACCATTCAAGCACTTCAAAGTGTTTGGATCTTGTGAATGGGCTCACATGCACTTCAAAAGAAGGAGGAGTTCACAAAGGTTTGCAGGGATCTTCAAAAAGCCCTTCATCGATAAGTAGTTCACCTAGTTGAGAGTTACTTTGGGAATGAAGGCATCTTTTGAGCAAGCTTCTTAAAGCTTTCTCTTCAAATTCTCTTTTATGTGTGTGGGGGGATTTCCCATGTGGTTTTTTCCCCTCTTACCTAGTTTACAGGGAATATTATGTGCATGGGTACCTAATATGGCTGCAATTATCAGACCCATTTTTCATTTTTTATTTTTCACCTAGTCAGGCTTATGGGGGGGTGTTGGAAAAAAATGCCTTCTCCATAGCATAATTATCCTACCTAGTGACCTAGACCTTGAATTCATGGAGGCTAGTGGGCCAAACCTCACTCATATTGATCACCTGGTTCAACCTAGAGCTTACTTCTAAATTCTAAATGTCCCAAACCACCTTATCTTCCACTTTAACAAACCCTAATGTCCATTTTTGGATGACCTAGGCACATTCCTACATTTGGGGGCACCTTCCTTGATTAGGGGAACTTTTGTTTTATTTTATGATGACTTGAGTCCCAGTTCAGTTCATAACTGAAAGTGCTCCCCTAATTTAGCTCCTAACTAACCTTACATGTCTATCTTTAGCCGTTAGCACCTTTCTTGAGTCTCCTTAGGGTTTTGCATGCGCATTCAACCAATTAACTGAGTATCCTTCAATCATAACTAGTGGTTGTGAAGTCATGAGTCAGTGTAACTCAGTTAAGGAGAGTAAGCATGGCTAACTTGGATCTAGTTAAGCTCGACTAGTCTCTCTTGCACTGGATGAGAAATTCGAGTTGCCTCTTGACCTAATTTGAATTGCCTTCCTTTAAATATTGTTCACCTCTATTCATTCAAGTTAATGAAATACATCATTATTTTCTTCTTATCTATTTCTAGTTTTTGTGTAATGATTTACGTTATCTCATTTGTTACATGATTAGTTGATTGCTGATTTGATTTTCATAGTATATCTCTTTAGTTTATGTTCCTAGATCCATATGCTTAAATATCATAGTTATATTATGAGGGGTGGAGGTATTACCCACTGTGTATCCTCTAAAACCTGGAGTCATGGGAGGGTTGTGTTGAGACACACTCCCCAAGTTGTGTGATGATGACTGCCAATTTCCTGCTGGGGAAGCTTGGTTGATATAGTCAACACTTCCACTTATGGGTTCTATCTAGAGCTAGGTCAATATAGTTGACGCTATAGCATATTCCAACAGAGGAAAGGATAGGATGTGGAATATGGAAGCAGGTTAGGGATGAATGATGGTTCGATGTAATTTAGAAGCCTATTGCGAGTTAGTTATAACAACTTGGTTACTTTTGTGTGCTAAGAATATTGCTTTAATCATGTGTCATAGTACGAGTATGTTGTGTTGTTTGTATTGAATTATAGTAAATTAGTTAGTGTAATTGTTAAATGTTGTGATAATTAATTATTATCTTGCATAATTGGATTAGCACATACATGAACTATGCTTTAGAGGTAGTGATTGTTTATAATTAGTACATTCGTAGGTATGTTTACACCGGTTATGCATACCTACATTGTGCATGTACACTAGTATATTTAATTGATGTATTAATTACTAAATGAATGGTTAATGATTGCAGGAAGTATATTGAATACATATAAATATCTAGTAGCATCAAATGTTCTTCTTGACTTTCATTATTTGTTGGTATGGTGAATTAAATAGGTATGGTGGGGTGCCTTAAACTTTTGGGGAAAATGTCAAATTCATTTATAAGCTAGCATGAAAAGAAAGACTTTCCATTTTTATTTTAGTGTTATTCAATTCATTATTTTATGTTAGTTATTTTCCCTAAAATCTAGAAGCGGTGGTTTATGGTCCATAAATGAGGGTGGTTAAGGAGACTTGGGAAAATGTGTATGGAAATTTGATAAATAGAGAGGATAAAGAAGAGTTTGGGAGTCCTGTTTTTTTAGAGATTGTGGAGATGTTGGAGCTTGTTGAGAGGTGGGAGAATTATTGGAAGAAATATTTTCATGGAACAATCTTTTTAGAGATATTGTGCATTATAGTTCTTAGAGTCACAAGCACAAATGGATTTCGATTTCTTGGAGCTAGGAATTAGCTAGGCTCCTAGTTGGAAGAGAGGTTTAATTCCATTTTGTGCATCAAAGGAGTGTGGAGGCTTGTTGTTGTGGGAACACTGCTATATTTTTGGACAAATTCGACATTTAAACATGTACTTTTCATTAAGGTATTGCTTAAATTCATGTTATACTTTGATTATTTGTTATTGTCCTGGTTATAAGCATGTTTATAATATTAGTTAGTATAATTATGGTATTTAATTAAGGAATTAAGGTCGAGATGCCTTACATATGGTATCAAATCCCTAGGTTCAAAAACTGGAACCTTAAGGGTCTACATAAAATAAGGAAAGAATAAACATGAAATTTAGTTTCCAATCTGAATGAGAGCCTACATAGCATAATCTTTAAAAATAAAATTATACATATTTTGATCCTACTTCGACTGATATTTTCGTTTATTAGTACCTCTCCTTGACCTCTACTACAATAGTACTACACTCTAGAGTCTCGACGAAACCCTCTTGAAGCCCAGCCCTATTACCTACAATCTTCCCAACCTATAGTGTTATCGGCTATGTCTTTCATCTCAACGAAGCCTGGTTGGTAACCCCAAAATTCTCTTTCAATTTCCTTTCTATAGGACTAAACCCTTGATTTTTCAGTCTATCTTTACTAATTACATTAGTTTTTGAACTTATTTCTAATGTACAATCAAATAGACTTGCAAGTGTCACCCTTGAACTTTCAACCACACATAGACTCCAACTTTCTGAGGTCCAACTTTCATGTGGGGATTTTTTTTTGCTTCTTTTGTTGTTTTGACCCCAGATTTTGGTGTTCATTTTCTGTGTTCTACTTCTATGACTTTGTTTCTTTGATTAAGATTTAGATGCCCTCTCCTAGTTTGTCTTTCTATCCATGATCAAATTTTTTAAATATATTTATCGATATAATAGGCTGCACAAACCATCTTTCTATCCATGATCAAATTTTTTAAATATATTTATTGATATAATAGGTTGCACAAAAAAGCTATAGCAAGATAATATAGGGTGGGAAAAAATATCATAATGCGATGAATAAGGCATTGAAGGAAGCTTCGGGGGGCTGCGTCTATGCGAGAACATGCGATCTAAGACTGCAGGTCTGGGGTTTATCATGGATAGTCAACTATGGAAATCAAAGAATTAGTTGACTACTCCTTTGATCCATACGAAGATGTTAACATCTGGGATGTTTCCATCGACAAAACATTAGTGTACAAGGAAAAGGTCAATGCGAAAAGGGTTTCCCAAATATTTGGTGAAAGAGACAAGCCTACAGGAATAATGGATTTGATCCCAACCCTATACCACTACCAGGCCAAGCTTTAGGTGGAACACAGAACCCTCCACAACTCTAGATGGAGAAAAATCACGGTTTGGTTTTCCCTCAGGAATCAGAGGTTCGGCTTGAAGTTGGTATATATGAGGCCCTTCTATAGGGAGCATACCACTTTGAATCTTTAGGGAGAGAGGTCCTGGTCGGTAGCGATGCAGATTTTGGTCTTGCTCCAGGAGAAGAATGCAAGCTCTTCCGCCATAACCTAGAATCAGGCGGCATAGACCCAAATTATTTCCTTGTTAGCAGTCCAGAATGTCTTGAGGTTAACCTTAATTAGTCCAAGGCCAAGGGGAGAACCCTTGAATCAAGCAATATTCAAAGGGAAAAACCCGAGGATAGGCGAAACATAATCCAGGGGGAAACATCTCCCGACTCCAGTGACCGAATAGATGGTGAAAGTGGAAAGAAGAAAAAGCGGAGGATCCTTAAGAATGATGGGAGAGAAACCAAATTCGTTATAGGCGAAGGAATCCCTCTCTTCAAGGTGGCTAACATGATTGAACTCCCCCTACCTGGTAGGATCAGTGACAAGAAGTATGTGGTCAAAACCCTCATACAATGGGTGAATGAGAATTGGGGAAAAAGATTGGGATACACCCCAAAAATATTATGTTTGGCCAAAGGATGGATTGTTTTTATTCTACAGAAACTGGAAGACCCAAAATGGATCCTCTCCCACTCCTGGTGCATAGCCTCTTATCCAATGGCCCTAAAGCCATGGACCCCCATGTTTAATGCTAGTCAGGAAACGCTGGACATTGCGCCCATTTGGGTGAGACTGTCGGGACTCCCTCTAGAGTTTTGGTCGCCAGAGATCCTCAAAGGAATTGGGAATCAGTTGGGGGAGTTCTTAGAAAGGAATAAACATTTTGAAGAAATGGGAAAAACTAGTGTCACACAAATTCTAGTTAAACTGGATACTAGGGCTGGTCTAAAGGAGGACACCAAAATCGAATGGGGGAAATTCACAATTCTACAATATCTGGATTATGAAGGTGTTCCCTTCAGATGTAGACGGTGTCATGCATATGGCCACTTGGCTGACTCGTGTCCGCTTCCATTCAGACCTAGAAGTGGTAGTAAAAGTTCAAGTGACTCCTTCAAAAAAGAATGTGGGAAGAAACGAGCGCCAGGGATTCACCAGGACAAAATTTTGGCACAAAGATTGTTGGTTTCCCTATTCAGAGGCTAGAGACACCATCTGAAATAATTATTTTGGTCGTGAAACAGGAGGAAGCATTGTAGAAGACCGTGGGAAGAAACCAATGCTCCAAGGAAACGAAGGTCCATGCCTGACAATGATCGAGTATCCTCTACACCAACAAGATTCGTCCTCCACAGGTATGCTTAAAAACACTCCAAATTTATCTGATGCACAGTTGGATGATCCCTCTTCCATCACATACACGATTTATCCCTTACAATTAAATCCCATATATCCCTCTACCACAAACCCTGAACAAATATCAAATCTCCCCCATTTCCCTAACAGGTCTCTTCTCCTTGGTCAAAATTCTGACCATACCCAAAGTCCCATTAAGCTCAAACAAACCTCTAATCCCAAACTTCCTACCTCATTAAAGCCCATATTTGATTTTCGGCCTAGAACTAGTGGTCCCTCGAGTGAGGAAGGGAGTTTGGGTATGAACTATCTATACACAGCTGGTGGGAAGGGGAGAGGTAGAAAACCTAACATTCACAAAGCAAAGGAAAGGGCCATTTTGGAGGTAGCAGCTGGAAAAGAATCCTCAATTAAATAGGCGCTTAGAGCAGTGGGAGATCCAATGGGGTTTTTGTAATGAATATTCTCTCTTTCAACCGCAGGGGTTTGGCGACATCCTCCAAAAAATCGTCACTCATGAGATTGGTCCAAGCCAACTCTCCAGATATATTACTACTCCAGGAAACCCTATTAGAGGGTGAGCAGATAGAGAACAGTATAAAGAAACTCTTTAAGAGATGGGACTTTCAAGCCTTAGATGCGAGAGGAAGATTGGGGGGGCACTCGCCATTGGATGGAAAGTCTCATCCATCAAAGTGAACAATTTTTTGGGATGGGACTCGGTTATGGGATTAGATGTGCAAATTGTGGACAACGACCTGAGTTTCCTTGTGATAAATTTCTATGGGCCTTATAGGGAAAGGAAGGCCTTCTGGGACTCTCTAAGCACAAAATGCTTCTTGTAGAACCCCAACATTATCTTGGGTGGAGACCTAAAATTCACATTAGGTGTCTCTGAAATTTAGGGGCAAAAGGTAGTCATGGACCCTATGGCTTCTTACTTCCAACACTAGATTGAACGAATGAGGATGATTGACATACTCCCTATCAACCTGAATCCCACCTGGAACAATAGGAGGAATGGGGAGAATTATATTGCCAAAATATTAGACAAGTTTCTCATAAGTTCAGGCATCCTGGACAGATGTCAAATGCCCCAGCAGTGGGTTGAGACATGAGGGGAATCATACCACTTCCCCATTCTTTTGGAATATGTAATGGAAGAGAAAATCCCCCAAGCCCCTTCGAGTTCAACTCTAGCTAGCTAAAGGATGAATAATTCAAGAATATACCGGAAAGCGTATGGCAGCACCCTAATTCAGAAGAGAAAAGATTTGCAGCTATCCACTTTGCTCATAATCTGAAACCCCTAAAGCAAGCTACGATCAGGTGGGCCCATGAAAAGAGGATCAAAGATGAGCAGGAGCTAAAGTATGCGGAAGAAAGACTCCAAAATAATTATGAATCTGAAAAGGGAGGATTTGAGTCAGAATATTCAAAGAAACTGCTACAACAACTAGAGAAGAACAAGTCAAAGATGCTAGTAGAGCAGGAGGAAGTTGGAGGCTTAAGAGCCGAGAAATCTACCTCAGTAGTAGAGATGAGAACACAAAATTCTTTCATGATGCTGCCAATGGGTTTAAGATCATAAACACTATATGGGGAATGAAAGACTCATAAGGTAGGGAGGTTAACCATTTTGCTGGAATATCAAATCTAGCAAAGTCCCACTACTCAAACATATTCAAAGCACAGGAGTGTGATTCTATCCTGGAAGTCTTAAGGATTTCACAAGCTTTCCCAAGATTTGTGGATGAGGAAGACAACAGGGATATCATGAGCGAAATCACTCAAGTAGAATTGTTGGAAGTCCTTCATTTCTTCCAAAGAGACAAATGTCTCGGACCGGACGGGTGGCTAGTTGAATTCTTCTTGGACTCTTTTGAAACTATAGGGGGGGACTCATTGAATGCGGTGGAAGAGTCACGACAATCATGAAGAATTCTTGACTCCTTCAACACTACCTTCATTTCTTTAATCTCGAAGGTGGAAAAACCACGCTCCTTCGATGACTTCAGACCTATCTCCCTTAAAAATGGTATATATAAAATCATTGCTAGAAGGATCAAAGCCATTCTTTCGAAACACATATTAGAAGAGTAGTTTGGATTCTTGGATAGAAGTCAAATTCATGAGGCCATTGGAGTTTCCCAAGAATCCCTCATATTATCCAAAGCAAGAAGGAAAAAATTGTGGTTATAAAAATTGACCTGTCAAAATCCTTCGACAAGGTAAACTGGATCTACATCTGCCTCCACCTAACACACCTAGGTTTTAAAGTTCCATTTATTTCTTGGATCATGAATTGTGTTACATCTGTTTCCATTGTTGTCCTCATAAATGTATCAGCCTCTCCATTCTTTAAAGATGAGAGGGGAATTCGTCAAGGCTTTCCCCTCTCCCATTTGTTGTTTCTTCTCATTCCTGAAGGTCTCAGTAGGGAATTAAAGGAGGCCAAAAGATCCAGGAACTTCAGAGGGATATAAATCTCAAACTCTCTCTCAATCACTCACCTACTTTTTGTCAACGCCATTTTGATTTTCTGCGATGGTTCCAGAAGAGATGCAAAATCCCTTGCAAGAGTTTTAAAACTCTTTTGTGAAGCCACAGGAATGGAGACAAACCCCCAAAAATCTTCCATGTCCTGCTTCAATATGGAAGAGGTGGATATTGAGACCTATAAGGAACATTTTGCCTTTCAAACTAGCAATCTGGATGAGGGATTGAAGTACTTGGGTTTCCATCTCAATCCAAACAACTACAAAAGAAGGACTGGATGTGGTTGATTTCAAAGCTCGAGAAAAGATTACACATATGGTCATATAGGTGGTTATCGGGGGTTGGTATACTGGTTTTAATCAAATATGTGCTTGAAGCTATTCCAGTCTATTGGATGGCACTCGCCTGGATCCCAAAAGGAATCTTAGAAATGGCCAGAAGACTATTTGTCATATTTATATGAAGCGATCATAAAGACCAATATGTGATGCCATGGATCAAATGGGAAATACTAACCAACCCAAAATCTCTAGGCAGCTGGGGACTAGAAAATATCCATTGATTCTCAAAATCTCTTGTAGAGAAATGTGGATGGAGGCTTCTCACCACTAACGCTTTGTGGACCCATACTATAGAACAAAAGTACATACATCCAATGTCTATTATCGACTGGGTCAGATCGCCAAACAAAAGAAAGACAAACATTTCGATTGTGTGGAAGGTAACCCTCAAATCATTCGACTTAATTGAAAAAGGTCTTGCATGGCAGATTGGAAATGGATCCAAGGTGAGAATCGGGAAAGACCCTTGGTCGAGATGCAGAGGTCGTCACTCCCTATCTCCACATCTGATAGATATTCTGTATAAAAAATGTATCCACAACCTAACTCAGGCAGTAAAGCCACAAACAACAACACTTTGGAAACAAGGATGGCTCTCCTCGGAGGACTTGGATCTAAGAAATGAGGAAGCTTACTAGTGGAATATCTTCCTAGAAGGATTCAAAGATGGTCATGCCAGGATTCGCGATTAGGAAGATGAAATTATATGGATCCTTGAACCCACGGGTAGATACACACCAAAAAAGGGATACACACGACTCATTACATAAGCAAATGACCAGGAAATCCTTTGTGGTGGACGCATGTTTGGAAATTTAAATGCCCATCCAAAGCAAGAGTTTTGATTTGGTGCATCATGGAAAACAAAAACCCAACATGGGATAACCTCCTAAAGAGATGCTACAAAGGCCCAAACTGGTGCCCCTTATGCAAAAACAATGTTGAATCAGCAGCGCACCTCTGTTGATGTATATGTAACTTCGGAATGTATTTCACATATGTATATTGTATTCCTATAGAGATATTATTATTCCTCTATACGGAAGTGTCGTCATTTATATTGTAAGTGTCGTAACTTATACTTGATGGGTTATTAGACCACCTTGATGGGGTTGGCCCTGTATAAGTCATGTGGGTTAAAGGGTTATTAGACCACCCTATTGGGGGTCAACCTTGTCAGCATTATGTTAAGTGGTTAAGTTGAGGCCGACCTATTAAAGGTTATTAGGCAAGTCAAGTCAAGTATAAATAGAGTGCGGGAGGCACTCTATTTGATCATTCACTTTCTCACTCATACACTCATTGGAGAGTGGTGCACTAGTGGAGGAGGAGAAGCTGTTGCTAGGAGACTATCTCTTATGCTTGGGTTTTGTATCATTGCTCTATCTATCTCTGAGGAAGTTATTGGGGTTTTTCACCTTTATGGTTTTCCTCAAGGAAACTTTGTGTGTCTATTGTATCTTGTGATTGATTCTTGTGATTGATATTCTGTACATGTTATTCTCTCAGTTAAGATCCTAGATCATATTGAATTGATGCTCAAAAATTAACAACCTCTTCATAAACTGTCGATTCACCACTCAAGTCTGGAAGGATTGCTCAAATATTGTTGGCTGAAATTTCACCTGGCAAGGAGACTCTGTTTAACATGCTCTACTATAGTGGAGCTCGAACTCAACAAATGACACATACAAATCTCTCCCCCTTATCATCAACTGAGGGGTGTGGATAGCCTGTAACGCTTAGAATTTCAATGACAAGCCCTCACTCCCATAAGGAACCACCACAACAAGCTTAAACATTTTCTCCTTCTTCCCCCAAGTAAAAGACTCCCCGTCGATTAGATCCATCAGGGAGGAAACAATTGATAAAAAAACCCATTGGGCTTACTTTGATGGAGCATCCCAACAAGATGGCTTCTTATGTGGGGGAGGGGTTGTCATCAATCTTTCCGAAAACCATTGTTTCAAAATTTGTATGGGATTGGGGAGTGGCTTGAACAACTTTGCTGAACTTCTCTCTCTCAAAACACTAATGTTGTTCGCTTTCGAAAAGGGGTGCCAAAGACTACAAATTTTTGGAGACTCAATACTTGTTATCAATTGGTTCAACAAAATTCAAAGATGCACAAATATTTATTTGAGTCCTATTCTGGCGGAAATTCAGGACATTGCAACGAATTTTAATTTCATTTCCTGCAAACATGTGTACATGGACCGTAACAAATAAGGGAACTTTGTATCTAAGGAAGGCCTTCAACTGGGTAAAGGACATATTCAAATAAATGAACTAAGACAGGATCAATCTTACCAATATTACCATCGCCCTTTCAACAGTGAAGGGGAAAACAACAAGAAGTAGCAGCGCTGGATGAAATCCAAATTTTGTCAAAGTCCAAGATTGTGTGATCCTCCTTTTTTACAGTCAAATAGCTCAATTATCAAATCTACATGATCATACAGCAAGACAAAGGCTGGGGTTTTATGGTTTTTGTTCGCATAGAATAACAACATAAAGGAAATATTATAGACATCATGTATATCAAGTTTTATTAGAAAATGTTGGAGACAGTTTACAAGAATATGCATCGGACTAACATCCACTAGCTGGTATACTTCGTTTTTGGAAATATATGCTATGCATATATTTGCAAATGTAATTTTATACTTATTAATAAAATTACTTATTTTTGAGGAAAAAATGAAATTGTTTTCTCACAATCAAACCACGAAGAATAACTTAAAACTTAAAATGGAACCTTTAAATCAACTTCTAAGGCATGTAAATACGTGGAAAGGTAGCCTACAATACGATTGGTCACTGCACAGACTTTCAAACTATTCTTGTTGGTGGTGACAACATGGAGACTCGATTTGCGGAGCTAACAAAAAGTCCATATGATATTATTGCAACTCCTAGCTATTTGATACATCAACTTGCTGAGGATGAAAATGTCTGTGAGAAGTGTGGAGTATGTTGTTTTTAATGAGGTATACTTTTTATTTGAGATGGGTTTTGTAGACAACCTGTGAAAAATACTAGCCCAGTTGAATGAGAACCATCAAACTCCGCTTTTTAGTGCAACACTACCTCGGTTGCTTATTGAATTTGCCAAGGCAAGGCTTCGGGATCCTCAAATTGTACAACTTGATTTGGAGACTAAGATCATCCCCAATCTCAAACTTACATTCTTTACCATGCAACCTGAAGAGAAATGTGTTGCATTACTCTCTCTATCTGACGAGGGAGAATATTGGTTCTCAATAACAATCATTAATTTTTGTAGCCTACAATACGCTTGGTCCCTACACATACTTTCAAACTATGCTTGTTGGTGGTGGAAACATGGAGACTCGATTTGAAGAGCTAACAAAAAGTCCATATGATATTATTGCAACTCCTATCTATCTGATGCATCAACTTGTCGAGGTAGATGAAAATGTCTGTGAGAACCACGGAGAATGTTGTTTTTAATGCGGTATAATTTTTATTTGAGATGGATTTTGTGGACCAACTGTGAAAAATACTTGCCGAGTTGAATGAGAACCATCAAACTCCGCTTTTTAGTGCAACACTACCTTGGTTGCTTACTGAATTTGCCAAGGCAAGGCTTTAGGATCCTCAAATTGTACAACTTGATTTGGAGACTAATATCATCCCCAATCTCAAACTTACATTCTTTACCATGCAAACTGAAGAGAAATGTGTTGAATTACTCTCTCTATCTGACGAGGAAGAAGATTGGTTCTCAACAACAATCATTAATTTTTGTCACGACAAAGCATCATGTAGAATTCCTCAATTAATTATTTAAGGAAGAAGGGATAAGGATGTCTCTTGTTTATGGGGATATGGACCAAGCTTCCCACATAATTCATCTTGCAAAGTTCATAGCAAGGAAGTATGACGCTTAAAAAAAAGGCAGGAAAACTATTTGTGTTCTTGAAATCAACTCATAGGCCGGCCCTATATTTTACGAGTGTGCAGGTCGGCTCTGGCCTTTCTGGCCAGAGCATGCTAAAACTAAAAAATATCCATTGATTCTCAAAATCGCTTGCTACGAAATGTGGATGGAGGCTTCTCACCACTAACTCTTTGTGGACCCAGACTGTAGAACAAAAGTACATACATCCAATGTCTGTTATCGAATGGGTTAGATCGCCAAACAAAAGAAAGACCAAGGTTTCGATTGTGTAGAAGGAAACCCTCAAATCATTCGACCTAATTGAAAAAGGGCTTGCATGGCGGATTGGAAATGGATCCAAGGTGAGAATCAAGCAAGACCCTTGGCCGAGATGCAGAGGTCATCACTCCCTATCTCTAAATCCGATAGACATTCTGCATAATAAAGGTATCCACAACCCAAGTCAGGCAATAAATGCACAAGCAATAACACTTTATAAACAAGGATGGCTCTCCTTAGAGGACTTGGATATAATAAATGAGGAAACTGACCAGTGGAATCTCTTCCTATAAGGTCTCAAATATGGTCATGTCAGAATTCACGATTAGGAAGATGAAATTATATGGATCCTCGACCCCACGAGTAGATACACACCAAAAAGGGATACACACGGCTCAATACAGAAACAAATGACCGGGAAATCCTTTGGTGGTGGAAGCATTTTTGGAAATTTAAATTCCCATCCAAAGCAAGGATTTTGATGTGGTGCAATTTGGAAAACAAACTCCCAACGTGGGATAACCTCCTGAAGAGATGTTACGAAGGCCCAAACTGGTGCCCCTTATGCAAAAACAATGCTGAATCAACAACACACCTCTTCATAAGCTATCGGTTCACCACTCAGGTTTGGAAGGACTGCTCAAATATTGTTGGCCGAAATTTCATCAGGGAAGGAGACTCTGTTGAACATGCTCTATAGCAGTGGAGCTCGAACTCAGCAAATGACACATACAAAGCTCTCCCCCTTATCATCAACTGGGGGGTGTGGATAGCCCGTAACGCTCATATTTTCAATGACAAGCCCTTAGTCCTAGAAGGAACCACCACAACAAGCTTAAACATTCTCTCCTTCTTCCCCCAAGTAAAATACGCCCTGCTGATTAGATCCATTAGGGAGGAAACAATTTAAAAAAAATCCCTTGGGCTTACTTTGATGGAGCATCCCAACAAGATGGCTCCTTATGTGGGAGAGGGGTTGTCATCAATATTTCCGAAAACCATTGTTTCAAAATTTGTATGGGACTGGGCAGTGGCTCAAACAACTTTGCCGAACTTCTCAATCTCAAAACACTAATGCTATTTGCTTTCGAAAAGGGGTGCTAAAGACTGCAAATTTTTTGAGACTCAATACTTGATATCAATTGGTTCAACAAAATTCAAAGATGCACAAATCTTTATTTGAGTCCTATTTTGGCGGAAATTCAAGACATTGCAATGAATTTTAATTTCATTTCCTGCAAACATGTGTACATGGAGCATAACAAAGAAGGTAACTCTATATCTAAAGAAAGCCTTCGACTGGGTAAAGGAAAAATTCAAATAAATGAACTGATACATGATTAGTCTTACCAATATTACCATCGCCCTTTCAATGATGAAGGGGAAAACAACAACAGGTAGTAGTGCTCGATGAAATCCAATTTTTGTCAAAGTCCAAGATTGCATGATCCTCGTTTTTTACGGTCAAATAGCTCAATTATCTCAGATCTACATGGTCATATGGCAAGACAAACGCTGGGGTTTTATGGTTTTTATTTGCATAGAACAACAACATAAAGGAAATATTACAGACATCATTTATATCAAGTTTTATTAGAAAATGTTGGAGAGAGTTTACATGAATATGTATCGGACTAACAACCACTAGCTGGTAGACTTCTTTTTTGGAAATATATGCTATGCATTTATCTGCAAATGTAATTTAATACTTATTAATAAAATTACATTTTTTTTCGAAGAAAAAAATGAAATTGTTTTCTCACAATCAAACCACGAAGAATAACTTAAAACTTAAAATGGAACCTTTAAATCAACTTCTAAGGCATGTAAATACGTGGAAAGGTAGCCTACAATACGATTGGTCACTGCACAGACTTTCAAACTATGCTTGTTGGTGGTGACAACATGGAGACTCGATTTGCAGAGCTAACAAAAAGTCCATATGATATTATTGCAACACCTAGCTATTTGATACATCAACTTGCTGAGGATGAAAATGTCCGTGAGAAGTGTGGAGTATGTTGTTTTTAATGAGGTATACTTTTTATTTGAGATGGGTTTTGTAGACAACCTGTGAAAAATACTAGCCCAGTTGAATGAGAACCATCAAACTCCGCTTTTTAGTGCAACGCTACCTTGGTTGCTTACTAAATTTGCCAAGGCAAGGCTTCGGGATCCTCAAATTCTACAACTTGATTTGGAGACTAAGATCATCCCCAATCTCAAACTTACATTCTTTACCATGCAACATGAAGAGAAATGTGTTGAATTACTCTCTCTATCTGACGAGGGAGAATATTGGTTCTCAACAACAATCATTAATTTTTGTCACGACAAAGCATCATGTAGAATTCCTCAATTAATAATTATTTAAGGAAAAAGGGATAAGGATGTCTCTTGTTTATGGGGATATGGACCAAGCTTTCCACATAATTCATCTTGCAAAGTTCAGAGCAAGGAAGTATGACGCTAAAAAAAAAGGTAGGCAAACTATGCGTTTCTTGAAATAAGCTTATAGGTCGACCCTATATTTTACTAGTGTGTAGGTCGGCTTTGGCCTTTCTAGCCAGAGCATGCTAAAACTAAAATATGGGTACACTCATATTTTTTCAAGAACGACCTTTCGACCAATAAATGTATGATCAAGGTATTGCAATGAATATTAATTTCTATCCTTCCAATTATCTCAAATAGCTTGCAAATGCATTGAAGGATGATGAGAGTCCATTAATGTGAAACAACTAGTACTAATAAAAGATGGAAGATGGATTTGACTATTTAATAAATTAACTAGCAATTGGACGTTATTAAATACAATAGTAGATTTCATGCCTAGAATTGTCTTGTTAACACATTTGATGCCTAGAATTGTTCTATTAGCATATTTGATGCCTAGAATTGTTCTATTAGCATATTTGATGCCCATAATTTTTCCTGTAGTAGCTTTTATCCTGAAAATCTCTCCCTGAATTGTGATCTCAATAGTAAAAAGCAATCTAACATTTTAAACAGTATAGCATGATGCCAACAGGTCTGAAAGAGGTGCCTAACTGGAAAAGGAATTCTCCAAGACTTCTTGCTTGATAAAGAATGTCGGTGCTATCCCAATAATGTGACCTGAAGCCTTGCACCAATCCAAGTCAACCCCACTTATGTAACTACCTAGTTGACTGTCATCCAACAGACTAGAACTTTTAACCCATTAGCCGTTTATTGTTCACACACAAAAAAATTGTAGTAAACTTTGAAGTGATGGGGAGAGATCATAGTTTGAAGGGCACCACACACACAAAAATTCTACTTAATAGCTGAAAGAGGATGCCTTCGAAAACCTCGAGTGACATATAGAAATGATATAAATTTTAAAGTTCCAAACTATTTTTATTATTACACATACTTTTCACATTTTAATGTTCTACTTGAAAGGTATATCTTCTTTGAAAGCAAGCAGCATAGTTAAACAAACTATAAAGAGGTACAGTGCTTTTGTAAAGATAATAATTTTTATTAGTTGAATATATATATAGTCAATCATTGTCTATAATGTTTGTGAGACCCCTTCACTATTAGTGATGGGAAGGGAATCCCACCAAAACATCTATATCCTTATATTAACGAGTCTTTATCCTAGCATTTTCAAGTGTTGTCATTGGAATATGATGCTATCTTTTTTCCATAAAAGAAAAAAGTAACTTTGTTATTAGGAAATAACGGTGACACTTTAAAAGACACCCAACCGCCTGATAGAGTCAAGCAATTGAAACAGTAAGCAGCATGATCAAAAGCACAGGAAAAGATAGAATCGGGGGACTGCTAAAACAAAAAGAGCAGAAACAAAGCATAGCAGGAAAATCCATGCGACTGAGAAAAACCATCAAGCTAGAAAAAGCTTTGAACATAAAAAAAGCTGGAAGCGCAGAACTGGGAGAAGACTGATAAAAGGTCACCATCACCAACCGAGCCTTAGAAAGTTTGAATTCTACCATAATCGACTAATCTCTCGTCCAAATACTCGCTATAGGATAGAAAACCATCCATCGGGCCCAAAGCCAGTTTGGACAAGTGATCTGCAATCGTATTTGCTTCGCGAAATATGTGTTGACAGCATAGCCTTTCGAAAGACCCTTTGAGGCAAGCCACCTCCTCCATCTAAGGCTCAAGAAGCAGAGTTTTTATGCAATGAACTCCATTGAACCAGTTGAAGACCACCTGGGAGTCTCCACAGATATTCAAGGAAGAGAAGCCTCTGCGCAGGGAGAACCACAAAAGGGAGCGCAAAGCTAGGAGTTTGGCTTTAATGCCATTGCTAGCCTCGATGCCAACTTTAACCTGGATGTGATGATCCTGTCTGAAAAATAGCACAAAACCAGCTCCACAAACTCCCCTCTGGGAGGCCCCATCAAAGAAACCATGTATTGAACCAACATCCAGCTGAGGGAAAACTATCCGACGAATATTAAGGCTGCTAGAAGGTTTAGGATAGCTTTTCCACTGATAAACAATTTTGAATGCAGTAGATTGAATGGACGGCTTGGAGTCATCAAAGATGCATGCGTTGCGAGCTCTCCATATACCATCAAGCAGGAAGAGTGGCAGGGTATTTTTGTGACCAAAAAGCAAGAACCAGCAGTGAATACAGTCGTCTAAGTCAATCCCTTTCCACTCAGCTGGGAGAGAAAGCCAGCCCCGAAGAAACTACCATAATTCCTTGACAAAAAAGCAGTGCATGAAGGTGTGTTGAAGGCCTTCTTCCCCCGATTTGCACAAGAAACAAAAACCCGACCCTGCGAAGCCTCTTTTCTGAATATTAGGCCAAAGGAGAATTTTGTCATGGAACACGAGCCAAAGGAAGCACCTCAGTTTTGGAGGGATATTCCATCCCCACAGAGGTTTGTGCCACCCGTGAGGGACCAGGGGATTCTGAGCGTCGTCCACTTGCATTTTATAAACGTTTGAAACAGACATGATCTCCTTCGAGCCCGGGCCATCCCAAATCAAAGAATCGGGGTTCTGATTAAGATTGATCCCTGCGCAAGCAAGGCTGGATATGTAAGAGTTCCACACCGGGAGCTAGTGGGGGGAGAGATTTAGCTCTACACCAGTCAGCCAACAGTCCCGAGGGATAATGCTCCGATTCATGAAGAACTGAGATAAAACCATCTTCTTGCGCATATGAAGTTCCTTAATGAGGTCGGAAGGAAGCCGAAAATCCTTCGAGCTCCCAAAAAAAGGATCCACTCCCACTATAAGTTGCTTGCCATCCTTAATTTTCCATTTTATCCACGACCCTATGAGATGAAAGATGCTGCTAAAGTTTTTCCAGATCACCGAGGACTGAGAAGGAGCATTCTAGTAGTTTCGAAGCCAAAGAGAAGTGGTGTAAGTTTTGAGGTATTTGGTTCGAATCACCAAGATCCAAAGACCACCATCGTTAAGAGCTCTCGAAAAGATTTTTGCTAGCATGGCAGAATTAAACCAAACTAGGTTCCTTAAACCCCAGCCCCCCCGCTCTTTGGGACAACATAGATGATGCCAAGAACATAAATGCCACTTTCCAACCTTAGATTTTCCTTCCCATATAAAATTAAATAATCTGCTTTTGATCCCACTGATAATAGCTGAGGGGAGCCTCATAAGCCCGAACCAATAGATGGGAATGCTCTGAATAACTGATTGAGCAAGGACTAGCCTTCCCCCAATCGAGAGCCACCTCACAGTCCAACTATTAATCCAATGATCAATCTTCTGCAACAGCCACTCCGAGTCTGTCTTCATATAACAATTGGGTTCGAGAAGAAAACCCAAGTACCTAATTCCAGTGTCCAGATGAGAGAAAGAGAAAGGAAAAAGAGCCTTCATATCAATGCTGATCGAATCCTCAACCTTATGGAAAAGAAAGGAGTATTTCCCCAAACTTATGGCCATCCCTGATGCCTTGCAGAAGGTATCAAAGATGCTCTTAAAAGACCTCCATTCCTCCAAAGAACTGCTTCCAACGATCATAATATCATTGACGAATAGGAGGTGAGTCAAAGACAGATCGAGAGACACGAACCCCCTTAATGCTGCAGCATTCCTTTGCCTCCAGAATCAGTCTGCTGAGACCGTCGATAGCCAAGATGAAGAGAAGAGGGGAGAGTGGACACCCCTGCCTAATGCCTCTGCTGCAGGAGAAAATTTCAGTCGGCTCGCCATTGACAAGAACCCCATACGAGGTAGAGGTGACGTAGGCCATCATCCAATGAACTAAGCTAAGAGGAATGCCAATCTGAAGGACGATTAGACGAAGATAGGACCAGTCCACCCTATCATAGGCTTTTACTAGGTCAAGCTTCAAGATGAAGGCACTAAGAGTTTTAGACTTTACAGAGTGAAGACACTCTTGGGCCGCTCCCATAGCATCCAAAATCTGACGGTTGAAAATAAACCCGAATTGTTCCAGCGAAATGAATTTTGCCAAGTAAAGTTTGAGGCGGTTACCAATGATTTTTGAAACCAACTTGTACAAAGTATTACAGAGAGAAATCGGTTGATAGTTTGAAAACCCATCCGGATGGTCCGTCTTTGGAATCAAAGCGATATAGGTGGCGCCTAGTCTTTAAGGGATCGTGGCTTTGAGTTGAGATTCTTCCACGGCTCTCAGAATATCAATTCCCATGTGATAAAAAAAGTGCATGAAGAATTCTACAGTCTAGCCGTCAGGGCCTGGATTTTTTTCTTTGACTAGAGATCCGAGCACAGACCTTAGTTCTTTCAAAGTGACCAGTTCCTCAATGGCCAGACCTTCCTCGGCATTAAGAAAACGAGGAAAAAGTTTAATGATCTTGAGCTGCTCAATCAAGTTACATACTTGGGGCTGTTTATAAGCATCCTGAAAATGATTGGCAGCCCTTTCCATGATATGAGCCTGATCAGTTCTGAAGATGCCATCCTCCCTTTTTACCTCCCAAATGGAATTTCGACTACGACGCATGCTAGCGTAATCCTGGAAAAACCTCGTATTGTTATCCCCCTTTGCCAGCCACAACGCCTGGCTTTTAAGGCGCCAAGTGCTTTCCTTTTGAATCAGCAGGGCCTCCTTTCTGTGGAATAAATCCTGAAGGTGAAGGTGTTTATCTTCTTCGAAAGAAATCCCAGCTGATTCCCACGAAGAGATCTGTTCCTCTATCTCAGAGAGAGCCTTCACATCCTCCTTCTTCTTAAGACGTTCCCAATTTTTTATCACTGATCTGATAGCGTCCAGTTTGTTGTTAAGGTTTGACAGGTGAGAGAGAGTATCGACATTCCCCATAGACCTCTGTTTCTGAATGACCAAATTGCAGAAGTTAGAATCCTCAAGCCATGTGCTATTGAACTTAAAGGGGTAGTGTGGTCTCTTAACCTGCAGTTGAAGCTCGAGGCAGATGGATTTGTGATTCGAGACCCCAGTGGCCACCCCCCAAGATCGAAATCTGTCAAAACCCAGAAGCAAGTTTCTTTTGATAAGGAATCGATCAAGTCTTTTAGCCAGGCCGGAGACTCCAGAGCGCCCGTTGTTCCAGGTTGGGACAAGATGGCCTGGCTCAATATCCATCAAACTAGCTGCCTCAATGTGGTCCTTTAGGAAGCCTGACAAGGGATCATCCCTGTGCCCAGACCCCCAAACTTCGCTTGCTGATAATGTAAAATTCAAGTCTCCACAAATGATCAGATTACAGTTGTCCATGATCCTATTTGCAAAGACCTTCTCCCAAAAAGATTGCTGATCCCGGTATGGCCCATAAAGATTCCAAATACAAAAGTCCTGTCTAGATCCAAAGAAACTTTCGATAAGAGCAATACCTGTGCAGACATAAAATGGGTTTAAAAATGCCATTGATGGATCCCATGCAGCAAGGAGACCCCTTGAAAGGCCATTAGAGTCTATGGCACAACACTTCCAAGTGGGGCGAATGCCTAGGAAAAAAGAGACTGCGTCCTCTCCAGAATGCATTGTCTCTTGAAGGAAAAATACCGAGGGTTTGATCGTGTCCAGAAATTTTTGAATAACAGCCTTTTTAGGCAGGCTGCCCAACCCCCGAGCATTGAAAGAGGAAATGATCATTGGGGGAACAAGGAGGGGTCTTGTTCTACTCTAAGAGACCCAGAGGGGGAGAAGGAAGTAAGAGCCCTGTGGCGGGAGAGATTTTTGGATTTATCCACTTAGTGTTAGCCCCCCCATCCCGACTGACTTCCTTGACTTTTTTTTGGCTTTCTTTTTTTGAATGGTGACATTGGAGACATTCATAGACCCCAAGGCCAGGATGGTAACAAGAGAATCTGCATGACTCTGGCCTCCATAAACTGGTAGCGGAACCATCTCAGAATCAGGGGTAAGCTGGATTTCCGAATCCAAGGTTCCAAACATTAACTTTGTTGGCGTAGACAGGTTCCCTTCAGCTTTGGGGGAAGAAACCATGGGCCTCCCGTCAACATTAACAATGACATCTTCTGGATCAAGGATTGGAGAGTGTGAGAGGCTAATATCCAAATCCTTTTTGCCCTCGTGGTCCTTAAGGAGAGGAGTGGGATCTTCGGTGCCTTCTGCCGTTACCTTAGGTTCAACCATCCTAGACTGGAAGAGAGAACGTGGTTTCAGGGCTTGATGGGAGACCATATCCATCTCGGGCTGCCTTTCTAGAACCAAGGCTGCTGAAATGTCCTTCACAGATAAATATTTTAACAAGAGGGGTAGAAAGCTTTTGAACTTGTCCAGACAGACCTTTGCAGCTTCTTCATCGAAGGGGATGGGAAGGGAGTGTTAAATTTTGAGCATTAATTCACAATACTCTAGGATATTTACTGAGAGAATAACATGTGCAGTATATCAATGCATAACAATCATAATAAGCATGACAAGCATCACAAGAATCAAAAGCATGAGAGACAAGAGACACAAAGTTTCTGTGGGGAAAACCCTAAGGTGAAAAACCCCACAACTTCCTCAGAGATAGAGAGAGCAATGGCTCAACCAAAGTACAACCAAAATACACTAAGATAGTCTCATAGTAGCAGATGATCCTCCTCCTTACTAGTGCGCCACTTTCTGAGTGAGAGAAGTGTGAGTTTTCGAGTGATCAAATAGAGATCTCCCGATCTCTATTTATACTTAACTTGTTTTCCCAGTTACACTATGGGGCTGACTTGTCTAGCTAGGTACATCCACAATATAATATATATTTCAGGGTCGACCCCACACATGGTGGTCTAATAACCCATTGGAAAGTACACACACTTGCGACGCTTGTCAATACACATGACGACACTTCCTTATAGAGGAATAACACATCTCTTATAAGGGTACAATAAATATATATGAAATACATAGATGAAATACATTCCGAAGTTACATATACATCAACACTCCCTTTTAACTAGGAAGGTATTTCTCAACACAGATCTGCTAGACAAGTCTTCTTCTCGGGATCATCGTCATCATCATCGTCACTGCGACTGCTATCTCAACCAATCTCTAACTCTACTCGTCATAGGAAGTTCTACAGAGCTAGTCCTTTTTCATACTTGATGTAGGCCCACCACCTGTAGGTCTTCGTCATCACTGGCCATATTGTGGAATCCTCAGGACTTATTACGTGCGTCACAAAACCTTTAAAGAGTCTCTTGACTAGAAAGAACCCTAAAGAGCATCTGAGGCCTTTTTCATCCTGTCCAGATCTCCAGGACTTATTACATGTGACCCCACCACAAAACCTGGCAAGAGCATTTCAGGATGTTACGGGTACACAACTCCGACCTGAAATCTCCCCAGGGCACAAATTACATGTGGTCACCACAAAACCTAGCAAGAGCATCTTAGGATGTTATGGGTACACAAATCCGACCTGAAATCTCCCCAGGGCACAAATTACATGTGGTCATGGCAAAACCTCGAAAGAGCATCGCAGGATGTTACGGGTACACAACTCCGACCTGAAATCTCCCAGGGCACAAATTACATGCCATAGGACAAAACCTCGCAAGAGCATCTCAGGATGTTACGGGTACACAACTCCAACCTGAAATCTCCCACGGCACAAATTACATGTCCTCCCAGAGCAATGTCTTGAAAGAGCATCCCAGGCTGTTACTGGTACACAACTCCGACCTATAGGATCTCCCAGACATGCTCATATGCACAACCTGATCCACGGCCATAAAGTATCATCTTGATACTCACCATACATCATCCTGATGTACACATGATCATCCTGATCATCATTGCTGCAACATGCTGCTGCATGTCATCTGGAGCAACATCCTGAAGCTCGTCATCTATGATCATCCTGATCATACACTGCATCCACCTGATGCATACCAAGTATCTACCTGATACATATCATCATACATGATCCACCTGATTATACAATGTATCCTCCTGATACAAACAAATACATGATCCATCTGATCATACTTGATACATATCAACATACATGATCTACCTGATCATACAATGTATCCACCTGATACAAATACAGATACATGGTCCAAGCATCCAACATGATGCATATACAAAATACATACAAATGATCCAACTGATCATATCTAGCATCCAACATGATGTGTACATACATATACATATAAATGATCCAACTGATCATATCCAACATCATCCTGATGCATATATACACAAATGTAAATGATCCAACTGATCATACAGAGCAGAAACTAGAACATCATCCTGATGCTCATTATCCAACGCTTACATCCACAGCCATGTGAAGGATCCTCCTTCCATCATGCTTGGAATGGCTTCAACAAATGTCTCCATTACTTCTTCCTCGAAGTGTCATTGATCTGAAGAACACCAAGCCTCTCCCTGAAGTACTCGAACTTCACTCTGGCTAATGGTTTCGTCAGCACATCTGCAATCTGCTCGTTCGTTGCAACATATAGGAGCTTCACTACTCCTCTCTGCACCATATCCCTGATATAGTGATACTTGATCTCTATGTGTTTCGACCTATCGTGAAACAATGGGTTCTCAGACAGCTTCACACAACTCTGGTTGTCACAAAAGATACCAGTAGCCTCCAGCGGGAGATCAAATAACTCAGATAGCAGCTTCCGAAGCCATACTGCCTCACAACTAGCTGAACAGGCTACAACATACTCTGCCTCAGCTGTACTCAGTGCTACGTAGGACTGCTTCCTGCTAAACCAAGAGATCACACCTGATCCCATATTGAAGCAGCACCCAGATGTGCTCTTCCTATCTGCAGCACTGCCTGCCAAATCTAAATCAACATAACCCTGTAGGTTAAACTTTTGATTCGCTTCATACTTGAGCCCATAATCAACTGTACCCTTCAGGTACCTCAAAATATGCTTTACAGCAACCAGGTGAACACTCCTCGGATCCGTCAGGAACTGGCTCAATGTGTTCACCGCAAAGTTAATATATGGTCTCGTGTTTGTCAGGTACATCAAGGACCAAATCATTTGACGATACATAGAGACATCAACCGACTCAGATGAATCATCACATAGAAGCTTCAGATTCAATGCCATAGGTGTGGCCATGGCCTTGTAGTCCATCATCCCGAACCTCTTCAGGATCTCTACTGCATACTGCCCTTGTCCAAGGAAGATTCCCTCTGCACTCTGCCACACCTCCATGCCTAGAAAATAGTGCATCATCCCCAAGTCCTTCATCTCGAACTCGGCAGCAAGCTTCCGTTGCATGTCGGCAATCAAGCTATCCTCACCTGTAACAAACAGGTTATCCGCATACAAAAGTAGTATCACTGGATTGCCTTCCTCAACCTTGTAGTAAAGGTTGGAATCCACTTTACTCTTGGTAAAGCCCAAATTGGATAGAAAGCTGTCTATCCTACCATACCAAGTTCTGCACATATATGACTTCCTGTCATGTGTCTCAAAACCAAGTGGCTGCTCCACATACACTTCTTCTTCAACTACACCATTCAAGAAAGCTATCTTGAAATCCATCTGGTGTATCTTCTATTTCATCATTTTTATATTTCTCTATGCTGCCATCTGCAGCATGCTTGATCTGATAGATCCATATGGAAGTCATAACAAACTTCCCTTCGGGTCTTGGGACTACATCCTAAACATCATTCTTCATGATCGACGGATCATGGCTTTCTTCCCATATCCTGGGAAGTTCAATATTTTCAATAGATAATTTTGTTGCTGAACAAATGTTGTAGTTATTCTTTTGTAGGTGATGGTATACGATCTTTCCTACACAACAAGTTAAATTGCATGATTAGAAAACATCTCATGGTTTTCGGAACAAATTCTTACACATAAAGAAATATGTCATACAATCATGCAATTATCTTAGCCAATGCTTCAATACAACATTTATCCATATCCCGTAACTTTCTAGATGCCTTCCAATCTCTACCAGAACATTGTTAAGAGTGTGCACAACTCCCAACATGTCAGCAAAGAGGTTTCATTCTAGATAAGTAGCAATGGAATGTTGTACAGTGCCATAGGCCACTTACCCATCACATGCATATTAGTAGTATACTGTTCATTAATGCAATCATTCTAATATGCACAATACATATCCCAAGTCTAGTAACATGAGCATATACATCATTGAACAATTTTATTTAAACAAACAAATATGCAAGAAATGATAATTAAAATACTTATCTTTGTTTGTTTGTTGGGTGGACTCCCTCCGAGTCTTTGCTTCCTTGCAGGAACTGCTGGAGTCCTAATCTGAAGTAGCTTCTTCTACACCTTTCTGTTGTGGAATGTAGAGAGATGGTCAACTCCCTCTGAATATCTGCATCCTTGCAGAAACTACTGGAGTGTGCTTCTTCTTGATCTTTGCTTCCTGGATTACCTGTCCTTGAACTCATATTCATCCTTGGTCCCTATGCATGCTTATTAGTATTATGATTGTGTTATCCTTGTGATCTCATACAAAATCATACATTCATTAGTATACTATCAAAACACAATAATCTCAAGCATGTATAGTCATGATCATTTCAAACAGAAATAATAAGTATTAGCATTCAGGGTTTATATAGGACTCTTATGGTTAAGTCATATCATAAGAAACATAACATGTCTAAACTTGTGATTACTCAAACCTATGACTCTTCTGGTTAGTCATATCATTAATTAAGGTAAGACACATAATATGCATATACCCATGATTATTCAAACCTATGACTTTATGAACAATCATCATCAATGATGCCATGCATACTTATATAAGAGATCCTATGATATAAGGAAAACATACCTGTTCACCATATTTGCTAGTTATGTCTAGCAATGTTTTCTTGTTCTCTTCAATGACCTGCATAACTCATAAGTTAACCTTTTCAAAACCAAATCATACATACCTCCATGTGATCCATGACTATGGATGAATCTTTGTTTTCATGTCACCATAGCAAGTTCAGGTTGTCCCTTCAATTTGTACAATCCTCCCTCTTGCTCTCCAATCACCACTGCATCATCAATAGATTTACCCTTTGGCCACATTAGGACTTGGCCATCTACAAATGCAACCCTCATGCCTTTTGCATCCAATGCAGAGATGGAGAGAAGATTCTTCTTGAGCCCAGGTACATAAAGGACTTCTTTCATCTTCAAAGATTTTCCAGAATCTAGGTTGTAGGAAGCTTCACCACTTCCTTTGATGGGGTATTGATAGTCATCCCCAAGTTTCACTTTATGGGGTGATTCATGTTCAGATATATTTACAAAAGATTCTTTAAACCCAGTCATGTGTTTGGAAGCCCCACTGTCAATTAACCAATCATTACAACCATGGGAGATAGTACCTATGAGAGCAGAGATTAGAACATACTCTTCTTCACTTGATGAGTCATCATCACTTTCTGCCCTAGCTTTCTTCTTTGGAGGTTCATCATCTTCGGCAGCATGAGCATGGTACCTTCTTTTGCTACCCTTCTTCTTTTCGCTGAAGTTGTTGTTGTTGTTGTTATCCCTTTTGTTCTTGGGACATTCTGAAGCAAAGTGACCCTTCTCATTTCAAGTGAAGCACCTTAGGTCCTTCTTATTCTTTTGGTGATAGAGAGTGGACTTCTTGTAGTGAGAGTGCTCTTTCTTGGGCTTGCTTTTTTTGGTGTGAGTTGCAAGAGCTTGATCTTCTCCTCCCATCTTTTCTTCTCGAGCTACAAGCCTAGCTTCTTCTTGAGAGCATTCCTCCCATAGTTTACTGAAAGAGATCAATTTCTTTCTTGCACAGATTCCTTGAATAAAGGAGTCCCATGACCTAGGTAGGCCATTCAGAGTGGTCATAACAACTTCACTATTGTCCACTACTTCATCCACAGCTTCAAGTTGTTCTTTGATCTGAGAGACCTTGGAGAAGTAAGATTGAATGGTTTCTCCATTCAACATCTTGACCCCTTTCAATTGATTCCGCAGAGTCATCTTCCGATTTATGTTCTTCCCTTCAAATAACTTGGTCAGGGAGTCAAACATCTCTTTGGGTGTCTTTAGAGATGACACATGGGGAATGAGATGGTCTTTGATAGAATCATCAATGATTCTCTTTGCCTTGACCAAGTTCTTCTTATGCAATATCTTAGCCTCTTCATCCTCTGGGATAGGGATGTCTTCTTTTATATATGAGTCCAACTCATTCTCTTCTAGGATTAACCCAATCCTATACTCCAGTCTCGAAAGTTATCAGCCCCTTCAAGCTTATCCTCAAGCTTGGTGTGGTGAGACATATTAAAGAGTACTTCAAATGGAAATAGAAAAGTTTTAGGTCTTACCACTTGAATTGCTGAAAATTGGATTTGGTCCCGGATTAGGGTTTGTCGAAAAAACCCTAAAAATTCAAAATGTGAATTTCAACTTTCTGAAAGGATAGAAAGATGCGTCTTGATGAGCTGATCAACCTGGTGTATTCAGAATTTGAGATCTGCAAAGCTACACCCTTCAAAACTGCCTTTCTGTCTTCCTGGATTCACTAAGGAGAGCCCTGAATTAGGGTTTGAGTTTCCCGGAGATCTACCCAGCCAAAAACCTCGATCCAAAGCTCTAAACTTCGATTTTGTAAGGAGCTTCCAGCTATGTCTTTAGATTCCAGAAATTCCTATTTTTGAGGAAACCCTAATTTTTAGGGCCAAATCTGAAAATGCTCAGAATTGAATTCTGATTGGACAGATAGATTATCTTTGATGAGTAGAGTCAATCTACTATACTGCTTTTCCAAAATCTGTGGAGAGAAACCTAATAAACAAGAAACCCTAGTTTCCGTCACTGCACAATGTCTTCTTCTCAGGTTAGCTCTGATACCATGTTAAATTTTGAGCATTAATTCACAATACTCTAGGATATTTACTGAGAGAATAACATGTGTAGTATATAAATGCATAACAATCATAATAAGCATGACAAGCATCACAAGAATCAAAAGCATGAGAGACAAGAGACACAGAGTTTCCGTGGGGAAAACCCTAACGTGAAAAACCCCACAACTTCCTCAGAGATAGAGAGAGAAATGGCTCAACCAAAGTACAACCAAAATACACTGAGATAGTCTCCTAGTAGCAGATGATCCTCCTCCTCACTAGTGCGCCACTTTCTGAGTGAGAGAAGTGTGAGTTTCCGATTGATCAAATAGAGATCTCCCGATCTCTATTTATTCTTTAACCTGTTTGCCCAGTTACACTATGGGGCCGACTTGTCTAGCTAGGTACATCTACAATATAATATATATTTCAGGGCCGAACCCACACATGGTGGTCTAATAACCCATCGGCAAGTACACACACTTGCGACACTTGTCAATACACATGACGACACTTCCTTATAGAGGAATAACACATCTCTTATAAGGGTACAATAAATATATATGAAATACATAGATGAAATACATTCCGAAGTTACATATACATTAATAGGGAGAAGGATTGGGCAGGGTCCACGAAGGCCTCCTTAAGAACATTTGACCCAGAACCATCTACCACTGATCCCTTGTAGTCATGACTCAAGTGTCCTGGCTTCCTGCAAGTGTAACAATGGAAAGGTAAGTGCCAGTAATCCACCTGCTGGGTGAAGGAGCCGTGTTCCCAAGTAACCTTGATCTCGGTTGGGAGACCCGCAGAGACATCCACTTCAATGAGAAGCCGAGGGAAAATCCTCTCTGATGCCAAGAGAGTACTTTCCTTGATGAGGATGAAACGACCGATGGAGTTAGCCACTGAAAGGAAGGCATGACAGCTCTAGCAAAATAGAGGGAAGTCTGGGAATAACATCGACGTTTCTAGAGTTTTTCCTTCTTGGGATCAAAGGCTGGGTGCCATCTGATCAAGACAAACGATCCCTGCCCCAAGACCTAGAACTTGTCAATGATTTGTTGCAAGGAATCCTCTGAAAGGAAGTGGAAATAAATCCATCCGTTCTCGAGCATGATTACTCTAGGAACATAGAGAATGAGCGGCTTCCATACTTTAGTAATCCATTCCACTATCTCTCCTCTGGTTAAACGCATGTGTTCCATCCTTCCTACCAGTGCTCGAGACGCCAGATTAGAGACCATATCCATGGTTATAACTCGGCCTAAAGTACACTGAAAGCATTTTTTTGATACTGTTTCAGCATGGACCCCCCCTTTTCTAAGTCTATGGGGCCGACTACAGTCCCCTGGTGCTGAGACCACCGTCTGGGCTGATACCACCATTTTTTTTGGAGAAAAGGGCAAGTGACGAGCCAAAAACGGCCGTTCTGAGCCACAGGGATGGTCTGTGGAATCTTATGATTAGTCATTTAACTTTAGATGTGTGGCTTGAACACAATATATTGGGACATAATGAAATTCTTTCTTTATATATATATATATATATCTTAATTAAAATAAATATTAATACTTTTATACGATATTGGCATAAGTTATAACAATTCAAACGTATTTTTCACATTTTCAACCAACAAAATTAATTTGAATAAATAAAAATATTTGTTTTTCCCATAAAAACATGAGTGGTAAAGTTAAGGTGAAGAAAGTGGATAAGGTTTACGTTTTGTTTATTGACATTATGTATATTAAATGACAAAATTGACAATGCCTATGTGTACATAATCAAGATGTGTGTCGTCTTTGTTAAAGACAAATTAGTCATTTTCATCCCAACTAAATTTGGGATTCTTAAAACATGTTATACAACTTGACGAGAACTATTGAGAATTCTCGTTTTTTTATAGGTTGGATTTAGTGGCTATTTTTACCCATGAATCGAAAAGTGGTGCTACCGGCAGCACCTATTTTTTTCGAGGCTAAGAATATGAATTTTTGAAAATATCGACTAGTGTCATTGCAATCAAAACTCAAAATCAACCTCCGAATTGAAAACTGATGTTATCGGTGGCACCTCTTTCTTCCATCAAGTTACACTTGCATTCATTCGAAACCATGCATGGCATAAAAATAAAATTTATTGTTTTTTCTTTTAAATAACTTAAAAAAGGTATCTCAATTATAATTACTTTTCTAAAAAAAAAATTGGTGAATATTTAAAAAAAATACATTTAAACAAAATTAAAATGTCTAATTTTTTAAAAATAACTTTGAAATTTACAAACAAACACCATAAATATGAATTTCTCTGACTAAATAAAGGACTTTTGTTTGAATTAAAAAAAAAAAATAGAATTAAAGTAAGAAGCATTGAAAGACTATGGTCTCACCCATGAACAAATTCGATATGCATTCAAACATTACAAGCAAATGCATGAAAATTTCAAAGGGTATTTAAATATTTCAAAAATTTATCATATACCATAGATCCGCAATATAAATGTAAATAGGTCAGTATGACCTAGCGTCCTTCCATTCAAATTGTAATCGGGCCTTCCAAAGGCTCTCGTGCAGACGGTTGTGATCCCATCGGAGACATTGGCCCATGAAGGTAACAAATAATTGGTTATAATGATGAGCACTGAGAGCGGTATTAGCGACCAACAAAATCCAATCTAGGTATTGTCAGCATCCCACGATAGTAACCTATAGGGTATATATCCTATGTTTTGACAATTAATAACCTTCATCAAGTGGGCATAAAGAAGTTATCCCTTGAACGATATTGTGTCGCCTCTTTTAAACAAGTGGTGGGTATCCCCCCTAAGAGAACATAAACACGTTACCTCGGGTTTTACCTCCTCTGGCACGATGTTTGTTTCCTCGAGAATTTTTTTCCACTTGATGATGAAGGGTTTTTAAAGATTCCTTATAGACAACAACTATGCTTCATATGAGAAATGTTTGATGGACATTATTTGGATGCCTAACCCAACAATCCTACCTTATATTAACAAATTATTTTGTGCCCTCTTGTGGAGAGATTATATTGGTTGGCTTAAGTTGTCGTGGTTGATTTTTTAACGGATTTCTTCGCTTAGTGGAGTGAGAATGAACTTAATCATTTCTAAAAAATAATCCATCCAATTTAAATTATATATATTATGTACATGCACACATCTTAAATAATAACTAAAAATGATACAAACTTTTTTAAAACAAATTTCAAAAGAGTGACTAAGTATATTTATTTAATACATGCGCACTTTCAATTTAAGATTTTGAGATAACATTTAAAGGAACTTTTAATCTAATAATTATGTCCCTACAGGAGACAATATCTGAATCGATTAGTCTTATTAATATCCTAGTACATGGCATAAATATTTATGTTTTCTTAAGTTTTTGCTAAAGTTATAATTTTTTCATATTAAATATTTTTTTTAAAAACATTTTTCTTAATGCTCATTGGCCTTTGGTTGTTGACGTCCGCCTCGATTTTTGGTGCCCGAGCCTAGGCTGCGGGTGAACGTCAATATGTAGGGTGCGGGGTATACAGTAAGCATAGGGCAGACTTTGAACTTTGAATTTTTTATACTTGCACAGTCCTACTTATTAATTAATGCATGTTTGATCGTTTAATAGCCACGATCTTGAAGATCTGCTTTGGAAGATGCATTGAGGTTGTTGGTTTTCTTCAGTGTAGTCGCTAAAGAATGACCATTAATTATCAAGAGATATATGCTTTCATGTACGAGGATGTAATACTTTGTATATATCGATAGTTGTAGGGTTTGATATTGTTCCTATGTTTTTATGCCTCATTTAGTGATTGCAGTTCTTTGTTAATAGAGATGTAAACCATGGAGAACAAACTTAGGGTTTCGTAACATTGCTAGTTTAGTGATGTTATCAATGTATTCTCAACTTTACTCAAACGGTTCATCGTTTGTTCATAGTTGTAAACCCTAACCTACAAACATAGGTTTTGATTAAGATTGCTATCCAAGGCATAATTGGTCTGGTTCTTATGCGATTCAAGTTTATTTTAAAAGTTGTTTCTTTCCACATAGAAGTGAACGCAGGAATCAATGATATTATTCAAGAAGATTTGTCATTCTCATGTAATTATGTTATCAACACTATAATTAAATGATATGTGCGAGGAAGAGTGCTTAAAGGCTTAAGAAAACTTCCTTTATTGAATACTTACAACAATAAACATAAGACCGATTTATTTGATTTATCACCATGATGATAGCTAGAAAGCAACGCAAAGAACATGATCTAGAAGGTTACATCTCAATAACACTTTAACAAAGATGTAACCTTCTTTACATGGCTTCTCTTCTCTTGAAGGTCTGGAGCAACTAACTATTATGTTGTTTTTAATATAGAGCAGGAGCACCATGCTCTGCCAAAATTAGGGAGGAAAAAATGAAAAGTGGCTACAACTCTGATATTCAGATTCCAGAAGCCTCTACCTACTGTAGATGCAAATCACAAATGGAATTTTCAATTTCTTTCTTCTATGAGAGTGTGAACATCCGCTGACAAAATATCAACTCGGACCCTGTCGAACTCCAGTGCCTGGCCTGTTCACTTTAGGGTTAGGGTTGTGTTTTCCTTTCGTTGGCAGTTTGGTGTGCAACCGTCGTGTATTTTCCCTTCTCTATGTGGAAAATGTAGCGTTTTTGTTATTTTTTTTCATCTGACACGTTGTTTCTCTACTCTCTAATGCTCGAAACCTTTTTGTGTTGCGTGGCAACGAAATTGGTCCTTCCTCCTATTACTCTCACCCATCAGCATTGGTACAATTGAAGAAATAGGTTTGATCTTTACTGCAATATCCAAAGTTTAATCCTTGAAGGATCTTCACATCTCCATGAGTTCCATCCTCGAAGGATCTTCACATCTTCTTGGTATTTACCTTTGAAAGGTACAAAAAAGTAAAGGAAAATTCCCATGTCTTATGAAAGGAAGAAAGAATAAGCCTTGTTACATTCCAAAGTTTTTCCATCATTTTTCATATGACAATTCCATCTGCAATTTTTTTTTCCCCTCTTAATCACAACTCTCATACCCACATTCCCTATGTAACTAATTCTCAATGTATCAAATGAACTAGTCATTAATTCCACCGTACATTTCATTTGTCTAACCTAATTTTCTTCATTGCATACTTATATAACTTTGTGTTCATTAACCTTTGGGAACTTATGCATTCAATGCATAAATTCCCAAAGGTTTACAAACTTCATACACTTTCTATTCCCTCTCAATGTGTCGTCATGGACATTGACAAAAGATGCAATCATACAAAATAAATAGTTTCATTTGCATATGCAAATTTGGACTTTTGCACCAAATTGTAAGTTCTCACCATTGCCATAAATTCCTAAATGTTTATTCTTTTCCTTTTATATCAACTTTGCTTACAATTGTTACTTAATTACCGAATTGCTTTTCATATATAGTAGCTATCTCATTTTTATTTTCATTTGTGTTCCCATATCCCTATGGTTCATGCACTTCCATTCCAAATTTCCTCTAATTTATGCTAAGTTGGTATTTTTTATTTCCATGTCATATATGGTTTCTTTTCCATTGGATTTGAGATTTTTCATTCAATGCTCTCATTTATTTTGTTCCTTTGTATGTACACCTTGCCTTCATATTTATGCTCCAAAAGATTTCTAACTTCATTGCAAACAATGTCAAACATATGTCTTTACTTGGAATAACAACCTCATGTCAAAATATTCACATGAATAATATCTTATTTATAATTTTTCAAAAAAATCTTAATTGTAAAGTCATCATATTGTTATATTATAGAACAACACTTTTATATGCGCATGGAGATTCCTCTTTAAATACTTTAAATATATTTTCTTACCAATTTTCATTTGCATCATATCAATTGTAGATATAGAAAACTCACTAATAACTTGGTAGGTTTTAATATTTATTATTTTTAAATAAAACTAATGGTTGAAGAAATAAATATATTATACAATTACCATTCATAAGATTCATTAAGTCATCATTTGAGAGGGATATTTATTTCCATGGATTTCTCATGTATTTATCCCAAATTTGTATCATGTTTTTTTAATAAGAGAGAAACTCTAGAGGGTCTTGTTAAGTGTATAGATTGTTTATGCTGCAACATCCTTATCCACCCAAAAGCCTAAAAAATAACAATGGATTTCTACACGAACACACTTGTGTGATGAACATTTGCCACCAAAGTAGTTTCATTTATTTTTCAACTTACAAATTCGTAAGTTTAGGGGATCCCTATTGCCTTTACAGGGGCATATGACCTCTCTTTTCTCTATAAAAGTGACATTTTAGGGTTAAATGCATGTTCCATTATATTTGGTTAATTCCAATGGGGAAATATTTGGAAATATTTATTATATAAGTACATTATATTTGGTTAATTCTTATAGGAAAATATTTAGAAATATTAATTGTAAGTATGTTTATGATGTATCATTATTCTTTTTATTAATGAAGGTGTATTAAATAAATGCTATCTATACCAAACTTTATATATATATATATATATCTTAAAGATTTATGCTCTAATATAGGCATGACTGTCAATACCGACAAAACAAAAGTCATGATTATCAAATCCAATAAGGGCATTGTTGGTTGTGGAGCCTGATCTTCCTGATTCAGAGGTCGTGTTTCAGCCGTGTCTGGATCCTATCCCATGACGGGGGGGTGTGGGGGTAATTTCCCCCCACTATAGTTTCCCTGGGGGGTCCGGGGGGCGGAGACTACTTTTGGGAGCGCCCCCCTGGTGGGGGTTCAGGGGTAGCGCCCCCATAGCGAACATTTCAGAAAAAATTCCTTGCAAAATGTTGTATTTTCATAGTCATGACTTGGTCAATAATGGGTAATTTACGTGCCCATGGTATTGGGTATCGTGTGGTATTTTTCCATGCTAATCCCTCTTTAAAGGAAGGCATTGTAATACGACTGTGTGTTGTAGTATTGTATTATAAAGATCTCTATGATTGTGTGAGAGAGATTGTGAGAGAGCGAAGAAGAAATTGCAGCGAATGTGTTGTAGGTTATATCCCTTCATTTTGCTGGATGGTTTAATAGAAAGGACTGGCAATTTATGTGTGAATGTAGCCCATCTTGGGTGAAACATGTTATATTGATGTCTCTCTTATATTGTGTTTATGTGTCTTATTTCTGCATCTTGTTTTATGCTATTGTTCCGCAATCCTGTTTTCTAACATGCACTTACTCTAATTTTGTTTATGACAACAAAAACCTTGAGGAAGTGACTTCTTATAAATATCTCAAAATTGAATTCAATCACAAGCTCAACTTGAACTATAGCATCGAGAAGAGGATTAATGGAGGGTGGAAATATTACATCGGTCTTGAAAACAACTGTAAATCGACAAACCTTGTGAAGTGGGATAGAAAGAAATTCCTCTTTAAACCGCTTGCACTTCGGTTATCTTATATGGTTGTGAAGCTCGGGGATGCAACATTTATAGAGAATATTGAAGAAAAATTGATCAAATACAGAAGCAGTTTATTACTTATAATCTTAAAATTAAGAGCAATATGCCCTATCCTATCCCCCTCTTAGAAGCGGGGATCTCCCTCATTGAAAGCATGGCTATGAATAGGTGTTTGATGTACAAGCACAAGTTAAACAAGGTAAGAGACCATCGGCTCCCTAAAATTGTTGTTAACTCCAGCCAAAACCACCTGTGCCTCAAGCGGGGGTGGCATAAAGATGCCACAACTTGGTTAAATTATTGGGGGATTGATGAGAATACCACTTTACAAAATATCGATAACATTAAAAATATTATTCCTTCTACATTCAAAGAGAAAATGTTGTGGAAGGAATATTTAGAGGTTAAAAGAAAATTACGATACTATAAAGAGATCATTAACCCTAATCTTGAGGATCAAAATTATATTTCTGTTTTAACAATTTCAAATAAAAAAATTAATGTTTCCAAGATTAGAACGAACTCTCATCAAATTCATAGTGAAATTGGGCGTAGGAAAACCCTTAAAACGTCGTGGGCCAAAAGGATTTGCCATCTCTATGAGTCTAAGAGCGTTGATGATGTAAATCACTTTCTCTTGGAATTCCCTGCCTACTCCCACATTAGATCTCAGTTCCATAATATTTGGTACAACACTGACCTGTCTAACATTCTAACTCCTCAAAACTATGACGAGCTAGGGACGCTTCTCTTTAAGCTTTTTGAGCATAGGAATACTATTTTAAAACAAATGAAATTATTTATTTCTTATGTTTTCTCTTAAGGTCCGATAGACAAATTTTGGTCTCAACAGATGTTCAACACCACCACCACCACCACCATCATTACACCTGTAGGTGTTTATATCTTACAATTTGGGGTGTACTACCATCTATGATTTTCCTTGATTGAAGGAGGATGGGACAAGTGTACTGATTTTATGGTCGTTGTTGGGCCATGGAATTTTCATTATTTTACAACTTTGTTTCCCTATTTTTAATCCTTCCTTGCTTGTGCATAACCTTGTATTAATGCCTAATTAATCCATTTTTATGCTTAAGTGTGGGATTTAGACCTAAGGTGTTTTTCCATTACATTTTCTTAGTATTTTCAAGTGAATTATGATTAAACATTGGAAAAATAACATATTTTGCATTTATCTTTGAAATGTGGATGAGTTTGATGATTTTTGTAGAAACATGCATGATGCTGTTAGTTGTGGACACTTGCCGCTACTTCCATATCAGAATATCCATGAAGTGGGTACTTGAGATTTCTTGTATGAGGCATCATTGAGTCAATATAATCCTATCCTCAAAGTATCTCAAAGACACATATTGTACTTTGTGAAAAATTGTCATTTTACTATTTGCTGTTACTTGTGTTGTTGTTACTTCCACAAGTAATAGCAATCCGTGAACAATTTTGAAAGTCTAGGAAAATCCATTTTTCAATTATGGAGATTCATATTGGATTGAGATCTTGGATGAGGAGAGAATATTGGAAAATGAGATGGATATTAGTTTAATAGTAGAATAAGTTGTTGTATATGCCTTTCCCACATAAGAACCCACTGTCATGCAAGCAAGGTGGAAAACAAAGGTATGATTTCTTTGATTTTCATGGTTCATTGGTGCATATGATTGTTCACGTCTTCAAAATTCAAGCTGAGATTCATTGAAGGCTTCATTATGTATTACAAACTATTTCAGACATATTATGTGCATGTTGTCAAGTCATTTGATGGTGACAATCATGGGTCATAAGAAATTGAACATTAAAGGATCAATCTCGTTGCAAAATTATTTTACTCACATACAGATCATCATGGTTACTTGCTGCCAGGGTATTTTCTTCATAATATTTGGGTCATATTATTATTTGAAAGCGGTTGTCTTTTAAAATGGTGGCATGTATATCTTTGTATGAGGGAATTGTTTTATGCACATTCATTACACAACTTGATATTCATATATGTCACCAAGCAAAGAGAATTTTTATGGCAACAATATTTTGATCAAAGGTCTTAAATCGTTGGCATATTTAGTGCTCATTAGAAGGAGAACTCATGTGTGAAATAGTCCTGCTGATTTTTTTCCAAGACAAGAATATGCATGTGATTTCCTTATGAGGGCTTTGCATCCATCCTTCCTCATCAATACGTGACTTTAAATTGGAAGTGTTGCTACCCCATGGCTTTTTAAATACAACCAAAAACAACATGATTTCATATTAATTATTTTCTTTCTACATGTATAAAGGCATGACTTGGTTGGATTTGTGGATAGCATTGATGTTTCTTCCACCCTCTGATAGATATAGCACCTAACATGGTTAACATATATCCGATCTTGGTACTACTGTATTTTGAATTATGCAATATATGGACAACAGTAATAGAAAATTTCCAACCACAAAATCTTCCTCCATGAATGATTATGACACAAATCGTGAATCGTGGGTAGTATCAAAGGTGTTTCCGTGAACAAATTTGATGATCAGTAGGGCATAATTCAGACTATATTAATATGCTACAAAGCATTGAATTTGGGACAACAACAATATGCTTTTATTTATTCCACGATTCTCTTGCTAACAATATGACTAAGTTATTATGACTGGAAATTTTTGAATCTGTAATGAATTGTTTTCCAAGATCCTGTTGTTGATTGAAGATTATCTTTGTGTTCACTGAATAAGTATTCTTTACACACCAGATTTGAGACTTTTTAGCATGACAAGTATTTGTGATGGATTGTTTTCTGGGCTCCTTATGACAACTTTAAAGAACTGTATTTTTCATCAAATACACAGTGGGCATTCTAGATCAGATTTATGAGGTTATGTAAAAAGTTTCAGTTTGGGGGAGGGTTCTTATGTATATCAAACTTGTTTTTTGCCCAGCATTATGGTGCTAACATTCAACAAATGATGACATCTTCATAATTAGATCCAATAAATTACCTTGAAGGGATCTAAAGCAACACGGGGACATACTGTGCATTCATTCTGGGGGAGAAGAATGGACTAGTGTGCACTCCATAGCATTTTGATAGGCAATTTGGAAAAGGTGTGTGATTCTAAGACAACAATGAAGCATTTTTATGGCAATTTTAAATTAAAAAAGTGCAGAAATTGATTCAAGGATATCTTGCAAATGGTAAGCCTGTTTTTCACAAAAAATTGAGGGAAGAAGCATTACAGCATGAAGAAAAAATTTGGTAAGTTTCAGTTCAATCCAATGCATGGTTTTTGAGAAAATGGACATCATCACCTATAACCATTTTTCATTTTTCTCGAAATTTGTGAGGTGGGTATCTCTGATTTTTGGTGTGGAAAGGCATTGGAACAATAAAAACTTGCTTGCAGAATTTCACCAAAACCTACTTCGTATTTTGCGATAAAAACATGCTGCTACTTCCTATATTAGATTGTTGTTACTCCCGTAGCAGCTTGCTGTTACTTCTTGCAGATTCCCATTTCTCCATTAGAATTGCTACAAATAACTTAAGGGTTACTTTTGAAGGTATGCTGGATATGGGAATGAATCATAAGGATGTTAAAATGATCTAGATGACCATGAATTGAATAAATCATAAGAAGATCACTTGTTTTGTTCATGATTGGCTAATGATGACATGTGTTTCAAGAGGTTATTCTATGAAAAAAATAATTTTTTGAAAAATGGACAACCATTATTTGGAGAAGTTTCAAAGTGCTACTAGGCAATAATTGTTGCAGTTGATCAGTTGGACAATAAAAAAAATATTAATAGGTGGTTTTGGTTATTGTGCATTGAAAATGGAAGCAACATAATATGGGTCCTTACAACTTAGCTGATACAAAGGTGTTGGGTTGCATGAGGACATGCAACATATTAAGTTTGGGGGAGATGTTGGGCCATGGAATTGTTATTATTTTACAACTTCGTTTCCCTATTTTTAATCCCTTCTTGCTTGCCCATAACCTTGTATTAATGCCTAATTAATCCATTTTTATGCTTATGTGCAGGATTCAGACCTAAGGTGTTTTTCCATTACATTTCCTTAGCATTTTCACGTGAATTATGATTAAAAAATGGAAAATAACATATTTTGCATTTATCTTTGAAATGTGGATGAGTTTGATGACTTTTGCAGAAACAGGCATGATGATGTTACTTGTGGACACTTGTCGCTACTTCCATATCAGAAGATCCATGTAGTGGGTACTTGAGATTTCTTGTATGAGGCATCATTGGGTCAATATAAACCTATTGTTAAAGTATCTCAATGATCCATATTGTACTTTGTGAAAAATTGACATTTTACTATTTGCTGTTACTTGTGCCGCTGTCACTTCCACAAGTAACACTAATCCATGAACAATTTTGAAAGTCCACGAAAATCCATTTTTCAATTGTGGAAAATTCATCTTAAATTGAGATCTTGGATGAGGAGAGAATATTTTATTTTGAGATCCAAATTATTAGTAATTTGTTGAGGATATTTTGGATCCTCATTTATTATTGGTTATGAACAATTCATGTATAAATAAGAGCTCCTTCTCCATTTCAAGGAGATGACTCTTAGAGCAACAAGTCCAATTTGTGATGGAATAAGAATTTTATTTTTTTTCAATCTCTTTTGTAATATAGATTACATAGTTCTTCAATTTCTCTTTCTTTTGTTAATGTAGATTGTAATTCTTAGTTTATCTAATTTGTAATTAGACTAACTTCTTCTTATTGCTTAGCATAGAATGTATTTTACTTTGATTCGTTTATGTCCGTATATGTATTTTTAATTCAAGTTCTTTAAATATGCAAGTGTGTATAACTTCATAGCTTAGTCTAGCTGCAACAATAGTGTGATTTACTTTTATGCAAGTATGAGTGTGTTTTATTTCTGCAAGTATGAGTGTGTTTCATTTTTGCAAGTGTGAGTGTGATTTACTTTTATGCAAGTGTGAGTGTGTTTCAATTATGCAAGAGTGGGTGTGAATTTATTTCTGTACAATGTGAATTAGTTTTAGTATTTACCTTCTGCAATTTACTTTTATGTTGTGTGATTTACTTTGCTGCAATGCATAATAGATGGCCAATGTTAGCGATGAAACTATAGGTTGCATATATTTTGCATGATAACCTTGAAATAACAAGATGTTACATTGGGTTGATAATTTATGTTGTGAATTGATTGTTTTCATAAGCAATTAATTTTCCCAAGAGCCGTCGTTCAAAATTCCAAATAAACAATTATAAAAAAAAGTAAATATAAAAAATATCTGGTAGTGACAGACAACCCATTTAACTAAAGAAAGTAACATATAGCTAACTTGTTCATGACACTTAACTTGTGACCTGTCGATGTTCATCGACCACAAGTTAAGTGGTTGTGCTAGTCATATATATGTTTATATTTTTTATTATGTTGATAGGTGTTTATATCTTAGAATTTGGGGTGGACTAGCATCTATGATTTTTCTAGGTTGCACGAGGATGAGATAAAGTGTACTGTCTAGATTGATTTTATGGTAGTTGTTCCAAATTCAAAATACACTAACACAACTACTTAACTTGTGTCTTATGAACACTGAAAGGTCACAAGTTAAGTGCCACAAACAAGTTACTTGTTCTCTTTGTGTAGAACTACTGCCGATTACCCATGCATCAACTATAAGTTATTCATGCATTAGCTACCAGTTATCCATGCATAGCTATCAGTTATTTTTGATATTTTATTTTTATTTTTTATAATTGTTTATTTCAGATTTAGAACGATTGCCATACAATCAATTTAGACAGTACATTTGTCTCATCCTCATTACACCGATATGTGTTTATAGCTTAGAATTTGGGGTGGAGTAGCATCTATGATTTTTCTAGATTGTACGAGAATGAGACACATGTACTATCCATATTGATTCTATGGCAATCGTTCCAAGTTCGAAATAAACAATTAAAAAAAATATAAAAAATAACTTGTAGTTGATGCATGGATAACTAGTAGCTAATGCATGGATAACTAGTAGCTAATGTATGTATAACAAACAGTTCGTGGCAGACAACCCATTTAAATAGAAGAAGGTGAGAACAAGTATCAAATAGGTGCTTAGCTTATGGCCTATCGGTGTTCACCGGTCACAAGTTAAGTGGTTGTGCCAGTGTAATCCAGGAAAAGCATAGGCGTTAGTCCACCCCAAATTCTAAAATATAAACACCTATCGATGTAACAATTATAAAATAAAAAATGATATAAAAAATAACTGGTGGCTAATGCATGGATAACTGGTAGTTGATGCATGGATAACTCTTAGTTGATGCATGAATAACTAAAGAACAAGTAATAGATAACTTATTTGTGACACTTAACTTGTGACTTATGAGTGTTCACCGACTACCAGTTAAGTGGCTATGCTAATATAATAATTATTTATATATTTACATATTTTCTATTTTCTATACTAATAATTCCAATTTTCAAATTTATAATAATTATTTTATTTTCCAAATTATTTTTTAAAATATCACATTAACACTTTATAACACACTTTTTCCATCTTAAAAAACAAAAAACAAAACAGTTTCGAATGGAAAATATTTTGTTTAGATAAATTGCCCCACATATAATCTCAACAACATCAAGAGTTTTACCAACAAAATGATTTATTAACGATAAGCACTAAAGACGATGTAATGGCTTGAAGAGAAGCTCTAACGACGGACATTGTATTAGGATGACAATAACCGATAGGGGACAAAGAACTTCCGAGACGGTGGTGGCCAACCGATATGTACCCAAATCAAAATTTTCTTCTTGATGTCCTTTTAAACGTCTTCTTTTTAAGATTAAAAAAAGTCTTCCATAGATTTAATGTATTAAATGTGGTATTTGTTTTGTTACGCCTTTCAAACACCAAATTGGAATCAAGTCCCTTTGAATCTTTCACAATAAAGTAATTAAAATAGATGTAGTATTTGTTTTGTTATGCCTTTCAAATAACAAATTGGAATCAAGTTCCTTTAAACCTTCATACTAAAGTAATTAAAATAGTTATAGTTTATGCGAAAAAATTTACATTTTGGCCAATCACTATATCTTACAATTTAAAAACTCTTACAATTTGGTCATATACAAGTATAATATTTAAGTTTTATTTCGTATGTATTTATTTTATTTTATTTTATAATTATATTTTTTTTCATAAAAATAATTTAAGATGATATATAACAAAACTCATCAAAAATCATTACAATAATATTATTATGTCATCCAATAGGCTGGGATCAATCATTAGAACCTTATATCTATAGTAGATTAGTAACCTTCAATAATGTAATGGATTATTATTGCATATAATCATGTGAGTCGTTATTTAACTTATTTTCTTTCCTCTCTTTTTTTATTAATGAAAAAAAGGTTTATAGATGTGATATCCCATAACCATTCTAATTAAATTCAATTAACATAATTATATCATTTTGTATTTAAATTTTTAGAAGTAATTAAAAATAAACTTTATATCATTATATATCTAAGTTTTGTCATTATTACAATAATTTATTTTTAAAAGATAAAATACTATTTTTTAGTTCTTAAAAATTGATTATCTATACTTAAATTTTTATTATTAATAATTTATTTAAAACAAATAAATATATTTAAAAAAATTAAACAATAACACCTCTATCTTTCATTAATTTTAATGATTCAAAACCCTCCTCTTAGAATAACTATACTAATTAAAATATTTTTTTTTCAAAAAAATGCTAATTAAAATATTTTAGAAAATACTAATTAAAATACTTTATAAACTCATAAGTGACAAGTTATTTTTAATACAATAATGTATCATAATACATTACATCATATGAAAAAAAAAATAAAAAAATTACACAAGAAACAAATATATACTTGTTAATCATATTTAAGTTAAAGTATATAATCCCTATTAATGCTTACACCTTAATCATTATCATATATATCATCCAAGATACAACCACTACATAACCATATTGTCAAAAGTACATAACCATATTGTCAATGACAGAAATCCTCTTTTATTCTAAAAACTAGAAACATAAATAATTACGTCAAACTATAAAGCATACTAATGTCTTAAAATACCTTCAACCAACCTTCCAACCTTTCGATACCAAAATACTATTCAAAATTTCCTTATAAATAAGAAAACTAAAGAGCCTCCTTAAATAAAACTAAACTTTAAACAACCTGGTAATAACAACTCTTGAGTTTTTAATTTTGCTTTTAATTTTAAGGATTAATCTCTCCTTTCATGATAACTATAATAATTATAATAGTTAAAATATGTCCTCTTATGATAATTAGATAACTATATTAAATAAAATATCTTTATAACTTAAAAATAACTTTTTTTAATACATTATAGTTGATTAAAAGTAACAAATTATAATATTAATTTATAATTTTAAATTTTTTATCATCTATAAATAAAAAAATCATATTTAATAAAATAAATAAAAAATCCAATCTTATATATAATCCATATGAATTTGGTGAAATAAATAACCTCACTCTTAAATCTTAACATCTAATTCAAAAATCTAAGTTCAAGAGTTTGTTCTTGGCATATAAGCCTCACATTTAAGTCTATGTTCAAAGATAGTTTTGAAATAATAATTAACCACTAGTGCTTGTATCTATGTTTAAAAAACCGTGATCCTTATATCCAAGTTGAAAAAAATTGGTCTTAAGACATCTAAGCCAAAATGAATTTGATAAGAATAAATGTCTTTAGAATTAAAATATGGTTGAATTAAAATATGGTTGGGTCAATTTTGACATTTAATGTGGGGCAAATTTTTTAGAAGAGATATGGTTCTCACAGCCACAATGAATTTGATAAGAATAAATGTCTTTAGAATTAAAATATGGTTGGGTCAATTTTGACATTTAATGTGGGGCAAATTTTTTAGAAGAGATATGGTTCTCACAAATATGATTAGGTTGTTTATGTCATGGTAACTTTGGTAATTTAAATGTCTTTAGTTTTAATATGTTTAAGTTTGAGAAAGCTTTGTGTTAACAATTAAGTTAAGGTAAATTTAGAAAAATAGAAATAAATCCAATTTGACAATTAAATTGCGGAAAATTTTAAAGAATATATATCTTCAATTTAACATTTAAGGAATTTTGGTCTTAAGTGAATTTTTAGAAATAAATATCCCTAATCATATAAGCTTAAAATGTTTATTCTTAACATTTAAGTTGAGACTAATTTTTAAACAAAATAAAATCTTTATAACCTTAATATTTAATTTGAAAAGTCTTGGTATTTAAGTAGAGGAAACTCCAACATTTATTTCGAGACTAATTTAACTCAATATATATTACTAATATGCTCAACAAAGTTTGATATCATTAAGGAAAATTGGATAAAATACATATCTAAGTAACAAAAGTCTAGTCTTAATATTTAAGTCTAGTAATATTTAAGTCTAATCCAGTTTTTTTTTTTTTTAAATATCTACACCATAAAAAAAATAACTTTAATCTTAATATCTAAGATCTAATTCTTACATCTAATAAAATATATATACCATTCTTTATAACAACATCTAAATGGTTATATATATATATATATAAGCATTAAGTCTAGGAAACTTTATTCCTAAAAGTTAGAAGGAGAAAAACAAATATGGTGAAACATACACCTTGCAATCCTAACATGTAACCAAAAGAAAGTCTATAAACCTCGTTAAATTTAACATAGAACATAAACAGTCAATAGTATGGGATGGTGGAGGTCCAAGGGCTAACCAAAACGCCCCCTACTCATCGGAATTCTGCAGAGCAATTCTTGTCAAAATCTCAATTTGGGGTGTTCAAATCCCAATTTCGGTAATCTGGGTAATTTTAAAATTAGGCAATTAATCTAGAACAAAAAAATCCGGATTATAGAAATTACAAAATTGCGAAAACAACAATTTCCAGCAAACAATTTAATCGTTTTTTATCCTGCCATGCAGTGGATATCTATAGCATTTTTTCAATCAGAGAAAGTCGACTCTGCACTAAGAAACCGTAGCTTTTTGTTTTGTATTTTAAAACGCAGTTTTTACTTTTCTTTATTTTGTATTTTAAAACGCAGTTTTTACTTTTCTTTATTTTGTATTTTAAAACACAGTTTTTACCTTCTTTATGGATAGATGAGCTTCAGTTTTCATCATCGAGGGTGAGGATTGGAGGGGTTGAAAGTGGAGATGTCTAAAAATTACATTATTTAGATAGCTAAGTTATTTTTAGATTGAATTTAATATTTTTTATTTTATAAAATTAGAATTTAGATATATTTTATTGGGATTTTAATGGTAAAAATAAATTTAACATACTCAAAAACTTTTAAAACTCTAATGTTTTTCAAAATCTTATTTAAAGAAATCATATATTCTAAGTCAAATTATAGAATTTTTAGACTACTAAAACGCTATTATTATTTGTTTGGACTGTACTATTCACAGACGGGCTGCGACGCCATCAGCTAATTTAAAAATTTCGATTATTCAACTCAGGCTATCACCTAATTAAATGTTTTTGACTTATTCAAGCGCGATGGCTAGTTGTTGTATTTTTAGTTGAATGGCCATGGATTAGACTCAATTTGAACACGCAAAATTCGTCGAGATTAGATGAGCTCAGAGCGACAAACAGATGGCCGCCCAGATGAATATAAAAAGTCAAATACAAATTCATTCGGTATAAATCTGTACTGCATAATGTCACATGATTCATCAATGAGTCGGCGTAACGGTGTTCAGGTCTCGTGATCGACAACGTGCAAATTTTCAAACATCCAAGTGACATGAACAATGACGTACAGAGAAAATTCATTGGAGTTCAAAAGTCCAACGCACATGAACAATGACGTTTAGAGAAAATCAATTGGCTAAGCCTATAATCAATGTAAGTTTGGGCGGCTGGCTGATTCATCATTGAAGATTTGTTTTGAGTATTGAATACTCGCTATAAAAAAATATTATCTAACGGTCAAGGATCCCGGAAATTGGTGTGGTGTAGACACAAATAGCAAAAAAACGAATTTTAGCGGGCTTTGACTACGATTACGTGCCTCACGCATTCAAATTTGTTATGCCACCCGTCGCCATTGTTAAATAGGAGGAAGCGAGAGGAAAGAACCTGTATTATCTTTCCCATTGTTATTGAGCAGTTTATGTTTTCTGTGTTGGATTCAATGGCCTCGTCTTCGCTATCTAGATCAACCTTATCGTTCAGAAGGCAGGGCTCATCGGGGATTGTATGGCGCGAGGGTTGGATTTCCGGGGAATCAAACGGATATGGCAGATCGGGCGCCCAGGCCAGTAATAATAATGTTGATGATACTGCCGATGCTGTTTTATCTGAAAATATGTCGAAGCTGCCGGAGTCTTCGACAAACCAGGTTTTGTTTTACAGCGGAAGCCTTGGATCGAATCCCACGGCCTTCGGCGGTGCTAGCTATCGCCGTACTGAAGGTCATCGTACCCGCAGGAGGGAAATTACAGCTGGTGCGCCTCAGAAGACCAACTCTCGCTTTACCAGATGGTTTAAACGGGCTTTCTCGAAATCCTCCTCTGCCTGCTCGTAAGAATGAAATTGAAGGATCCTTTTGCTGTATTCTAGTAACTCCATATGAGAAATGAAATGACATGTATCTCTATTTCCAGAAAAATATCTCGTTCTGTATGGACTTTAGGCTCTTTTTTATTTGATTATGGTCTAAAATTAGATGGCAGCTTGATTAGAATGTAAATAGAGTTTTCTGTAGCATGTAGCATTTCGAGGTTCAAATCTGCACGGATACGTTTCGGCTCTGGTGAAAATCTTTTAGGGTTTGACGTTGAACTGGTACATGTTCTTGTCTAAGGTATTGATCAAATTTTGGGGTTACCAGCGTTATCATCCTTCTCACAGCTTGGAAAGTCGGTTAATAAATACAAACTGTATAAAGTTTTCCAAAACATATACAATAAAGTTTTCCAAAATATATACAACTTTCCAGATGAAGAAGTTTTTTTTCTCATGCGAAAAAACAACTTTTATTAAGCAAAAGTTGTATCGATAGATACCATAGAAAGCGAGGTGCCTGTACATACAATATCCTGTAAAGGTCTGATTCAGAAATATAGCAGAAAATCATCCATACTTGTTCACAGAGAACTAGATTAACCAGTAAAAGGGCTAAAGCATGAGCGGTCATAAACAAACATCAAACAGAAGTCAGGGGATACATAGAAGTTATTACACATTCTATTGTTGAAGAAGGTATTATACATTCTCTTATTATAAGTATGAATTGGTGACTTACATTTTTTGCCTTGGAGACCTGGACAAGATGAGCTCCAGCAATGGTTTTATTATTTCCTAAGTTCTTATTATCTGTATTCTTGTTAATTCTGGTTTTCTCAAATTAACATTGATCAGGTTGCTTAATTTTCTCATAATACCAACATTCCTTGTGAGTTTTACGATATAAATCTTAATCTTGTGGCCGTGTATGTTTCCGTTAACTTAAAGTATTTGGTATGAGTTTTCATTTTCTTTGGAAATCTTAATTGTGTGTAACCATATAATGTTGGACTAGTATCTTTCATTTTCTTTGGAAATCTTAATTGTGTGTAACTATATAATGTTGGACTACTATCTCAAGGTGAGACGTGGGATTACCATGGTGTGTAACCATATAATGTTGGATTACTATCTCAAAGTGAGACATGTGGGATTACCATTGTGTGTAACCATATAATGTTGGAATACTATCTCAAGGTGAAACATGTGGGATTTAATTCATTTATTGTTCATCATCTAGGAAATTCCGAAGGGAATTGAACTTTATCCATTATAAAAAAAACTCCTCTATTCTCACTAATGAATAGAACCTCTCAATGTTTAAAACTATTTTGTAATAATATGAATCTATGTTGGTTTATTTTATTATTATGGTCAACTTTTTATTTTCATTTTTAGAATGTTATACCTTTCATAATATTGGTACAATGCACCTCACTTCTCTCAATGTAACTTGAGTGACATATCATTCCACAAAAGATAAGGCCAAGTACAAGTTCCACATGGTTTTGGTGGAATAATACCCCCAATATTTCCTAGCATTTGAGTTGAAGAAAGTCCAATACTAGGCCATGGTGAATTTGGTAGGATAAATAGCCTTATTTTTAGCGTCTAAGCTAGAGAAAGCATGATCCTACATAATATAAGTTAAGTGATACCCACTAGTGCTTGCATCTATGTTGAAGAAAGTTTGGTCCTCGCATCTAAGCCAAAGAAGTCTTAAGCTCAAGAAAAAAGAAAGTCTCGAGACCAATTTAAACCAAGCCCGCTCCTAACATCTAAGTTGAGACAAATTTGGAGGAATATATACCTCCAACTTGCGATCTTCATTGAGAAAATAACTAATCCAACATTAGCATCTAAGTTGGGGCATATTTTGTAGAATAGACATCCCCTTGTCCTTCCATAAAAGTTGGAGAGTTCATTCTTGACATTTAAGTAGAGACCAACTCAACAAAATAGATTCCCTCCAATCTTCCTTGGCATATAAGTTAGACAAAATCCAATACCATTCCTAACATCTTTGCAAAATAGTCATCCCTTGCATTATCCCTAGTCTTGGCATCTAAGTCGAATAAATTCTTTGTGGACCCTTTAGATGACTCCAACTTCTAAAATACCCACTTAAGTTATGAAATTATAGAATGCAAACGCATTTGTAGAATCTAGGTTAGGGGAGGCCTGAACCTGGTAGTTCACTTGACATGCAGGCTAGGTCAAAACATTATGTGTGCATTTTACTTCACCAAAACATGTACACATTTTGCTTAAATACAATGATTTTTACTTCACCAAAATGGATATGTGTTTTTCTTAAATATATATATTTTTACTTCACCAAAGCACATATGCATCTTTCTTACATATGAAAAACACTTCTTGCTTAATACATCCACATTCTTGGCATATAGAAATACACACACCTCTTAATAACTTGAAAGAATTGCTAGATGTTTTTGATGTATTATTCAAATGAGATTTTGGTGTGGTGTAAATCTATAGTAGGTTCAAAATTTTAACAATCCCTACCAAACCTAAGATGGTAACGAGTAAATTCTGTGCTAATGGTGGTGAGGAAAGTGATGATGATAAATATGGTGGTGTTGGGAATATTGTAGTCATGTCTTATTGAGAAAAAAACTAAAGTTTATTTACCCTTGGACAACAACCATATATGCAGTGTGTTTTTCAAAGAGTGTCTTCACTCCCTTGCACTCTATATGTCATGAGTGAGATATCAAGGTTGTATAGTGTTAACAACATTGAATATGTTAGAGGTTCCTTGGATGAGTTTATTCAATGAGTAGGGCATGTCACAAATTACAATTTCTTGCTCTCTCTTTGGTTTTGAATAGTTTGAGGGAAATAATATTTAGATATCTAGTGCATGCGTTTTGGCCATTTTGACTCTCTATGGATGTGTCTCACTTCCTAGAGCATGGTCCAAGGCCAAAACATAATGAGTTAGTCACGTGGTAGTCACTAGCATTTAATTTTAGGGCTCACATGCCATCCACATAGACCTAAATCATCACAAAGGACCTATAAATGGAATATTTGGTTTGCAAGTGAGATATATGAATTATTCTAGTGATTGGTGGAACATGTACAAGTTTTAGCTCTAGTTTTATGGTTTGGTGATGCAAAACCAAACACTTAGGCTGAAATAGTTTTTTCTAGGGATCACAAGACATGCATAGGGACAAGAACTAACACAATGGCCCTATAAAGGGAATTTTTGACCTACAAGTTCGAACTGAGAATAATTTTGATGTTTGGCATGTAACATTGATGGGTCATGTAGGTTAGGTCATGCTTTAAGTATGAAAATTAGGGACTTAGATCCTATGAGGTAATAGGTAAATTGTGTCCTAGGACATCATTTATATACATAAGTTAGGGGCATTGGGACTAATAGTTTCTTCTATTATTGACAAGCCATACACAGGGACCTAAATCTCCATAGAGTTCATGTTAAGACATATAACCTTTCACTTACATCTAGGATATGGTTAGGAGTTTGACATATTGTGTTATAATGATGGATCTTGTGGTATAAGCCATGGTGTAGGACCAAAACCTAGAGACATAGAACTTAAGAGTTTCCTCTAGGGGTCATGGACTAGGCACATGGCCTCAAACTATCGCAAAAGCATTCTATAGGGAATTATTGCCATATAAGTGGTATGCACAAACAATTTTCACATTTAGTGTGGAATGGATGGGTCTCATGGCCTCATGAGATTCTTCAATGCCATAAACCAATGACTTAGGTCCCAATAGTTTGTTTTATATCTCATGGGGCGTGCATGAGTTTCTAAACCACCACAAAGGCCCCATCGAGGGAAATGTTTACCTATGAGTGGTATATGGGATTCAATTTTTAGATTGTGTAACTTGGGTGAGTCTATTTAGGAGTAAGAACCAAGGAATTAAGTTATAACAATGCCTAATAAGGATTGTGGACCATGTAAGGGGCCTTAGAGAATCATTACTATTCTTAGGTGACTAGAATACCCTTAAGAGGTCACTTATGGTGGTTTGAGGCATTGTTAATGTCCTTGGACACCTACAAGTATTATTTAGGGACTGAGGTGTAGAATTCCTCTTGTGGTCATGTTGAAGGCCTCGATAAACATACATAGTGCTCAAAAAATACAAAGGGTATTAAAATCCCCATTTAGAGGCCAAGGACATCCTCAACAGTTTCTATGTGTTAGTTCAAGGTATATCTATACTGATATTCTAACATTGCTGTTATTATGCCCCCTTTGTAGCTCTCATCGATAATCCCTAATCACAACAAAATTTAGATTTTGAATTTTTGGGAAACCTCTCGAGATCCCTATATTATGTACAATAATGTCTTTGCTCAAGGCCTTGGAAATCATAAGAAATAATTCTACTAATGGTTCGATCCAATCTTGTAAATCCACATTTATTTTGTTCTCTCGAAACCACCTCGAAACTAATTCAAATTATGTACATGTATTATAATTACTCTCTGCATTCTTATATCCAGTATAATACAATGCAATCTTTGTAACCAACATAAATACATGATAAATACATGTTTGTTATTCGTGTTTTACCTAGATGGGACTCATGTTCAAGTGATTATGAATGGGATAAAGAGATAAGTAGAGTGGATAAAATTTATCATTATCCCATGAGCTAAGCAATGATGATCTATTGTAGACTTTGGAATGTAGGTGATTGGGAAACTAGCTGAGGTGCACTCATTAAAACTATCTAGACTAAAGCCCCATTGTTTCATCCTTTCGCAAGTTCATTGTTGATACTTCTTCTTCTAACTATGTCATAAATGATACTTTGGACTCCAACCAAGAGAAGAGGCTCTAGTAATGGTGAAATAAGTACTTGAACTATGATTATTATGTAGAAACAAAGAGGTCCCCTCAACTACTGCCCCTAAAATGAAAATGAGACCTCAACTCAACTCTATTAATTGCATTCATCCATCCATAAAATGAATTATGGGGGCCCTATCCTTCAAATTATCCTTCTCTTCCTTGTATTATTTTCTATTAAATTAATTATTTCGTTCTATCGACCTATTTCTCAAGCCATTAGAGACCCACACCTACTACTCAAACTATCAAAATCACATCTATATCCCCATCAACCCATCTAGTTTCACATTCCATGCCTGAACATAATATATTTTAATTGTACAATGAATTACTTCTATTATTATTTTTGTTTGCTCAAATCTCCCTGACTTGCGGGAGTGGCCTGTGGTCTGAGAAACCACGACCTAGGGGCTTCTAAGTCGTCAAAATCACCCGTGGATCGCACCAACCTCAACTTGATTGGGTTTTTGGGTGTCGCCTCCCAACTAAGTAACCCCTAAGGGGAATTGAACTCGGGTCGTCTTGCTGACGAGACCCACACCTTAACCAAGTGAGCCAGTGGGAATTGACGAATTAATTCTCTTAATTGCACCAATAACAACTAACTATTTATGCAATTATTGGTGTGATAATGATTTTAGATTGTGGACTGGGTGTATATTGTGCATTGGGTACAAGACCAAACTTAATGATATTTTGTTTTGCATTTGATGTAGATTGTGCATTGGTGCATTTATCTTCACTATAACGTCTAATGGAAATAATAACAAGTACACATTTATCTTCAATGTAATTTTATTTGAATGTATTTGTTTGTAATTTTTTTATGTAAATTATAACGACACATGTTTTTATTTCAATGTATTTTCTAATTTAAATAGTAACTTGCACATGTTATGTATGACTAGAATGAGTTTTGGTGATGTGAAATGAATACAACATAGTAGGTGTGGAAAATTTGTATTTCATCACAGTAGCCAAACCAATGGTGTGGAATGCATGGACAGTGGTGTGGAATGCATAAGCCATATCAAATTCAAAGTTTTCCTTTCCCCTTTTTCAACGCCTTGTTTTGATGTACGACTCCAATATGTTACACATAATCATAGATAATGAAATCACACACACACGCACATGAAATATTATTGTTTTTTATTTTTTTCTTTATAATTTTGTTGTGACATAATTAATGAACACAAGAAATAAGCTCTAAATGTTTTTCCTATAATTTTTTCTTCAATTCAAAACATATATTTCATTATATTAAGACCCATAAACACTACACCAACATTTGACATACTATTTTTAGGGTTAACTCGCTTTATAAATTAAAAAATATAAAACAATCTATTTTGTTGAAAAAATAACTGTGCACTAGTACTCCTTGTCCTCTACATGTATACCATTTTTTATATATTGATTGCATCATTTAGGTTCTTAAAGGTTGCACCAACAAAGACATATACCCTCTTTCCCCCCCAAAAAAACATACTTTTTATTTACAAGTAGAATGAAAAATACATTCTTTAGGTGCTTTAGAACACTTATGCAAACTACTTTCCACCATAACTTATATCTAGGATATTCAACTTCATATTTATAGATATAACATATTAGAGAAATTTGTTCCTACTAATACATATATGTTGAAGAGCACATGGTTGCAATATGGTCAATAAAGAAAATAAAAAAAATCATCAACATATATCATCATGTTTCGAGATTGACTCTCAGAATCCAACAATTCTTGGAAGCATAGTGTCTTTAGAGATATAAGGTAGTCTTTGAAAGAAATCTATTCTCTATCCTAGAAAGTTTGTTCATCTCCATATGAAGCATAATATACACATTCAACATATAAAGGGATTGTCTAATTTATTTTCTTGTGAACTTTGTGCATAGTCCTGAATAGTTAATGTAGGAGTTGATTTGTGATAATGTGTGATTCCAACCAATGGTGTACCCCTCGAAATCCCTATTGAATCTGCGCAAGTAAAATCCCAAATTTTCAACAATTTACTAAGACCACCAACTAAGTTTCCCCCCTTGCACATTGTATCCTATAACAATATAATATTATCATTCTCCTTCTCAAAAATTCTATGGAGGGCCAACCTTTTAAACTGGCTTCCCAACTCCTTGATGTTCAAGAAAAGGAATAACATTATGAAACATTGGGAGAGGGTTTTTTCACTCTAGGGACCCCGATTATCAATGATTATTTTCCTAGTTTAGCCTCTAAAGTAGCTTTGGTTTGTGCACTAGTGCAAAAGTGTCTTCCTCTCCATAATATATCTACTCACCTCTTTACATTTATCCAACCCTAGAACCCTCAATAATTCATTATAACAAGCAAATCCATCAGTTTGGACCTCAAATTGTAGTGTCTCTTGTCGATGAGAAGCACCACCTAATACCTTCACATCATTTACTTTTGAAAAAACTTTATCACTTCCATTATCATGTTTAGAAGAAGAAACATGTGTGGAGCCTTCATTTATGATAGTCATCAGGGAGGGGGATTGGGGTTTTTTTCTCCCGCAATTGGGTTTCTTCAAGCCGAAAATCCCCTCATACAAAGAGGGTTGACTATCAAGGGGCACCAAAATATCTTCAAGAAAAACACTAGGATCGATAATGGGAGGCCTAATAGAAATACTAAACACATCAGAGTCATTAGAGAGTGCCAAGTCATGTCTGTAGCACACTCTAGTATATTTTAAGATGGAATAGAATGAGTGACCAGAACCTTGTTGTTGGAGGTCAATATTGCTTCATTGTCATAAGGTGATTTACCCCTAGCTGATCCCAAATGTAAATCCAACACTTCAAAGGGGATCAAAGCCATATTATTTTGAACTGAAACATCCACATGCTTGTTGTTAGGAGGTGAATCCATACATTTGTTGCAAACCCTGGCCTAGAGGCCATTTTATCATTCTTTGAGATGGAGGTATGAACCTTCTGCTTCCAATATTGTTTCACAAATGGTTGAGAAATTTGAACAATAAGGTGTCTGTGCTGACATCTCAAGCATTGGAATGGACATTCTGATAGTCAAGTGATCTACGAGTCAGTAGATCCCTAAACCTCGATATCCTTTTGATTCGTTAGGTCATCTCTAGTGTCAATATCAATTAGAATCCTAGTCATCGAATGCATATTGTACCATTGAAGGAGTTATTGACTGTAATAGCCTTACCCAATCAATTTCTTAGATCAATTAAGAAGTCCACCATCCAAAATTCAAGTGGTAGTCCAGTAACTTTTATCGAGATGGGTACTCGAGAAGCCATTTTTTATAGTGGTAAAAAATTGGGTGCCATGGTTTTAAGGTTAGATAGGTTGACCTCGTAAACCATGTCCCCTCTAATATATTCTCAATATCATGCACCAATGGGAAATAAAAGCTAATCCAACCTTTGGACATTAGGTTAAAAGATGGATCATAACCAATAAGTGGACCCCATCAACTTTACATCCAATTGTTTAAAGACATCATCGAGATTTGTCTATCGAATGAGCAGCTGATGAGGTTTTTTCCAAGAAAATACAGAATCTATTTCGCCTTGATTTCCTCCCCCACAACCATCTTCCGATGTAGCATGTATTTTTCTAAATGATTTTTTAGTGTCTTCTTTACTTGCCTATGTCCAAAATTGGGGGATCAGTTGATATCGACACCTTACTACTCAAGAGGCACTCAAGATCTAGTCCTTGACCTACAAACCCATATCCTTTCATAGTTACGTCATTACCAAGCCCCAATTCAATGTTTGAAACCTTCACAAGGATAGAGAACTCCTTTGAGGAAATGTTTACAACAACTAAAAGTGTATGATATTCCTAGGCTATAGAGGGAAGAAGATGACATGATATGGAACCTATATAGATCTGTTCAAAGAGAAGAATGTGAGAATTACAAACTTTGCCAGGAGACACTACTTGAGCATTTGCAAACTTTACCGTTGGATGAGTCATAGAAGGAGGAAAAGTACCCACAAATGAAATTGAAAGGGAATGATTTTGCTTCTTGAAGTTGTCAGAAGTAATCCTCATGGGAAGATCACTTGAGGGTGCTCACGAGTCTCCACTTGGCTTGCATCTTATGGTATGTTGGCAGGGCTTGGAAGATGATCTAACAAGATGCCTAATGTGATTGCAAAACCTTCATCGGATCCAAAAGCCAAAGTTTTGGGATGAAGAAAAAAGAGCTTGGGGTCCTTCAATCCAAAAAACCCTAGAAGAGTGAGGGACTCCTTCCTTCAGAGGAGATAAATACACATATTTGAAAATGCTTAGGCCTTTTGTAGATCTTCATTGGAATCCACCAATTGAATATCTTTGTCTTCAACTTCTAGGATTTTAGATATCCTTCCATCTCTCATCCCACTCATCCTCCCCTCAACACCAACAACTTCATGCTTAGGATTAGTTTCACCAAAGACATATACATTATACACCAACACAAAAGAAATCAACTTTAAAAAACTCCAAATTGATATAGTTATAAAATTTTATAATAAAAAAAAAGTTATATATTAGATTATTCAATTTTTGTGCATTTCAATGAACGTCTATTTTTGAAATTCATGTTGCATATCTTACATATCAAAATACACCACGATTATATTGCACTCACCCTCAAGTCACCCTAAAGTCCTAAAATCTAATTTGACTAAATTTGGTGGAATAGATGATACCAATCCTAACACTTAAGTAGTGGGAAATTTGATAAAATGTATACTTGGTAGCATTTTAGTTGAAAAAGAATTAGTAGGTCACCAAGTCAATACCCTACCATCTAAATATTAGATTTCGCATCTATATTCCGGTGAATTTAGAAATAATAGATACCGAGTCCTAAGAATTAATTACAAAAAATGAGCTTTAAAATCTAAATTGTGGCTAATTCAATGGAATATATGTGTGTCCATTTGCAGCAATATCTAGTGGGCAAGAATAGATACGATGCTCCTTAATTCAATCTTAATCAAAGAAAATCCAATATTAGCATCTAAACTAGAGCAAATTTGGTAGAAAACATGAGTACTAATTTAAGGAAACGCTAATCTTGTTATTTTTGGACAAATTATGTACATTATTCCATAAAACATAAAATATTTTCATCATTGTTGTTGTAGCATTGAGTTGAAGAAAGCTGGTATTATGGATTGGTGATATTTTTTTAGCTTTTTATCTATAAGCATTGAAAATAAATAAACTAGCACAACTATTTAATTTATGGTGGGTGAACATGGATAGATCACAAATTAAGTGCCATAAATTAATACAAACATTAAACTAATTAATATAAACATAAAATAATGGATAGGTTACAAGTCAAGTGCTATAAATTAATACAAACATTAAACTAATTAATATAAACATAAAATAAATACTATTTAAGATTAACTATTTAATAAAATAGTTAATCTTGTTGATCCGGTTAAGGAAATCCAAAATCTTAAATAATATCTAAACATCTATCAATATAAAAACATAATTAACATAAAATTTAACCTGTAGCAAACGAATTTTTCTTCGTCCTCCTCCCACCATGCCGGCGATTGATCTCTATACCGTTCTTTTAACCAGACCGAATCGTAGTTAGCCGACTTTCCACGTTAAGAAACTGTAGCTCTTTCTTTTGTATTTTAAAGCACATACTTTATTTTTCAGAGGCGGATCTTGAATTTTCATGAAAGAGAGTTTGAAAGTTGAAAATGGAAATGCACTTATTATTTGTTTAGACTGTATTATTCAACTCAGATGCCTTGCGACGCCATCAATTCATTTAATATTTTTGGAATATTCAACCGCTGGACCATCCTCTCATTTAAAAATTCTGAATTATTCAAGCCGGGTGGCTCGCTAGGTCATTATCTCTATTAAAAGTGGCCGAGATTTCAGTTGAATGGCTATTGATTACAATCGACAGTCAAGATCTGAACACGCAAATCTCGTCGAGATAAAGACGAGTGACGGATTTATAGATACAAATGAATAGAAAAAGTCAAAATAAAAATTAATTACTCTCCAAATCTGTTCATAATGTTAGCTTATCATTGGCTTCAAACCAAGCAATAATTCAATAAAGGTAGCGTTCCAATCTCATGATAAACTACGTGACAATTTTCAAACGTCCAACGCACATGAACAACGACATGCACAGAAAATACAATATAAAACTCCCTCAATTTCGTCATTTTAAGCACATAGTTTAATTTGTTTATGCAAAGAGGAATTCGGGTTTTCATCATTAAAGATTTGATTTTATGATAATTTTATCATTGAAGATTGGGGAACTTATAGTGTAATTTGTTTATGAAAGGAGTTTGGGTTTTCATCATTGAAGATTTGATTTTATTAGCATTTCATACCAAATATAGAAGAAAGCGAATTACAGGAAACAGGAAGGAGGGAATCGTATTTTGTTATTTGTTAAGTTCTCCGTAGTGTATTGAATGGCTTCTTCCCTAACTAGATCAACTTTATCGTTCAGAAGACAGGGCTCATCGGGGATTTCATGGCACGACGGTTGGATTCACGGGGAATCAGACGGATCTGGCAGATCGGCTCTGGCCATTAATACTAATGTGCAAGTTGCTGTCGATGCTGTTTTATATGAGAATACGCTGAAGTTGCCGGAGTCTTCGACAACCCAGGTTTTGCTTCACAGCAGAAGCCTCGGATCGAATCCCACGCCGTCCGCAGGTAGTGCTTATAGCCATGAAGCTGATCATTGTGCACGCAGGAGGGAAATTACAAGTGGTGGTGCGCCAAAGAAGACCAAGTCTCGATTTATCAGATGGCTCAAACGGGCTTTCTCGAAATCGTCGTCGGCCTGATCTTAACGATGCGATTGAAGGATCTTTGTGTTGTGCTGTCGTCGAATTCCATATGAAAAGAAATGATAGTTATCTCTAATTCCTGATTTTTTTTGGTGTGATAAGGATTTCGGCTCTTTTTTATTCGATAATGGTTGATTTGATGCTAAAGTAGGGGTGTTCTGTAGTCTGTCTAGTCTGTCTGGCAGGGTTGAAATTTGAGTATTACTTTGTAGCTTAATAAATTTTTATGTGAAGTTTTAATTTTCGTATTGTATTTTTATGTGATTTTTAAATCTTAATTTTATATTAGTTGATTTTTTTTTGAAATGATATTATTCTTAAAACTTTTAAATAGTCTTCTCTCTGAGCACTATAATAAGCTATTACAAATGCACTTCAAAATAATATACTGAAATTAAAATTCACATTTTATTAATGAAATTTAATTTGATGAAGTGGCCATATTTTGAAAATGGTAAATGATATTTTAATCTTGTTATCCATATTCAAACGACATAGATACAGTTAGCTTTAATGAATTGAAATGGTAAAAAACATTACGAAAAAAACAGATATCATACATTTCTATATTACAAACTCAACAATGAAACCTCAGGTGAAGAATTACGATGCTCTTGCTTAAGGTTTGGACATCAAGTTTCATTGAATCTCATAAGATTAACAACATTTTTATTTAGAAGATTTATACATAAAGGACCAAGGGTGGTGTAACTTTGACACATTCATAAGGGGTTATGTAAGGTGAAGAGGTTATGCCATGGTGAAGATTAGGATTCCATTGTTTTTCAATTCCAAAATCAATCAAAATTAATTAATTACATTAAAGGTTTTATGATTTAAGATAATAAACTTAATTGTAATATGATTTTTAATTTAAAATCAATAAATTATATTATTTAAAGTTTTATGATTTAAAATAATAAGCTTAATGGTAATATGATTGAATATTTTGTAATTCATATGATTGAACATTATGTAATTTAGTTGCTTTAGATTCTATAATTTTAAAAATTTATTATTTAGGGTTTTATGATTTAAAATAATAAGCTTAATGGGTAATCTGCTGGAAAGCTTAATGGGTAATATGATTGAATATTATGTAATTCATATGATTGAACATTATGTAATTTAGTTGCTTTAGATTCTATGATTTTAAGGTTTTATGATTTTAAAAGATAATAAATTTAATTGTAATATGATTGAATATTATATACTGGTGTTTTAGATTTTATGATTTTATGGGCGTTTTTAAGCTTTTGTAGGTTTCTCTATTTTATATAACTATAATCAACATATAAATGAAAAGTTATAAGCTTAAAGTAAATTTATATAAAAATTAAGATATAAGCCAATTAAATGAGTAAGAATACAAGTATGGAAATTTAACAAAATAAATTATCTTAATAACTTAGCTTTTATAAAAAAATAAATTAAAATTGAAATCAAGATGCTTAAGTGAAAAATGGTAGGCATACTATAAAACATGGAGAAATAAAATTTACAAGTCAACAACTCTAGTTTGCATTGAACACATATTTTCTTTAATGTTCAACCACAACATGTGGCATAACCCTTGATGAATGTTGCAATGCCATGCCATTTAGGACCATATTGATTTGACATAAGCCAATAAAGATGAATGTCACAATGTGACATGATTACGAGTGAACATCGCAATCGAATTAAACTCTTCAAGAAAATTCTAGTGCAACATAATTTTGATGAACATTGCAAAGTTACAAAATTTATGGAATTTGACAATTTCACATAAGTTAATCGAGTTGAACTCACAATGCAACATACACATTAATGAACATTGCAATCAAACCTGACCCTTGTAGAACATTGCAATGCCACATATCCTCTTTTTAAATGCTGCAATGTGACATAATCATTGACATACACAACACATTAACATAATTCCACCAAGTTGTCCATTGTAATACGCCATACTTATAGTCAACTATAGCCAATCATAGGTGGCCATAGACAACTATGATCAATTGTATTCATCATAGTCAATCATGGTTAACCAAAGTCAAACATAATTAAACATGACCAACAAAGATGAACATCACAATACAACATAGCCATTAATGAACATTGCAATGAAACTAGTTCAAATCCATACCAATTAAATCGAGTTCAAATACATGCTAACTAAACTCCACACACATGAATTTGCTTATACAAATTCCAAATATATTAAAAAAAGTAAAATAATATTATTTACTATTTTTAATTTATTTGTGTATTAACATATATCATAATTTCAAAATACATATGAGTAAATGGATATATGTAATATAAAAAATAAAATTGTTTGGTTATGTTAAATACCCCTTATAATTTAAGGGATATATAATAACTTTCATAATTTTAAGAAAATATAAAATCAACATAAAAATTATAATAAAAATTAGTTTCCACTATTACACAATAGTTATTCACAAAATTACATTTATTACATAAGCTTGATCTTAATTACACTAAATGAAACACTTTTGTATCATAAAAACACACTTATTCAATCCAAGATATTTATTTATTAATTCAATTTAATCAGAAATATTTGTATGGTTGTAAATATATGCTCCTATGATACAAAATTGCCCCCTTTAGTGGATCAAACTTTACCCTAAAGATCAAACTTATGTAATAAATATTAATTTTGTAAATAACTATTCTTTAACATTCGAAACTTATTTCTATTCCGTATTAATAGGATACACCACATATCTCACTAGAGTTTCTTAGCACATAGTCGTCGATGAGCTTAAAAGTGTTCACCGATTCTTGAATACCCTATTAAATAATTAACAATAGCTACGAAGTGGCAAATGTTCATGCGTAAATGCTAACAAGCTGTTTTGAAATCCACCTATTATTGATATCATAGCTCGTAAATATATTCTTATGCAAGAAATTGCAACATAATTAAAAATCTACGAGCAGTTCATAGTTCCCAAAAGGAAAATGAATAACATTAACAAGCTTAAGGTGCATTGGGTCTCAAGAAGTCAAAATTTCTCTCTGAAAGTTGCAAAACCTAGATTAACACTCTGCAATAAAACTTGTATGTTTTAACATTCTAATGCAAGTTTGTTAGACAAAATTTTCAAAATGTGGGCATTCATCATAAGATATTTTGCATTTACATAAGGAGAGACATTAGTTGAAATGAAAGCTCAAGCAACTATAAACATCCATAGTCCATTTTTTTATAGATTTTGAATTTTGCAAACACTAACATGAAGAAATCTATATTCTTAATTAACAATTTAACATAGAATTAAAAACATTACATGTAGTATCAAAGAAAAATTACAATAAGTTGGATAGGAGATCTCCCATAGACATATTCATAACCACGTTAAATACCAACACTGCAATTCAAGCACAAACAATAAATTGAAATTACCTACTTTGTAAACACACAAAATCTCTAACGTAATACATATTTGATACCATATCAGATGAGAAACAATATTTAGTTCTTTTTCAAAAGAAAACAAATTTACGAAGTTTAAATCTTATGTAGAAAACATTGAATGTGCTCCATGAAATGAATAAGAATCATGTGCAATGGGGAAGAAGCATATAATTTATTTCATCTCTTTTTGAATTTGCTGACAAGAAGCTTGCACTAAAATTTAGGCAATGTAGATGCAGGCCTCCAGAATACAATCTATTTAAAAATATGGATTATTCAAGGAGGAACATCATAATATCTAAATTCTACACAAATTTTGAGAGCCATCCAATGGATCATTCACAAAGTGAGCATAAAAATTGTAAGGTGAAATGCAGCTTAGACATATGATATTTTTTAGCTTCCTAAGGAAAGATTCAATACGTTTGACATACTTTAACTTTAGCATATATTGTCAAAAATCAACAATTAAAATGTGAAACAATGTAAAATTGAAACATCACGCAAACAAAGGAAAAATATGAAAAATCAAATAGCATGGATATAACTCTCTTTGAATCTTAGGGCCACTTGCATTCATAGAGCCAATTTGACCACTACAAAAGTGGTGTAGTAATCTGCATCCTGTTGGCTGCATTCCAAATTTAAATTGTTCTGCAATCACATTCCCTGAGGATTAACTAGTTGTGAGAACACTGCACTTATGGTTTCATCCTAAATCATCATCACTTCCACCAACAACTCTGCCAATAACACTAGTATCAAAAGGCCCAAGCTTTGGGAATTGCAAACTTGAATGTCTATGATATGATTTGTACTATTCTCATCTGGATCATTTTGCATGGATGTATCTTTAAGCTGAAATGCATATTCCAAGTTCCATAGAATATCTCCCACGGAAAACCTATCAATGACCTGCTCTTGAAAGCACTTCTCAACTGTCTCCCCAAGATTTTTTAGAGAACCAGGGTTGATGGTCCCAACTGTTAGGAAAATTAATACTCCATCCTTGTCCTACTTAGCATTATTTACCTTTTCCTAGTAGTTGATGATGTTATTTCCCCCTTAGTGGTGTGTATATGTCATCTAGGACCCATTAGCCACCTAATGCACCCTGCATGCATGATTTTAGTCCCATTAGAGTTAGTTCCCTACATTTTAGGAGCTAACTCTGTGTTCTAGTTCAGTCCACCTAAGTCCTTGAACTCTAGTGGGGGTTTGAGCTCCGATCACCACTGATTGTGATCTAATGCACCCTTTTACTATTTATTTGCATGAATAACTCACTAATGCACCTCCTTGGTCAGTTAAATGATAGTAGCCTCAGTTAACTGAGTTTTGGATGAGTTGAGTTGAGTTTGGGACTTCTAGAGCACTCCAGTGATGACAATTCCTTTGCTAGACTGACATGGATTAAAATTATCATAGGATAATTGAATTCTCTCCATTGTAAAATATTTTTTGACTATACTAATTAATGGATCATAACACACATTTCTGTTTCTATGTGAGTTCCAATGCATGATTAATTTTACTGCTCTTTTCACTGCAATCTTCACTGTAATGCATCTTTTATGCTCATTCTTTCACTATGATGTATTCTCATCTCTATGATCTACTGTGCTCTAGAATTTCACATGGTATTAGAAATCAGAAAGTGTAGGTTGAGCAACTGCTTCCAGTAGTGCACTAGAAGCCTCTGGATTTCCACAACAAATCCTGGTGCCACTGCATTGAATTCATTGGAGAAATCCTTTGAGGTCTAGACAAGCGTGTGTTGAAATAATGTAACTTTGAAGAATAATATACTTGTATTATTCCTCCTTCGGGAAATGTATTTAATGTAAAAGGTCATGAGGTAAATCTTCCATTGTAAGTTAGGTCAATAGTACCCAAAAAGCGTTTATTGTAATGATTATTTTGAGTCTCCCTAGAGAGGTCGGCCAAGCCAAGTTAGTGAGGCCGACCTAGTTATGTTAAAAGATCAAGTGAAAAGTAAAGTATAAATAGAGAGTGTCTCCCTCTCATTTGAACCATTCATTCACTCATTCATTGTGCAAGAGAGGAAGAGAAAAGGTTGTGAAGGAGGAGGATTGTTCTTGGCTCTTGTGTTTGGGTTTTGTCTCTCTTTCTTATGAGACTTATTTATTTGGGAATTGTACTTTGGTAATCTATATTGAGGAATTTTTTGCTGGGTTTTCTTCCCCTTGAGGGTTTCCCAGGATAAATTGTTGTTTACCTTGTGATTGTGTGTCTTTTAGAGATCCTCTTTATGCTGCTATTGTGAAAATGTATTAAATGCTCATGAAGTTAGAATTTATTCTTTAGTAGCATATAATATTAACATGGTTTCAGAGCTAGACTGAAAGGAGAAGCTTTCACTAGGAAAAATTTCTCTCTCTTTCTCCAGGCAAGAAAATTAGGGTTTCCTACTGAAGAGGAATTTTGGAGTGCAAGTGACATTGGGAAGTGCGACCCTCCTAGGTGCATATTTTGGAACTTGGATCAAATTTTTTCACTGGAAAGAAATTCCAAAATGTCAAACCCTAGTTTGAATTGGAACCAGAAAAACCAGAAAACCAAAAACTACAGTCCATAATTTTGCAAGTCCAGTTTCAGGGGTTAAATTTTGGATTCTTCAGAAATTGATTATACCACCATACTCGCCTCAGTAATGCACATCTTTTGGTAAGATCAGTTTCCATTTCTGAGTAATTTGAATTTTTTTTTTTTTTTTGTTCTCCGGGATAAGATGGCCCCAAGCACTAAGCTTGATGACAAGTTGGAAGGCATAGAAAATTTGTGTGCTTGGAAATACAAAATTGGACTCATTCTAGAAGAGAAGGATCTTGCAAAGTTTGTTAAGGAAGCTATACCAGAACCCGTAGAAGTTGAAGCAAAGGAAAAGAAGTTGAAGCAAAGGAAAAGCACAAGAAGGACATCATTAAAGCCAAGAGGATCATAACATATTCCATCAAGGATCACTTGATTCCTCAAGTGTCCTCCAAGAAAACACCTAAGGAAATGTTTGATGCCCTATAAAGAATGTATGGGGGAAAGAACATTAATCGGAAGAGGAATTTGAGAACCCAACTCAAAAGTACAAAGATGAGTTAGGGTGAATCTATCCAATAATACTTTACAAGGGTTTCTCAATTCAAAGAACACCTAGAAGCAATTGGAGACAATCTTGATGAAGATGAATTAGTGATGACCGCTCTCAATGGTCTTACTAGACATTGGGATTCTTTTATCTAGACAATGTGTGCAAGAAAGGAAAGTCTACAATTTGAATTTGTATGGGAAGCAAGAGGAAGCTCGAGTGGCAAATCGAGAAGTACTACTCATAGATGATGATCAAGCTCTAGATACCCACACTAAAAGAGGAAAGGAAAAATCTCATTACAAGAAGGAAAACCATAAGAAGTTTTCTCCTCCTAAGAAGTTTCAAAAATACAATAAGGGAAGCTACAAGCAGAAATACTTATCTTCTTATCAATGTTATCATTGTGATAAAATGGGACATATTGCTAAAGATTGTCCTGTAAGAAAAGAAGAATACAAAAAAGAAGAATAACAAAAGACATCATGCTCATTTTGCTGAAGAAGAAGAAGAAGAACCTCCTAGGAAGTTACCAAAAGAAGAAATTGAAGAATATGTCTTATAATAATGGTGCTTCAAAGCAATTTCTCCAATATTGAAGAAAATGACTCCCCTTAGGAAGTTTCACTAAGGGAATAGGAGAAGCCACATACAAGCTTGATTCACGAACCTCGATGAAGATGAAGGATGTGTTATATCTCAGCTTTAGATAAGAAAGAGTGAAGATTTTCTTTTATAGATGGTGAAGTTTTTATAGAACATGTAGTTGTTTTTGGGACAAAAGAAGGTGGCTCATATAAAATGAAAGGTCACTTAGAAGCAGTTTTGATTTATGATACTGCAAGTCTATCTGATATATGGCATAGAAAAATTGATCAACATTATCATATGATGTAGTAGAGCTCACCATCAGACATTCCAGTAATCCCTGCAAGGAGACTAGGATCAAAAGAGATCCTACCAAACAAACAAAGATAAGTATTTGAATTGTCATTTCCTGTATTGTCCAGTTGTGTACATACTTATGTTCCTAGATTTAGGATGTGTATTATGCATATTAGAATGTTTGCATTGATATGCATGTGATGGGTAAGTGTCCTACGATGTTGTAGAACATTCCATTGCTACTTATATATAATGAAGCCTCTTTGCTGACATATTCAAAGTAGTGCACGCTCTTAATAATGTTCTGGTAGAGATGGAAGGCACATAGAAAGTTACCATTTAGAATATATGGATGAATGTTGTGTTGAAGCATTGGCTAAGATAGTTGCATGGTAGTGTGACCTATGTTTTTATGCATAAGAATTTGTCATTATTAATATGAAATGTTTCTAACCATGCAACTGAATTTGACTTGTAGGAAATATCGTGTACGATCACTTACAAACAAAGAATGATGAGACTTGTTCCGTAGAACAAGTGACGATGGTTCAACGATAACATTCCATAAGACTTATGAAATCAAGTATAATACAAAAGTACAAAGAAAGGGTTCTTTCAGAAAGAGGGAGTCGACTATAACGAGATGTTGCTCTAGTGGCTAGACACACTTCCTCAGTGGTGAATATTACACTAGATAAGTGGTGTAATCGAAGTAGTAGAAGATATCGAGAAACCTCAATGATCCAGGACTCTCTATAGAGAACCACCTATGCACAGATCAAAGAAGGATTTGTACGGGCTCAGAAGGCACCCATGGGATATAATGATGAGATCAAGGATCACCCAGAGTGATGAGACATCAACCTTTGCTACAAGGTTGAAGATGAGAATCTCATAGATGGGTGCAAGAGAGAACTTGCAACAGAGTTCGAGATATTGGTATCCAGTGACCTAGAAAGATGAAATAGATGGATACATAGAGGAGCATCAGAAGAGAAGAATACCAGTCACTCCAGTGTAGAATGTCCCGATACAGAGAGTACAATATGCAGAGGGAGGATAGTGATCAGTTATAGAAGGAGCAGGAAAGCTCTGCTTCAAAGGGAGTGACTATAGTACAGATGGAGAGACACTTTCACTCAGTATCTATTTGTTGCAAAGGTTGTTTGCCCCAATATGTAGTAGAAATCCTGAAAAGGTTTGATATGTTGGAAAGTAAAGCCATAGCCACACCCATGGATACAAATTTGAAGTTGTCGACTGATGCTTCGTCAGAGTTAGTGGATGTGACACTATACATACAAATTATTGGGTCATTGATGTATTTGACGAATACCAGGCCATATATATTCTTTTCTGTGAACACCTTGAGTCAGTATTTGGTTGAGCTCATACGAGTTCACCCTGTAGCTGCAAAGCATGTGATGAGGTACCTAAAAGGTATGACAGACTATGGTCTCAGTTATACTAGATATCATGACTTCAGACTATAAGGTTATACAGATTCAGATTGGGTAGGAAGTGTATTAGACATAAAGAGCACTTCAAGTGGATGTTTTAGTATGGGGTCAACCATGATATCATGGCTAAGCAGGAATCAGTCCAATGTTGCTCTCAACACTGCAGAAGCAGAATATATTGCAGCTTGTTCCACCAGTTGTGAAGCCATATGGATTCAGAAGTTGTTATCAGGTCTATTCGATCTGGATTTGGATACCACAGTGATTCTATGTGATAACCAAAGCTTCATGAAGATGACAGAGAACCCCATGTTCCATGATAAGTCAAATCACATAGAAATCTGATATTTCTACATTCGAGATATGGTGCATAAGGGAGTTGTAAAGCTCCAATATGTGATCACATATGAGCAAGTTGCAGATGTGTTGACTAAGCCTCTGTCTCGTGCAAAGTTTGAGCACTTCCGTGACAAGCTTGGTGTAGTCCATAAGGACTTCCCTCAAAAGGGGGAGTAGTGCCGATGATACTATGATAGCTTAGTTGGGATTGATCATCCTTAGACTGAATCCTGTAATTACAAAAGGAAGGATTGTATAAGATATGATTGGTGGACAATGATCCCGTAATTTCGAAAGTAAGGATCGTACGAGTGCCTGTGTGCTGTGATCAGTAGTGGTAGCTCCGTAAAGACTGGGTCTCGTAATTCCTATAGGAAGGATCATCCGTGTAGGACCTGATACTGTAATTCTGACAAGAAGGATTGTCTGAGCACCACAGATGTTGTTGGATTGAATCCCATAATTTCGAAAGGAAGGATTGTCCATGATCCCATAATTCCGAAAGGAAAGATCGCTAGTGTTGTTGGAATGAATCCCGTAATTCTGAAAGGAAGGATTGTCCATGATCCCATAATTCCGAAATGAAGGATCACCGGTGTTGTTGGACTGAATCTCGTAATTATGAAAGGAAGGATTGTCCATGATCCCATAATTCTGAAAGGAAGGATCACCAGTGTTGTTGGACCGAATCCTGTAATTCCGAAAGGAAGGATTGTCCATGATCCTGTAATTCCGAAGGAAGGATCACCAGTGTTGTTGGACTAAATCCCGTAATTCCAAAAATAAGGATTGTCCATGATCCTGTAATTCCGAAAGGAAGGATCACCAGTGTTGTTGGACTGAATCCCGTAATTCCGAAAGGAAGGATCACCAGTGTTGAACTTGATCCCGCAATTCTAAAAGGAAGGATTGTGTTGGTTGATGATGTTGTTCCAGCCTTGAGCTGTTGATGATGATGTTCTAGCTTCGTGCTGCAGATGATGATACTCAACTCTGTACTGAAGATGATGATTATGTTCTAGATTCATGCTGTAGATGATGATACTTTAGCTCTGTACTGAAGATGATGATAATGTTCCAACTTCGTGCTGCAAATGATGATACTTTAGCTCTGTACTGAAGATGATGATGATGATGTTACAACTTCGTGCTACAGATAATGATTCTTCAGCTCTATACTGTAGATGATGATGATGTTCCAGCTTCGTGCTACAGATGATGATGTTCCAATATCGTGCTGCATATGTTGATGATGTTACAACAAGATGTTCTAGTTGCTGATATTGATGTTGCTGAAAAAATTCCAATGATTTATGGATGAATCAACCAATGTTCCAGATGATGTTTTTTGATGATGCCTCCTCCTCCCTCCTTCCGATGATGTTGTGTAGAGACACACCTGTTGTTGTTGTTGTCAGTAGAATACCATTCTTGTTAAGGGGGAGTGTTGAAATAATGTAACTTCAAAGAATATTCTACTTGTATTATTCCTCCTTCAGGAGATGTATTTAATGTAAAAGGTCATGAGGTAAATCCTCCATTGTAAATTGGGTCAATAGTACCCAAAAAGTTCAATGTAATTATTATTTTGAGTCTCCCTAGAAAGTTCGACCAAGTGAAGTTAGTGAGGCCAACCCAATTAGGTTAAAAGGTCAAGTGAAAAGTAAAGTATAAATAGAGAGTGTCTCCCTTTCATTTGAACCATTCACTCACTCATTCATTGCGTAAGAGAGGAAGAGAAAAGGTTGCAAAGGAGAAGGAGGATTGTTCTTGGCTCTTGTGTTTGGGTTTTGTATCTCTTTCTTATGATAATTATTTCTTTGGGCATTGTACTTTGGTAATATATATTGAGGAATTTTTTGTTTGGTTTTCTTCCCCTTCAGGTTTTTCCAAGATAAATTGTTGTGTACCTTGTGATTGTGTGTCTTTCATAGATCCTCTTTATGTTGCTATTGTGAAAATGTATTAAATGCTCATGAAGTTAGAATTTAGTCTTTAGTAGCATATAATCTTAACAATGTGAAGGATACAGATAAATTTCCTATTGTCCTAAAGAAGTGCTCTGTAGAATTTTATCTACAAAATTGAGAGTTTTTTGCAGGATTTTGAAGGTTTTTCAGTGCAACAGTAGCAACAGTTTCAGTTTGTATTCGCTCTAGGAGTTTCACATGGAGAATTCGAATGTTCCTTTGTCTCCAAGGATCTTGACAACCTTCAATTACTTGATTGGAGGGATACTATGCAGATAATATTGTGCAACAAGAGTCTATATAGGGTCACAATGGGAAAGGAGGTCAAACCTTAGGCAGCTGTTGAGAAATCCAAGTACCTGAATACATTAGATGAAGCATTTGGTGTCATGTGTATTCATATTTCCAAAGATTTTCTCTTCCACCTTGATGGATTGAAAAATCCAAGAGAGGTTTGGTTGAAGCTTGAGACCCTCTTCGGAAAGCAAGATGAGTTGAGAGGCTATATTCTGGAGAATGAATTCATTGCTCTTCAACCCAACGGTTTTGAAACGATACAACAGTTCTTTTCTAAATTCAAATCCTTTGTCATGCAGTGCAAACAATGTGGCATTGAGAAGAAGGATGAACAACTGGTGCTATCCATCCTAAGCAAGATTGGTTCAAAATTTTCTATATTTGTTTCTACCTTCCATTCAGGGAGATTGTCAATCCCCAACAGGAAAATTCCTTCCTTAGATGCATTCACTGAATCTCTCATCCAAGAACAATTCAAATTTATTTATATGGGATCCTTGAAGGCCTCTAAAAATCAAGCTCTTATGGATGGAGAGTAAAAAAGTGCAAATGCTAAAGGGAAGCAGAAAGGGAAAGAAAAGAATCAATTTGAATCCAAGCAGAAGGAGAATCCTAATCCATCAGAAGGAGCCTCCAACTCCAAGAAGGATAAGAAAAATGGGTTTAAGAAGACCAAGTGTTCCTATTGCAAGAAAGGAAACCATCCAGAGAGATCTTGCATGAAGAAGAAGATAGATCTAATGACCAAACCTCTTGAACATCACAACATTTCCCTCCCAGAAGGCGCAAGGAAGATCAATTCTGGAAGTGATACAGATGATCATGAGAGATGCCATGCACTGAAGGATGGATTCTCACATTCACAAGCCTTCCTCATAGATTATGGAGCCTCTAGCCATATGGTTTCCTGTAGAGAATCATTTTCTTCTCTAGATCTTACCGATGGTCCTTGTATTCACATGGGAGATGATTCACAGATCTCTGCTACAGGGAAAGATGCCATGCGCTGTATTCTCACAATCATAAGCCTTCCTCATAGATTATGGATCCTCTAGCCATATGGTTTCCTCCAGAGAATCATTTTCTTCTCTAGATCTTATCGATGTTCCTAGTATTCACATGGGAGATGATTCACAGATCTCTGCTACAAGGAAGGGCAAAATACAACTGGAGCATGGAGAGTTCAAAAATGTTATATGTTTATGCGCCTTCCTTAATAAAAAAATTGTTATATGTTTATCAGATGACACACACAAGTTCACTGAAGAAAGTTGGCTTTGGTCCCAACATAGTTGATATTACAGAGATCTCATCTGGGAAGTTGATAGCGAAAGGTGTTGCAAACCATGCCTCAAAGGAATATGAATTCTCACATTTCTTTCCATATTCTTTGCCTAATCCACTTGCACCTGATAAATATCAGAATAATGTCTCTCCTAGTGATCTAGATTCAGATTCCGAAGATGAGGACCAAGTTGAATAAGATCTTGATATTGAGTATGAAGTTCAAGCAGATCTATCTAGAAGCAGCTCCTAATCCTAGTCCAAAGCCAAAATGGGCTCAAAAAGTCCTTGAAGCTACTAGGAGACTAGCTGGAGATCCATTTGACCATAAAAGAACTGGATATCAGCATCGAGATGAAAACCTTGCACTATTTTATACATATCGACTTCTCCCTTAGAGGTGATACATGATGGTAGGGTTTGATCCACAGTATTTCAGAGCAGCTTTCCATGATTCGAGATGGAAGGAAACCATGGATGAATAATATGAGTCACTGCAGAAAAATGAGACATGGGATCTTGTCTCTCTTCCCCCACGGATAAAGCTAGTTCAATGCAATTAGATCTACAAAACAAAGCTTGCATCTGATGAATCTACAACCAAGTACAAGGCTCAGTTGGTTTCAAAGGGGTACTCACAAGTTCAGGGTTTGGAATATAATGAGACATTTTCTCCTGTAGCAAGAATGGATTCAGTGAGACTTGTTTTGGCCATTGCGACTTCGAAACTATGGGAGGTACATCACATGGATGTGAAGAGTGCTTTCCTACATGGTGACTTAGAAGAATAGATCTATATGAAACAACGTGAGGGGTGCATTGATGATACATCCTTGGTATGCAGACTGAAGAGATCATTGTATGGGATCAAACAAGGCCCAAGGGCATGGTATGCCAAGATGGATTATTTCTTACTGTCACAAAAGTTTGAGAGATGCAAATTTGACTGTAATGTCTACATGCAGCATAAGGGAGGTTTCCTAATGTTGATTGTTTTGTATGTGGATGACTTTCTCATCACCAATGGTTCATCTACTAGGTTGAGGAACATCAAGTCTGATTTGAGTAAATCCTTATCCATGACAGATCTAGGACTGTTGAAACAGATTATTGGCCTTGAAGTAACTCAAAATGCTTTAGGGATAATGATTTCACAGTCTAGGTATGCATCCGACTTGCTCAAAAAGTTCTACATGATTCATTACAAAGCTGCAACTTTTACCTTCCTATTTGGCATCAGATTGGGAGAAGGTGTTTCTAATCCTTTGGTTGATAACACTCTATACAGACAACTGATTGGTAGCTTGTTGTACTTGACACATTCGAGACTAGATCTATCATATGTTGTTGGTGCCGTGGCTAGGTACATGCAGCATCCACATGAGTTGCATTGGAAGGTAGCAAAGAGGATCTTGCACTATGTGCAGGGTACTAGAGAGTTTGGTATCCATTATTCTGCCGGTGCTCAGTTAGATATTGTTGGTTTTACTGAATCAGTCTGGACTAGAGACAACACTGGCAGTAAATCTACTTCAGGATATGTGTTCATGTTGGGATCAAGACAATATGCTGGTCAATCAAGAAGCAAGCAACACTCGCACTTTCTTTAGCAGAAGCAGAGTACAGAGGGCTTGTGAATGCATCTATTAAGGAAGTTTGGTTACATGGGATATTACTAGAGTTTGACATTCGTACTTCTCCTTCAGTAGAAATTTTATGTGATAATCAAAGTGCCATAAGGATCTCTAGTTATTCAGTTCAGAAGCAAAGGACCAAACATATTGAGGTTCACATGCACTACATCAGGGAACTAGTGCACAACAAGACCATCTCACAACATTATTGTCCTACAGAGGAGATGATTGCAAAAATTTTCACAAAATTTTTCACTCAGAAGAGATTTTCCTATCTCATATCTCTACTTGGTGTGAAAGTTGTTTGAGTTTCCTGCTGTTCATTTTTTTGGGGGGGGGTATTTTTCTCATGAGGTTTTCCCCATTTCCTTAGTTTCATGAACAATTATTTTTTTATCATTTATTTGATTGTATGGGGGACCTTTGGTCTCAGTAACCAGGGCCCAGGATGTCTAAGTTTGGATTAAGGTGGGGTGTTAGGATAATTAATATTCCACCCTTGTCTCACTTAGCATTATTTACCTTTTCCTAGTAGTTGATGATGTTATTTCCCCCCTAATGGTGTGCATATGTCATATAGGACCCATTAGCCACCTAATGCACCCTGCATGCATGATTTTAGGCCCACCAGAGTTAGTTCCCTACATTTTTGGAGCTAACTCTGTGTTCTAGTTCAGTCAACCTGAGTCCCTGAACTCTAGTGGGGGTTTGTTCTACGATTACAACTGATTGTGATCTAATGCACCCTTTTCTGATTGATTTGCATGCATAACTCACTAATGGGCCCTCCTTGGTCAGTTAATTGATAGTAGCTTCAGTTAATTGAGTTTTGGTTGAGTTGAGTTGAGTTTGGGACTTCTGGAGCACTCCATGGTGACAATTCCTATGCTATACTGACTTGGATTCAAATTCTCCTAGGATAATTCAATTCTCTCCATTGTAACATATCTCTTGACTATACTGATTAATGGATCATAACACACATTTATGTTTCTATCTGGGTTCCAATGCATGATTAATTTGACTACTCTTTTCATTGCAATTTTCACTGTAATTCATCTTTTCTGATCATTCTTTCATTGTGAGGTATTCTCAACTCTATGATCTACTGTGATCTAGAATTTCACACCAACAAGATGAGGGTCAATTATATTTTAAGCATGCCCTTTTTCTGCCAATGCATTTCCCACTCTACTATATTGACTTGCTGTTTAGGGAGAACATGATTAAGAGCCAACCTTGCACACAAGACCTCCAGTAACACTACTAAAAAATAATGCACATCATATTTATCTATTAGTTGCTGCCTTCTGAAGTATTCAGTATCAAGGTACCCGAAACTACCTTTCACTGCAGTACTCACATGGGTCTGATCCAGAGTGGGTCCAGTCTTTGAAAGTCCAAAGTCTACTACCTTCGCCAAAAAATTATCATCTAGCAAAATGTTGGTGGTCTTCACATCATGATGAATGATATCTTGAGATTCTCCAATATGGAGGTAATGGAGACCCTTGTCTTCTCCTATACATACCTCAAGTCTCTATTTCCATGGAAATTGAGAAATATTTGACCCATATAAATGACTTTGAAGAGTCCCATTAGCCATGTATTCATAGACTAGGATCATTTCAGCATGCTCCTCACAACAACCAATCAGAGATACAAGATGGTGATGGCGAAGCTTTGACAACATCTCAATTTATGTCTAGAATTCAGTGAGAGCTTTTTCAGGTCTAGGATTACCTCGCTTTACAACCACTTTAGTACCATGTTCTAGCTGTCCCTGATAAACCTTTCCAAAGCCCTTAACACCAAGAAGCAAAATCTCATCAAATTTGTTTGTGGCTTTTCGTATCTCAGAAAATGCGAAGTACTAGCCAAGGTTTGAGGGTCATGAAGAAACATAGCTCCTGGAACCACTCGTGAGATGTTGTGGAAAATTTAATACCCATGCTATGTGAGTTGCCTCCATACAAAGGAAGAGGAAACCAAGTAGGGTGATAATACTTTGACTTTGGATTAGAAACATGCAATAGATAGTTTCCAACAACACAAGGCTTGAAAAAAATTGCAACAAACCCTAATTTCACATCTTTCCTTTCTTCACAAAATATTTTCTAAGGGACTTTTTAAGGGAGATTTTTTTCTATGGGGCTTTTTAAGGAGATTTTTTTCTAAGGTACTTTTTTAAGGAGATTTTTTTCTAAGGGAATTTTCTAAGGAGATTTATTCTCAAAAGCTCAAAGGAAATTTCTCTTAAGGTGTTCTTTCAAGGGCAATTTCTCTTAATTTGTTCTCTCAAGGGCAATTTCCCTTAAGGTGTTCTCTCAAGAGCAATTTCTCTTAAGATGTTCTATCAAAGGCAATTTCTCTTAAGGCGTTCTCTCAAAAACTCTAAGGAACTTTCTTTAAGGTGGTTTTTTTTTTTCTCAAATACTGTTTTTTAGATCAAAGGCTCAAAGGAATTTTCTCTTAAGGTGTTTTCTCTATGTCTCTAAGACTCTAAGGACTTTTTTCAAGATGAATTTTTTCTCAAAGAATTTTATTTTGTCAAAAGCTTAAAAGACAGTTTTCCTTTAGGTGTTTTCTCAAAGGATGAAAGACTCTAAATGACTTTTTCCATGGTGATTTTTTTCTCAATAACTTCTTTTGTAGGCAAAAGGCTCAAAGGAAATTTCTCTTAAAGTGTTTTCTCAAAGATTCAAAGACTCTAAAGTACTTTTTTGAAGGTGATTTTTTTTCTCAAAAACGGTCTTTTTTAAGTCAAAAGCTCAAAGGTAATTTCTCTTAAGGTGTTTTTTCAAAAGCTCAAAGACTGTCAAGGATTTTTTTAAGGTGTTTTTTTGTCAAAGAATTCTTTAGGTCAAAGGCTCAAAGCTAATTTTATATTTATTTTATATTTTAAGAATAAATAAATTGATTTTATAAATTAAGGAGGCTAAAGTAGTCTCAACAAATAGTAAGTATTTATAATATGTCTTTGTCTTTTCATTGACCTGCTTCCATGCTTTGGCAATTTTTTCCATGGCATGCTATTAATTCTGCGCACTTGCATTCCAGTTCTTTTCTACATTTTTTCTTAGCACAAATCCTGCAGCTGCTACATTTATGCCAATTGCTATCAATCCAAGTTGTTTTATTGCTTTCCTTTCTACAACATGCACCAGCTTTCAATTCCAAATTATATTGCTTCACAAATTCAATGGAAATTTGCCAATTGTATTTTTTTAATTTTTTTTTTAAACTTTCATGTGTCGATGCATGTGCTTTGCTTCTTCTATTCAGAAAGAAAGAACTTTGCTTTTGCAGAACTTTTCTCTAATAGTGATATGCACACGCTGTGCAGGAACATATTCATGGCAGGTTTTTTTGCGCAAGAAAATTTCGCAACATGTCCCAGAACATTGTTTTTTCACAACTCACATGAAAGTCTCAGTGATCCATTTTGATTAACAGATATGTTTTTGAATACTCTGTACTTGTCCTAGGAATATGCACTACTTTCCTGGCATTTTGACATATGTAAAAAAAAACAGAAAAAATATTGGACATGTGAACGTCTCTGCTTTGCAGCGTTATGCGTTCTTTTCCTATGATTTTTTGTTTTTTTGACACAATAAATAGACAGAGTTGACACTGCATGCTAGGGATATGCACTACTTTCCTGGCATTTTGACATATGTAAAAACAAAACACAAAAAAAATTGGACATGTGAACGGCTCTGCTTTGCAGCGTTATGCGTTCTTTTCCTATGATTTTTTGTTTTTTTGACACAATAAATAGACAGAGTTGACACTGCATGCTATATACTATGAACATATGTACCTAGTGTAATTATTTAATGGTTTCTATATCGATTTTGAAACTGTGACTGCTATCTGGAAATACCACTTGAACTATCTCAATACAATTCCAAGTTTTTTTTTTATCCCTGCTATGTGCATACTTATTCATTCGGTGAAATCTTTTGAAAATGATCTGGAATTGATCTATTTTCCTTGTTGCTTCAATTTTCATTCTCGCTGTATTCTGTCATAGTAAACTAAAGAACTAAAAATATTAAAACATGTTGTTAATAAACCATAAAAGTATTAGTATATCGAATGACAAAACTATCCTTTTTTTTTGAAATAGTGGCTTAGCTAATGACCTTAAACCCCTTTCCTTATATGGAATCAAACCCTTTTTTTATGGCCATCTGAAATTTTCGTATGTTCCAAAATCAAACTTATCATTCTCAAAAATAGGTTAGCTATGTTTATAAACAGTAACACTGAAATCCAAGGATAATTTTAGGGGCGAAATTTAGTTCTGACAGGGTAAACTTTTTTCACACTAAAAATCATAAACTATATAAAATTGCCAAATATCTAATATAGCCAAATATTTTATAATTGACATTTTGAGAATTAGTAAAATTCGCCAAAATTAATAATACAATTTTTTAAGCAAACATATTTATGCAAATAAAATATGACTTAATGAAAATCAATCTTAGTTGGACTATATTATTGAAAAAAACATATTGATTATATCTAGATTGCGATTCACCATTGTTACCGAAATTCACAGATTGCGATTCACCATTGTTACCGAAATTCACACTGGATACAGACCTGCAACTGAACTTATATATGCTATCGCTATCGATTGCATAACTGTCAACTGCATTGCACTGGCATGCATGATCTCATATAGTTGTAATTTTGAAAGTGTTTTGAATATTGCATTGACAAAGTTGTTGCTTTTTCGTGAATATTCTGAATATTAAGTTGATAAAGCTATGGTCCCTATGAAGATTTTGAAACTATTATAGTTGTTTGCAATGCATGGCTATCATCTGCAATGCATTGATACATATGGTCCCATATTGATGTAATTTTAAAAGTGTTTCGAATATCATGTTCATGAAGCTGTTTAATCTCATATTGTCGTAATTTGAAAAATGGTTTGAATATTATGTGCACAAACTCGTCACCTGCTGGTCGACATTTTGAATATTGTGTTGATAAAGCTATGGTTCCTATGGAGATTTTCAAACTGTGCTTTCTATTTGCAAGTCCAACACTGTCAATTTCATTGCACTGATACATATGATCACATATTTATATGGTTTTGAAATTGTTTTGAATATTGAATATTATTAGACACGCTCATTGTCATTGTAGCCTCAGGGTTCAACATTAGTTGCCAGGGTTCAACATTAGTTGCCAGAGAATTTTGATCTTCATCATTTATGATTTCAGTCATAAGAACCCGGATGATTTAGAACACTCTTCAAATCACCCTCCCCCAAAAAAATCCAACAAAGTTGCTCAAACGAGGAAAGGTGAACAATTTAAGCTCATTAGTCTTCCTCTACATGTCCTGAAGACAGGACAATTTCTACCCATGACATCATCTCATTGATATAGATGTCATATGGTTTAAAAGTTGTGTTTTGATGCCATATGTTTGGCAGGATGAACAACTGAGGAGTCAGTTCTCCACTTCACATTGTCCTTAAACAATGTAAATCCTGTCAATGTCGCAAATGGCACAACTCCTCGCAAGTGCAGGTCAAGTGACTTTGAGGCAGTGAAACCCCTATACAACATATTTTTTCACGGTCTATTTGGAATCCCATGCAAATAATAAATTCTCCTATATTTAATGTGGATATATGCTTAGCCATAGTTCTTTGTAAGCTATCGGTCACTTGCATAATCTAGACTAGAAGAGTTGGCAAATGATTCCTCCCAATTAGTATAGGACATGGCAATAGAGGAAAACAGTTGGGCCTCCTCTTTTTCTCTTTTCTGTTTTATCAAAGCTGCATTGCAGTTTTGGGAAAATAGTGGGAGGTGGCAATGGGGCTTCGGTCCACTATTGTAAGACACTCTATGGGGCTATCATATACTCTTCTGCACTTGTTTTCTATATTTCTATTAAGGTCCAACTATCTGTATATTCTAACTTTCTGTTATTTTGACTTGAATGCAATTTAATTCTATAATGAGATGAGTGGCAATCGATTCAGTAACTGTCTAGCATATGCAAGTTGATTTATCAGCCTGTTGTCTATAGCGTAATAAAGATACTGTATTAAAAAGAAGCTCAAATGTTGGAGAACAAAAAAAGGGCCTTTATAGGAATGCTTTCCATTAAAAAAAAATTGAGCTTTGTTTATGTTTTTGTAACTTGTTATGCCAAAAAAAAGACTGGAAACTACTTCCACACTGCTCGGTGCTAGCAACAATAAGAAAATGATAATCTCATTTGTCAATCATTCCTTGAATGTACTTAGATGGAAACAATATAGCTTTCCATAATCACAGCAATTTTGTTCCATGTCTTTGTAAGAAAATGACCAGGCAACCATAGCCTAGAACGTGCTTCCTGTTACAGGTTTTGGAAAAGAATATTGATCGGTTCAAGTTGGTAGTAGCTGATCCACAATAGTTTTTGCTGGCTTTGATACAGCTAAGGAATTTTTATCTTTGCACTGGCAAATCCCAGTGTTCAAGCACAACACTATGATTGTTAGGTAACCATATTCTCGCCATGGCTTGGCATATCCAAAGTAACCTTGTCACGTTTTAGATACTTGAGACATCATTCATAGCGGTTCCACTCACATATGGCATTATCTAGATTAGCCCCCTAAAAGGATCCAACAAAACTACTTGAGGGGACATTGGAAACAAGGAATTGACTAAGCAATGCTCGATCATTACATATCAAAATTGTTTGGTTTTATTTCAGAAAGCAAGTTGCCAATGTTTCTGTCGCAAAATAATCACGTCCTTCCATCACAAAAGGTTTACCTGGTTTAAGGCACACTCAATGATGTCTGTCCATTTCTTTCTTTCATCCACAAATCAATCCTTTGGCTACCATCCTATCTTATTTTCTTTGCAAAACCTTAAAAATTTAAATGAGTAGTAGCATTTTTGATATTGTTTACTAGTAATCCAGTTTCAAACGTCCATATATATACATAGAATAGTTGCTAGGTTACATATTTATTAATTGGTTTTGAGCAGCATAGTAATCTTCATCAGATATTGAATTAATGAAAGCATGTGACAAGATATTTTGCAGCAGTTGCGTCAGGTCGGCTATTGCAAACACCCCACAAGGACCAAGCTGTCGAGCCACCTCTATGTTTGGATCAAATAGTGATAGGTAAGTAGTACAATCTTTGTATTTTCCACTCTAACCACCAACATTAACAATTTTCCAGCTGAGGGCCTTGATTTGTTTTATCGTCATTGATTCAAGATTGTTTTCTGTGTATGAAGTGACCTGGAGCCGAAGCTCAATAGTCACTGGGCCATTTTATCCAGCAACAAAGCCAAACCTGGGAAGAAGACAAAGTATTCCTTTGGCGAGCAGTAGAAACAAAATAACGTGTTTGATGTTTGAGTGTTTTTGAAAAAGCTGTACATTTTCCTGTTGGAACTTCTCATGGCCCCCTCGTTTGCAGAAACTGCTTAATTTAGAACTTTTCAGAAGTCCATATATGTGAAAGTGTGGCCCGACTCGAAGTTGAGAACATGTATATTGATTCTTAAACAAGAGACCAAATCGAGTCTTAGAAGGGTGCACTCTATCATTGGTTTTTCAATCCAAATAGCTTCTACCTTCTAATGGGCCATGGAAAAGCAGCATGCATTGTACATACAATGCATTTCCAACTCAATCGCCCGTTTTCAGTATCACAAAATTCAGTGTGTATGATTTCCATCGAAAGGACAAATGAGTCTTTATAGTTTTTGTACATATTGCTAGCTTGATCAAGAGCTCTGATAATTAATTATCCAACACAGTTTACAACTGTGTCAATTTAAGCGAAGCAAATATAAATATACATTTGTTTCGTTATGTGCACCACATATTTCTATGTCGATTTGAATAAATGTAGGCCATTGTATGTCATCAAAACTTGCTATGATATTTATTGTGTTTTACTTGGAGTTCAGTATATTTATTGTGCTTTGATTAGAAAATTGAAAAAAACCAGCTTCTTTGTAGATGTCAACTTTCTTTGTTCCACGCTTCCAGGTTCATTGTCTTCAATGGCACCGGTGACCATGCACAAAACTATGCAACCTAGAAAAATAAACATTGCTATGTCATAAAAGCATGAATACTTGGTTAGTAAATACATGCATTGATATGGTTATATGTTCTATGTATAAATACAATAATTCTTTAACGCCATAGTTTTCTCGTGAATATTTTGAATATTATATTGATAAAGCTACAATTCATGTGGAGATTTTGAAACTGTTATGCTCAACTACATAAACACAGTTGTGAAGTTTGCAGGCTGTCCAAACATAGGACAAAGTCACTTTGCCTTGCATTTTATATTCATTTTCTAAAACATATCCTCAACCCACATTACATCTGCAGTCATAGGAACATCATCACTAAGTGGCTCTTGTTTTAATGGATATTGATATAATATACTATTGGATTAAATTTTCTATATTAATTTAGAAATGATTGAGTTATTGTGTTTTTGAATATTTATATATTATTAGATGAAATAAAATAAAATAAAATTTTAAAAAATTATTTGATGTGATATTAATATAATATAATTTAAATTTTGTAAAAACATTTTAGTTCTAGTTTTCATTTTATTAATATGTATAAATCATTGGGTGGAACATAATCTTAAATTTTTTTTATATAATTCATATTGTTAAAATAATAATTGGTAATTTATAACAATTTTTTTAATTATAAATTGATTTTAATTTTATTAAATTTATTTTAGTGTGAATTATGTTTTTATGATAATTAAATTAAAGAAAAAATTAATATTATTATATTAAAAGATAGATAAAAAATAATAATGAAAACAAAAATAAAAGATTTAAAACTTACGTGGAATAAATATTTTTATAATTTTATAATATTTAAGTAAACAAAATTCAATACAAGGTTTTATGAACAAATAGATAACCTAAACTTTAACATGTATTCCAAATAAATTATTATCATGCAATATAAGTCCATTCCCTTCTGTCTTGCATGGCATGTAACTCAAATATTATCCATTGCATCACTTAACATGTAAGTGGTGGATAGCTAAGTAAAATAGAACTATCATTAATCCTGCCATTTACAGCGTATTCCCTCCAATCTTGCATGGCATGTAACTCGAAGATTATCCATTAAATCACTTAGCATGTAAGTTTTGAATAATTAAGTGGAATAGAATTATCTTTAATCTTGGTATTTAAGTTTAAATAATTTTTAAGTAAAAAAAGTTTGGTCTTTATATCTTAGTTTATGTATATTAAGAAGAATAAATATAACTATGTATTGACATAGTAATTTTTTAAAATTAAATATCTTAATAGTGTATTTAAGTGGATGATTAAGTGGATGAAAAAAATATGAACAAATTAAATTTAATAAATAACTAATTAAATTGTATTAATAAAAATAAAATTGATACAATCAATATTTCAAATTATAATATCTAAAAAATAACTAAATTTAATATTTAAATAAAATACAATATTCACAAAATTTTAATACCTGATTAAAAAATACCAAAAAATCCAGTCAAAGAAAATGTATGTCTTAACAAATTTAGTATAATATACATTAATTTTTAACAATATCTAAGTCCAAGAAAGTATATCTAAATATAATAAATATTGAGTGATACATGCATCACCAAAAAAACACCTATTTTTGATAGTTTTGAAAAAGGCAAATTTAATATATTCACAACCATATTTTTTTATATTTAAATAATGCTAATTTTAATAAATTTAAATAAGGCAAATTTAGTAAATTCTATTCACAATAACACTTATTTAGTGAGGCTGATGTTGAATTTCCAGCAAATGGAAATGCAGTTATTATTTGTTTGGACTCTACCATTCAAATCACACAGCATACGACGCCATGAACAATGACGTTTCCAGAGCGCCCCCAGTTTGATGATTGACTTAAACTTGTAATTTATGTAGAGAGGAGTCTGTGTTTTCATATGAGTGACTTGTACACAAATACAGAACAAAGTGATTACGTTCTTTGGCTGCGACTTCTTATCTGTTATGCTACCCGTCGCCATTAATGACGAAACCGATACTCTTCTATTTGATCGAGGTGGAAACAAGAGCAAATAATCACCTATTCTGACGTTTCATAGTTGGACTTTTAAAATAAAATATCGAAATCAAACATATTAAATTACCAATATGTAGATTTTAACATGGTTGTGGTCGATTTTTCCACCCATCATCTCTAACAAACTATGAGTGACATTGTTAAAATTACTGTATGTGCAACGTATAAAAGAGAAAAAAGAAAAAAATAGTATTCCATCTAATAGACATTGTTCATAGTTAATCCACTAGATGTGCTGTTCAAAGCCTTGAAATTTTAAAATACTGAGGATATAGATAAAGGAAATAAAAATTCGCACCATTAAGACTGCGGATATAGATAAAGCTAAAGCTTGGGGTACCAAGACAACAAAGCTGGAGGAGGAATAGTGTACAAATTGGGCGTACCAAGACAACAAAGCTGGAGGAGGAATAGTGTACAAATTTGATAAAGTCTGTCATGAATACAAAGAAAATATAGTGGAAGGCTCCAACAACTATCCAGGGGTAATGTTACTTAAACTATTACTCATTTTAGTTTTGGAATTGGGACTGGAAGAGATCATTACCTAAACTATTACTCATTTTAGTTTTGGAATTGGGACTGGAAGAGATCCAAGTATTTGGAGACTCTTTCATTATTATAAATTGGACAAAGAAGAAATATATTTGTCATCATTCGGGGATTCAATTGATATTAGACTCTTTCATTATTATAAATTGGACAAAGAAGAAATATATTTGTCATCATTGGGGGATTCAATTGATATTAGAAGAAATCTGGAGATTAAGCTTACACTTCAAGTATATCACTTTCAGTCATATCTTTCCAAAGGAGGACTTTTTTAAAATAAAGGTGAGTGAAATATCAATGTGGAAGAAAATGGAATTCATACAAATTTTATGCATGAAAAATATACAAAAATATGACTTAAAGGTACATGTATATCATTTATGAAATCAACACAGGCAGTTTCAGAAGTCTGACTTGAAGGCAGGTTTAAGCATGCATGAACAACGGATCTGGTAAGATTGGTGAAGTTAATTCAGTGGTTCATACAGGTGATTATTGATTTTGAATCCCGCAGCTCTTGTGGTATGAGCCTTTTGTTTTCACAGGTTGAAGACAGAGTCTAACCATCAGATTGATGCTGAAGACAAGACTTTCTAGTATTGGATTGACAATATTAGAGATATATGATATTTGGGACTTATTTTGACAGAAACATATTTTGAATATTTTGAGATCTTTAGATCACTTATAGGTTGTAGAGCTTGGATTTTTTATCAACATTTATGACTATGTATGAAAGATAGGTAGAATATGTTTTGTTTAAGTTTTTATTGAATTTGTTATAGTATGGAGGGCTGCTCTTTTTCTTAAGAACATTAAAGAATATATTTTATTTCAGCATATGGAATACAAATATGAATTTTTTTTCGAGGAAACAAATTTCCAAGAAAATCCCTATATGTACAATCATTATAAGAAGTTAAAATCACTATATGTACAATGTACAAAAGAAGTTTAATTTCATAGTCAAATGTTGGCACGGGATTAGTCCGCATGAAGTGCGGAAGCCGACAGCTGCGAAGAAGAACCATCCGCGAAAGAAAGGGTCATTCATGGAGAACGAGGAAGCACAAGATTAGTTTAGGTTGTTAGAAAAGGTCATTTGGACCAATTTGTAACCGCCGTAGTTGGCTATAAATAGGAATATGAATGTAAACCTAAGGGCATCCTAGATCCGATTGTAGAATCATTGTCATTGTGATTGTGCGGTTCGATTGTGTTTTGCTCTGTTTTCGCACTTTTGTATGAATCGATGATAGAATGTGTTGAACTATGTTATGTGAAGGTTATACCGTAGCTTTTGATGAGTTAATGCATGAAGATGTTCGGATCTGTCTTTTTGTCTCTGGTTATGTTGAATGGTGAATGCTTTATGCTGTTTTCTTTAAAGTTTCATTGATGTGATCTCTGGTATTTCCATGTTAATGCAATTGTTAATTGTGTAATGAATATGCGAATGATGAATACATGGTTGATATGTGAATGGTGAATGTCTGTTTGAGTTGCGAAGTATGATGCGAAAGCAGGTCTCTGGTTTCTGATGCGATAGAGTTAGAGCAGATGCACGTCCTTTCCCCACTGCGGAAACTTGGTTCCTCCAGCCCCCTTGATCATCTCGGGTGAGATTTCACTCGCTTCGTGGGTGTTGCTGGAAAGAGTAAAACTTTTTTGGGTCGGTGCTTAAGGGTGTTGGGTTGGTGTTTGTTGATGATAATGTGAAGTGAACCTCTGTCGATAGAACTATGTCAACAAATGGTTCCATTACCGGGACCCTGAAGAAGAAAGATAAGGACATGCTGTTGCAGTTGACAAAACCGGAGATTCGGGACTAGTTTGACAAGAAAGTAGAAGAATTCGTAGAAGGAGAAAATTGAAACCCCAGGCAGATATCAAGCAGTTGGTTGGACAAGCATATCTATTATGATATCCACGAGATATTTTTCTGCGAATTCCCGGTAATACTGCACAAGTGTTAGTGTAGCTGACGTTTCAGAAGAACCATTGCCAAAAGAGTGAGCTTGATCACTGGACTCCAGAACTGATCCAACAGCTAAAACGGGTAGACAACAAGGTATTAAGGGCTGTTGACTTCTGGGTAGACAGTATCTTAGAAGGATACATCACTGAGTTTGCTGTGGACACGATCAAATCATATAGCGATGCAGAAAGGAAATTTTTCAAAGGACCCAGAGGGAGATTCTTGCTATCGTTGAAACTGTGGATTAAGATGCTCGTCTGCGAAAAGGGCATAGTGAGGATGAATTCCAATGAGTAGAAAAATCAGTGTGCGGAAGTTGTGGGTACTACGTGAATGCGAGTTCGGTAGAAAGATTCGGGGTAGATGGACATGAGTGACGACGAATTTTTAAGGGAAGCTGACGAAGAGTGTGGTACCTTGAGGAATGGGGTGATATTCTGGAGTCCTGAGAAGAAGAGGAGGACTGAGAGAGAGTCTCCTGAGGGGACCGGAATGGAATACTGCAAAACAGGACCACAAGGGACGAAGTGACCTTATTACGGCGAAGAAGAGAGTGAACAAGCTACCCAAGAAATCGGAGAAGGATAGACCCTAAGCCGCAACGTACCTTCAACTCCGTGCATTACTCAGAATTTGATAAGAGGAAATACAAGTTATTTGCGGAGCTGTACTACGTGCCAGAATAGTAGTAATAATAGCGCATTAGTAAATAATCATAGTAGAAGTACAAGAATGGCGGTTGACGATGCAAAGATGCCAACCTTCCAGGGTAACGAGATCGAGGATCCCGAACAGTATTGTTTTTTGTGCGAAGCAGTATGGACCGTGAAGCAGGTCTAGGATGAAGACATCAAAAAGGGATAGATAGCAACGACCCTCAGGGGCCGTGAGCTAGACTGGTATATGAAGTTCACTAAGGTACCGACGGGAACTCCAGGTAAAACATTGCTACATCTCAAGGCGGGGATGATCGATGAATTTAGAAACCCAAAATCTGAGTCGCAGTATATTACTGAGCTCAAAGAAATCAAATAGTTTCCCAATGAGTTAGTATGGTACTTTGACCAACGATACAAAACACTGATGGCGAAAGTGAGTTTCGGGATGGACCATATGCAACATAAAGAATGGTTTATCGCTGGGTTGGTGCTGCACATTCGTGGACTGCTGATGCAACAGAAGGTAGTGACTCAGAAAAAAGCGCTGGAGATCGCAATGAAGCTGGAAGCTTCACCAATCGGTGAAACGGGCTTGGGCATGGATAAGATACAAGCGCAGTTGGTGAACTTGATGTTCCAGCTATAGGATATGAAGAAGGGAAAAGAGGCCCGTGAAGATGTATAGTGCACTAGATCCAAGACGGAAGGACTCCACAAGGATCAGTGTCTAGAGTTTGGACAATATTTGCAATCAGGTGCACCAAATCCCCTCAGTCAGGGAGGGATGCCTTGCTGTTGCGTATGTTAGACAAGAGGACATCGACCAAAAGAATGTGTATACCCGCAGAAGATAGCACATTGAAACCAACGAACTTGTATTGCAAGTTCTGTCAATCGGTTGGCCACGGCGAGAAAGACTAAAGGGATTATGACCTACTCCAAGAGAGGATTACGGATACATACTTCATGAAGGGAGAAGAGAAACCACCGGTACAATAGCAACAACAGTATAATAAACAGTCGCGTCAGTATAACCCGCAACCGCAGTATGATCAGTCGCAGTATGGTCAACCACAGTATGGCCAACCGCAATATCCACAGCCGCAATATAGTCAACCACAGTACCCACCATATGGGGCACTGCGAGGAGGATTTAGAGGGGGGTTCTGCGAAGGCTGAGACACTGGTGCCGACCGAGGAGGAGCTGCTGGGAGAGGTTGAGGACCTATCATATGTTACAATTGTGGTCAGTGGGGGCATTATCAGAGGGATTGCCCGAATCCAACACTACATTTCACTTACTGCAGCGTTGTGGACCATGGTGTTGAAGATTGTCCTAAGCTCATTGTAAAGTGTCAAATTAAGAACCTGCCCCCACCTCCACAAAATCAGAATCAGAACTAGAATCCACCAGCGGTACAGAAGATATCAATAGAGGTTAGAAGTCAAAATGCGACTATTAAAATAGTGACTCGCAGAGGAGCTGTGACAGGGGCCAACAGGTCACAGGCTAGCGTCCAACCGACAGCAAGAAAACAAGTTGCATTTGACGCGGAAGCAAAAAGGGATATTTTCTTAAAAGTGCAGGAAGCAATGAGGTAGCTAAGACAACCACCTCTGCACCAGAAATAAGGTACTTACGACATGGCACCGATATTTGACACGATGAATTAGCAGAAAAAATCCAACACCTTAAGAGCCTTTCTAGAGAGTTGCCTGGAGTTGTCCAAAGATCAGGACGCATTGGAGGATATATCCAACCTGCTGCATCGACGGGAGTGTGCATGAAAAGAGCATATGGTCAATCGCATACATAAGAGAAAGACATGAAGAGAAATGCGGATGTCTATGCAAGTCGGGGCATTCGATATCGACTCCATCATCTTGGATTTGGGGTCAGATGTGAACATCCTGACAAAACGGACCTGGGAAACGATGGAGAAACCGTAGTTGGCTTGGTCCCCAGTACAACTACGACTAGCAAGCCAGAGTAAAGTCACCCCAATCGATTGACTATGCTAGGTTCATGTTGAGATCGAGGGACTCAGAACATATGCATATTTTGATGTGATCGAGATTGTTGACAACACAACCCATATCCAGTGCTGTTAGGAATAGACTGGGCGATGGAGAATCAGACTATTATCGACTTTAAGAAAAGGACGATGTCATTTGAGAATTGTGAGATCAAGGTAGTTGCACCTCTTGACCCTGCGGAAGGCTAGAGATATGTTGAGCCGACGAGGGATGAATTCATCGAGGGATGGGAAAATATTTACAACATCTCCGAAGATTATATCAACCCTACTGCGGATGGAGAGTTACGGTGGTGCAGTAGTAGCTCGGCGTCATCAAATTCAGATGAAGCACATGAAAATTGGTAGAATCGACTGCATGAAGTGTCATTTAGGAGGTGTGCATGAATCACTTAGTCGCTACGAAGGGTAGAAACAGAAGAGTGCGAGCTACCAACGTACGACGGATTTCCCAATTTGGCTGCATTTCTTACTGAATTTGAAGAGAAAGTGGCAGAACCACAATGTCTATTGGCCTTGGAGGAATCCCTGAAGGCTACACCAACGCGATGGTGGGTAGCGCACAAGTCCACCATAACTACCTGGCCACTATGTCGACACCTAATGACGGTTAGGTTCGGAGACACTGGTAGATACTGCGGAAGGAAGTATGACGGTAGAAGCGATCTGAAGGAGAATTTGAGTGTATGTGAAAGCTAATGGGGACCACGGGCCAAATAGGAATGGGTCCATGCATTTGTTACATGTTGGATGAAGTACCGCGGAATTGGTATGTCGCAGCAGAAATGCGACGTGGCACAAACTCATGGGAACAACTATAAATTGGCTTTAGCCAAATGTTCAGTTTCTCCAACGAAAACCCCTTCATCCACAATGCATTATAGGCGGTCAGGGAAAAACTATTTGACACAGTTCCGACAGAGAAACCTATGGGACTTCAGTGGACTACGACACCCCAAATGCTGATGGAATGCTACAACATAATAGGAGAACCAGATGACGAGGATGATACAAGGGCTACGTATATCCCGGAGTCAGAAGGAAGTCGCAGTGTCGAGGCACCAGATATGCCTTCTGACAAGTTTCAACAGTCATTGTGGATCAAGAAAGTGAACATTGGGTCAGAAGAAAATCCCAAGTTCGCAAGCATCGAAGACTAATGGGATGACTCGACTATTGCACAGATGACTGACCTATTTCATGAATTTCAGGATTTGTTTCCGACAAAGTTCTCAGAGATGAAAGGAATTTCAGGGGACATAGGAGAGATGAAAATCCCACTGAAACCCAATGCGAATCCCCTCAAGCAACGGCCTTATAGGTTGAATCCAAGGTATAAGGAGCAAGTGAAGGATGATATTGAAAGAATGTTGGAAGTAGGCATTATAGAACTAGTTGAGGAATCAGAGTGGATCAGCCTGATGGTGGTCTAGGATAAGAAAACCAGCGATGTCAGGCTCTGTGTTGATTTAAGAAAGTTGAACGACGCATGCCTACACGATCCATTCCCTACATCATTTACGGATGAAGTGCTAGAAGGGGTGGTTGGTTAGGACATATACTCCTTCACAGACGGATTCTCCGGTTACCACCAGATAAAGATTGCAAAGGAGGATCGACACAAAACAACGTTCATCACAAAATGGGGATGTTTTCAATATATGGTGATGCCATTTGGCCTGAAGAATGCACCAGCAATTTTTTCAAGACTAGTGATTGTGGCGTTCAAGGATTACATCCATAAATTCCTTGCAGTATACATGGATGATTGGATAGTGTACGGGTTGGTTAAGGATCACGTCACAAATCGGAGGTTGATGCTGGAAAGATGTCGACAGCACCAGATCTCGTTGAACCTAAAGAAATGCATTTTTTGCGCTCCGTTTGGGATTCTACTGGGGCAAATAGTTTGCAAGGAAGGAATGCTGGTCGATCCTGCAAATATTGCAATTATTTTCGAACTTCCACCGCTGACAACAGTCAATAAATTAAGAGCAACGTTGGGACACACAGGATAATACAGGAAGTTTATCAGAGGGTATGCAGCAATCACGGCGCTAATGGAAAAATTGTTGAAGAAAGACGCAAAGTTTGAATGGAATGAAGAGTGCTAGAAGAGTCTGGATATATTGAAAGCAAAGATAGTTGCAACACCTATACTAGCATTTATAGATTGGACGAAGTAGTTCCACGTTCACGTCGATGCGTCATCAGTTGTTCAGGGTCGGAATGGTCGATAACGCTCAGTTGTTCAGGGTTGGAATGGTCGATGACCATTACGAGCAAACTATTCAATTCTTAGAATCAAGGAAGGCGCTAGAGGGATTCACTACCAACCAAAAGAAGTAGCTAGTCATTAGAGCTGCAGATTTTCAACTGATCGCAGGACAACTATATAAGATGGGACCGGATGAAATACTTCGACGATATGTCCTTCTGCATGAACATGAAAGGATTTTAGCAGAAGCTCATGACGGGATCATAGGGGGACACTATGGAGGACGTGCCACTGCTAGGAAGATCCTTCAAGTGGGACTATGGTGGCCAACGATGCATGGAGATGTTGCGGACTATGCAAAAAAGATGCGACGTATGTCAACGGACAGAGAAGTAGTCACGAAGGGATGAAGGGCCATTAGTACCTCAATTAACACTACAGGATTTTGAAAAGTGGGCAGTTGACTTTGTGGGCCCCATCAACCCACCAGGAAAAAAAATAGGGTCGCACTACATAATCACTGCGACGGATTACTTGACGCGATGGGCGGAAGCTGCACTAGTAAAGGATTTCTCAGCTACGACTGCAACAAGATTCCTCTTTGACAACGTGGTCACCAGGTTTGGGTGCCCAAAGATACTAATGAGTGACTGGGGGACTCATTTTGTTAATTAGACAATTGCAGCAATGATGGAGGAATTTCAAATTCAACACAGGAAGAGAAACCCATATCATCCACAAGCTAACGGGACAATTGAGGCATTCAACAAAATCTTGGAGCATGTGCTTACAAAGGTATGCACCACAAATTGTGATGATTGGGATTTGAAAATCCCTGCGATACTATGGGCATATCACACAACTTGCAAACGATTGACTGGCCAGACCCCATTCAAGCTCATTTACGGGAAGGAAGCTGTAATGCCGATGGAGTATATTGTCCCTAGTATGCGCATTGCAGTTGCTATATGAATGAGCGACGATGGAACACTGGAAGAATGATTGGTACAGATCGATGAGGATCGGTTCATCGCAGGATTTCTTTAGAAGGTAGAAAAGGATCGACAGAAGGCTTGGTACGATCGCCACATTAAACCTAAGCACTTTCAGCGCGGAGATATGGTTCTGTTATACGACAGTAAGTTTGCCAAGAACCTGGGTAAGTTACAGATGGGTTGGTTAGGTCCCTACATAATCCATTGTCACTGACAGCGGTGCGGTGAAGCTACAAAGTTTAGATGGGATATTGTTTCCAAAGTTAGTAAATGACAGTCGGTTGAAACCCTATCGCCATGATCAGGCGCATAGCAGTTGAGAAGCAGGAGGAAAAGAAAAACATAAAGAAATTATGACAAAATGGTGGAAAGCATGGCCAACCGAGTCGCTCGTCGATGCTTCGCACGTTTAGCATGTGGGAGTCAAATTCGAGCATGATTACTGCAGATCAACATCATCGTAAGACGACAAAGGAGTCTGATGACACACTTGAGGACAAAATCAGGTGGCTATGGGAAATATTTGGCAAATGATTCCATAATTAGGCATCAAGGACACAAGGAGCAAACATAAATATCGGTGCAGAGATTGAGGAATGTAAGTTGAGTAAAGAAAATCCGTAAGTCGGAAGAGGGGAATCAGTAAGTTGCATGAAGTGAGTCAGTAAGGAAAATGCAGAGAGTTAGTAAGTTGAGTGAGCAAGCCCAAGGAAGCTATGGAAAATGGAAGTGAGATAGTTGCAATGGTGCACTTCATGTCCAGCGGAAGTAGTCCAGGTGTGCTAAGGGAAATAATGACGAGTGTCCATGAGAAACTAGCAAAGAAAGTCGTGCAGACACTGGCGAGGAACGAAGATGAAGTCCCACCCGAGATGTCTAAGAGAGTGGTAGTAGTTAGAAGAACCGTGGTCCTTGCGAGCACTAGAACACCAAGGGCAGAGGCACGCTGGCTCCAGTAGCGACCGGTTAGAACTGTGAAACAAATGTGCGAGAGTAGTTGGCTTGTTTCCCAATTTGGTGACGTCGATGAACTTTTCTCCAGACCAGAACAAGCACGAAGCGCACGAGCAGGCGTCGAAGGGATAGATGACAAAGGTTTTCAGAGAATGGAGGATGAGTTCGAGAAATGCATGAAAACGACCAAGAGTATGGAGGATGAGTTCGAGAAGTACATGACAACAACCAAGATACTGGAGGATGAGTTCGAGAAGTACATGACAGTGAGATCCAAATGACAGGAACAACTTCAGAAGTTTAGCACAATGTAGGACGAGAATAGTAGCACGAGAGGTGTCTAGCTGAGGTGGCTCGAGGGAGAGCCACAAGTTTGTGTTGGGGGCTTGTTGGCACGGGATTAGTCCGCATGAAGTGCGTAATTTGACAGCTGTGAAGAAGAACCATCCGCGGAAGAAAGGGTCATTCATGGAGAACGAGGAAGCGCAAGATTAGTTTAGGTTGTTAGAAAGGGTCATTTGGACCAATTTGTAACCGCCGTAGTTGGTTATAAATAGGAACATGAATGTAATCCTAAGGGCATCCTAGATCCGATTGTAGAATCATTGTCATTGTGATTATGCGGTTCAATTGTGTTTTGCTCTTTTTTTGCACTTTTGTATGAATCTGCGATAGAATGTGTTGAACTGTGTTTTGCGAAGGTTATACCGCAGGTTTTGATGAGTTAATGCATGAAGATGTTCGGATCTGTCTTTTTGTATATGGTTATGTTGAATGGTGAATGATTTATGTTGTTTTATTTAAGGTTTCATTGATGTGATCTTTGGTATTTCCATGTTAATGTGAATGTTAATTGTGTAATGAATATGCGAATGGTGAATGTCTGTTTGAGTTACAAAGTATGATGCGAAAGCAGATATTTGGTTTCTGATGCGATAGAGTTAGAGCAGATGCATGTCCTTTCCCCACCGCGGAAACTTGGTTCCTGTAGCCCCCTTGACCATCTTGGGAGAGATTTCACTCGCTTCGCGGGTGTTGCTGGAAAGGGTAAAACCTTTCTGGGCCGGTGCTTAAGGGTGTTGGGTTGGTGTTTGTTGACGACAGTGCGAAGTGAACCTCTCTCGATAGAACTGTGTCACCATCAAATAATCATCATGTGAGATAATATCATCACTATATGATAACCATCATGTGGTATAATAATGTCCATTAAACTTTTTATTTTCACAATACCATATATGGTAACTATTATGTGATCTAATATTGTTTATTGAGTTTTTTATTTTGATAATATCATCGCTATATGATAACCATTGTGATGTAACTACAAATCACTCACTTATTATTGGTTGACTATGTATATATTTTTGGGAAGGGATCAGTGGAAGAATGTACCTCTTATTATGAGATCATTTCTTGTTTATGTTCTGCAACAGGTATGATGATCAGCTTGCACAAATTACTACCCTTTTTTCGTTTAAAGTGGAAATGATGGATGAAGGTTTTAAGTATTTGGGTTACCATCTTAAGTCCAATAATTACAAAAATGAGGATTGGTTTTGGCTGGTAAAGAAGTTTGAAAAGAGAATCAGTAATTGGTCTTACAGGTTTTTATCTATTGGTAGCAGACTAACTCCGTTAAAATTAGTTCTTGTGGGGATCATTGTCTATTGGTTTTGTTTGTTAAGAATTCCTCAAGCTATTTTAAATCTATTAAGAAGAAAATGGTCCAGTTCTTATGGTCCGGTTCTAGCAACAATCATAAATTTCACTTGGTAAAATGGGAATTTTTGGCAAGGCCAAAAGCTTATGGAGGATGGGAGATAAATAATTTAAATCTTTTCAATAAGGATCTGTGCATGAAAAGCTTCTAGTAGGGTCTCTTTGACAAGGGTCTATGGAGCAGAGTCTTAAAATCAAAATACTAGAATAATCTTTCAGTGTTGCAATCGTTTTGGAAAGCTGAGAAATCCTCTGTTGGGGTATCTACTATTTGGAGGGGTTTCCTATTTGTTTTCAATGGTATCAATAGATGGATCTCATTCAAAGTGGGCAATGGAGAAAATATTCTTGTTGGAATTGATCCTTCATTAGGGATGAAGGTGTTTTCATTTTGTCTTTTGATTTTGTTGATTACATGGTAGAGTTTGGTTTTATCACATTGAATCAATGCAAAATGCCTAATTGGTTAAGGCCCTCTCCCTCATATTGGTTTACTGCTTCAGATTTGGGTCTACATGGTCAATGGGCTGTGGAATGGTCCACTTATATCAGTGCATTAAATAGATATGGGATAAAACTTAGTGATAACAATGACGAATTAGTATGGAGTTGGGATAAGTCTTTAGGTGAGATATATGCTAAGGAAGCCTATAAGGCCCTTATTATAAAAGAGGTATTTGGTGTGTCCAAATGGTGGTTTGATAAATTATGGTGTTGGAACATTCCTCACAAATTAAAATGTTTCTTTTGGATGTCCTTAGAAAAATTGCTTATTGACCCGGGAAAATATTAGGAAAAGAGGATGGTATGGCCCTAATCATTGTATTTTATGCAAAAAGGAGGAAACTCTTCATCACCTTCTTATTTCATGTCATTTTTGCAAACTTGTTTGCAGGAGGTATGTAAGTCATTGGGAATTGCATATAACTGGGAATCCTTGATCCTGGAAGCAAAACTCCAATAGATAGAGAAAGAAGGTACCTGTTCATAAAAATTTGGCAAATTTTGTTTGCTGGTCAATTTGGAAAGTAAGAAATATGGCTCTTTTTTAAAATATCATTCAAAATTATCAATCTTGTTGCATCAAATCCTTATGTTATTACAAGGAATTCTCAACAGGAGTGGCTCGTAAAAAGGATAAACAGTTCTATCCCCCTGTCTTTGTTTACAATTCTTCCATTGGTTAGTTTGATGGAGCCTCTCAAATGGCTCATGTGGGTGTGGTATTATCCTCAAAATTAATGAAACTCATTACTTTAAATTATGAATGGGGAGTGGTGCAGGATCGAACACCAAAGCGGAATTTCTAGCTTGTTGGGATCTACTAGATTTTGCTCATAAGATTGGGATTGATGATTTGCAAGTCTTTGGTGATTCCCAGATTCTAATACAATGGGAAAATTGTTATACAATTTGTAGTTATGGCTCTATGCTATTGGTGCCATAGAACAAAAGGGTTATTTTCAACATTATCCAGGATCACTTTTGCTCAATTTACAAGTGCTTCAATTCGGAAGATGACTCCTTATCAAAAACTATTGTGGGTACTCCTGACTTAGGACTGTTATCAATTGAAGAATACATTGATCAATGCCTAACATACAATGACTATGTTCCTTTGTTTTTGTAATGGTTCTATGGCTTCGTTGTAGATAGCTGCATCTTGTTTTTTGTCTCTAACTCCTAGCTAGAGCATGCTTTGGGTTTTGTTTAATTTTATAGGCAATTAGGATGGTTTTTTTGTTTTGCTAAGATTTTGAAACATTGTAATGCCTGACACTCTCTCGATCATTTAAACTATGATTGGGAAGTCAATTTCAGTTAAGGATCACTCTTGTATATGAACAACTATTTCTTTAATATTTTATAATAGCAATTTTTTTTTTCTTTTGTTTGAAAAAAAGAAAACCATTATGATCTAATATTGTTTATTAAGCTTTCTTTTTCACAATATCGTCGCTATATGATAACCATTATGTAATATAATATTGCTTATTAAGTTTTCTATGGAGAAATGTTTTAGGTATCATTATTAGGCACGTGCTTAAATTTTAGAAGTGATTGAAAATAACATGCATGAAAAACTATATAATCCATAAATTTTTAATAAATATTTTTTAATATTTTAATTAGTAAAGAATAATTATAATATTTTTTTAATATTTTAATTAATGAATTATGAGATGCAAAATTAAATTCTTTACATAAGACTTAGTAAATCAAAATAATTTATTTATGTTAAATAGATTGGATGGAGTAAGTTTGTTAAAAATACAAAACCAATTAAGATGGAGGTGACGAGCCTCCCCTCGTGCATAGTAATACATGAATGATGATTTTGATATATCCATCTTAATCTTGTAGTTATTGTTTTATTTTGAGACACGTTTAGTTACCAAGTGGCCCTTGTTTCATTGAAATAACAATTTTCTTTTTAATTAATTTAAGCGTAAGTTCAATGCCAATAACCATTTTAGTTCACCAAAACATGTATAAAATATGAAAGACATTAAGAAAAGTTGGCATATAGAAACACACATGTTTTTTAATAGCTATGATGACTCCATGGTACGCAAAAAAAAAGACTACTTTAAGATCAATCACCATAGACTTAAGCTCTCATGGTCACTTTTAGGACTCTTAGACTGTAAACTTAGGATGTAAAAGATTAAAAATTTAATATATAAAGTATGTTTACTCTTGTTTGCAATAAATCAAGTACACCATCACTTTAGGCCTTATGGGCCCTACATATGGCCTCAAACTACCATCGAGCTCTTGTAGAGATAGTATGGATTGTGATTATGATATAATTGACCTTTTATGACCATGCATGAGATCATGGATCACCACAAAGATCTTGTAGCAGTAAGAGTTGGCATAAGTGTGGGAGTTGGGCATAGTTTAGATATTTTTCAAATCATGGAAGGGTCTTTGAGCATAGATCATGGTTCAAGGATAAAGATTACAAATGTAGTTCATATCACCTCGATGCTATTCTATACTATGGGATATTTCCAATGGAAGAAAGATAACCTCAATCAGAGTTCATATGAGGAATTTATGCCTCCTACAAGTTGACATATCCTATTGACGACCATTGTACTGAGTGGATTCCATATCATCTCTCAATACAAACACATGTGGAACTCGTCACCTGTGGATTTTCTAGAAAATTCTATAAGTTCCAAAAAACTAACCCTAATTTAGAGTTAAGCATTGAAAAAACCCTAAAAACTAACCCTAGATGGCTATCAAGACAACGCTAAATATTGGGCTACTAGTAGAAGAAGGGGATTCCTTTCTTATGTTATTATTATATTGTTCCATAGTTGATCAAAATCCAGGTAGTTGACACTAGAGCATAAGAAAGGATGTATAAGATCATGTAGGATCCATATAGTCCACGTTGTCATAGGTAACCCCGTAGAGAGTACCACTTTCTTTGTATTTGCATTGGATATTGGAGAAGAACAGAGCAAGGCATAGTCCTCACTTTTGGTTCGGTATTCCCCATAGTGGGGTTTCCCAGGGTATGTCTTGTGTTATTTGTGTGGATGTGTTATTTTTCTCTAGCTATTTCCATTTTATTTTTAGTTTATTTTAGCATCCTATGAGATTAATCTAACAACAATGAATCTTAAATATTCAATAAACATTGCATGACTAAGAGGTTGCAGAAAGTTGTAAGGTCTATAGTGACACACTATTCTAGTGGAATATCATGGTAGTTTACAAATCAATATCTCTAAGGGCATGCATGAGGTCCTAAACAACAACAAAATCTCTATAGATGGGAATGTTTACCTATAAGTGGTATTTTGTAATACATTTGGTGATTTCATGGTGAGTTTGGCTAGGAGTAGGAGCCGGGAACTTAACTCCTAATGGTTCCTAATAAGGATCGTCGACCATGCAGGGGGAAGTTGAACATAATTACTATTCCCTAGGTGATTAGAAGACCTTTAAGAGGACATGTGTGGTGATTTGAGGTGTTGTTATTGTCCTTGGATGCATATAAGTATTGGTTAGGATTTATGGACTAAGTTTCCTCACACAACCATTTGTAGGGTCTTGAGAGATATACTTAGTTCTCTAAGCATACAATTGGTACCAAAATCCTCACTTGAAGACCAATAATATTCTTGGGATTTATTGTGTTTCAATTCAATGCATCCCTATGTTTATATGAAAATCAAGTTGGTATTTATAAATTACAAAAGAACAACTATTGCGTACTATGTATATATTATTTTAAATTAACTTTCCCATTAACCAATCTATTCAACTTCACTCATTCTAAAAGACATAAATATACAATTATATCTTATGCTCTCCTATGATATGCTAACACACAATTGTTGTTATAGACAACCTATAGCTATTGTCTGGAAGCCACAAACACAATGAAATTTAGATCTTGAAATTTTGGGCAACCTCTCAAGAGATACCTATATATGAAACAATGATGTCTTCTATCCAATCCTCCATAATTGTGAGAAGTAATTGTACTTGTGGTTCGACCCAACCCTATATTTCCACACTTATTTATGCATTTGATGCAAGAACAATATTAAGGGTTTTTTATTGTGCATTGATGTAGAGAAATAATTTTTTAATTTGAACAATAATGCTCTTGTATTATGTATCACTAGAATGCATATGCATTATGTATCACTGGAACACACATGCATTTTTATAATGTTGAATATAAGGTCTTAGCACATGTTACAAATTTTATATTCAAAGAACACTCTCTCATTTGATAAGGGTTGGTGCAATCTTATGCTTCCCTCTCATGACATGTTAGTTGCAATGGAAATCTAGAAAAACAAAAATATGTTGACGAGGAATTTTAGTAGTACATGCACAACCTATTATAATATAGTGTAGAATTATGAAACATAGGAAATCAAATAAGGTTCAGGCATATAGAACATTTATTTATAGAAAATGGGTATCAATCAGAGAAATTCACTTTCTTATGACATTTCTTATATCTTAATTTTTCTCTAAAACGTAATGCATATGTTCGCATTAAGGACGCAATTTTAATAACAAAAAGTTTGAATTTCTTGAAAATAAAATTGTACACTTGTACATAACAGTCAAATCTTGTGAACAACTATTTTTCCATATTTTTTTAATGCTAATTTTATGTTTATATAAAACTAATAAAGTCAATGAATCCATGAAATAACAAGGTCAACAGTTAAGGATGGGTTTGAGGGTCTTAACTTAAACAATCCATTTTTTAAAAAGTGTGTAGGCTTCCATCTGTACTTATGCACCATATAATTTGTTTTCCAAATGGGGATGATAATAAAAATTTAAACCAAAAATAAATGACCTATGTATTTTAGAAATACGATATATGTACAAATAAAAATCAATAAAAAATAGAAAGAAATCTTTTGCTCTTAAAAAAACATATATATAAAATCTGCAGACAGAACTCTATAAGTGTGTGCAGTTTCATAAGTAATAAATATATGGTTCATATTTAAAAGCATGGTTTAAAAATGAACTTAAGAATATCGGGGTGAGAAAATGGATTTGTTTTTGGTTATGTAGCCCAAACCAATAGGTTTGTCATTTTGAAGCTAAAACAAAAGCAGATGAATCATCCTTGACATGTAGATGAATAGAGACAATCCTACCATTTTAAAAATGGAAATATTGCATGGTTGTTCCTTCCTTACGTTTTACATCTTACATTTTACCATCCAAAATCTTGTGTGGTTGTCTTAGATTATGTTTCTTTGGTTCTTAAGCCTATGCTCTATTTTGGGAGCCTTAAGGATGTTGTATCTTTGCACCAACCAACTTCAAGCACCTTATTGTTTCTGTAGTACAACTATGGTTAAGTCCTCAATACCCATCCATGATGAGTGAAACATCTTAATGGCACCCATATCTAGCTCCTAGAGTAAAGAACCCCTATTGAGGGCTCGTGTTGCCTAGTTTAGGGTTTTTTTCATGGAACTTGAGCATGCGAAGGTTCAATTAGGGCATAAATCCCTTGTTTACCCCATTAACACATGTATCCCACTTGAAGGCTTGTATATAATCCCTACAAATGATTGATGTGATGGTACGAGGAATAATTCAAGGTTATTGAGTTTGAGAAGATTAAAAAATATGCCAAAGGAACTTGTTTTCCTTCCACAAGCATGTTCAAGGCCCTATGACCCATCATTGGTGTGGAAAATATCTTAGTGGAATCTATATCGAACCTTAATTCCAAATACCCATGACAGAGGGTTTGTGCTATGGATTTTAGGTGTTGTTCATGGTGATTGAGCTCAAGAAGTGGCATTTAGGGAAAATGACCCATTATTATCCTCTTATGACAGTGGTTAGATCTATAGACACATTCATGATTCAAAAATAACATATTGATGACAAGAAGAGAATCCTTTGAGGTGATTGTTAATCGACATAAGTTATAAGTGTAGGTTTGAGGGTGTGCTGATGGTGCTTGAGCTTGAGAAACTTTGTTTATGGATTGAATACAATGCTTCCCTCCCCAACAAATTCAAGGGCCTTAAGATGTTGTTTCCATACCATGACTATGGTTAAGGCATCGAGACCCATCCATGGTGCATGAAACATCATAATGGCACACATATCCAGTTCCTAGGGAAAATACCCCCTATCAAGGGCTTATGTTGTTGTGTCTGAAATTTATTCATTAAAACTAATATCGAGAAGGGTTCAATTGGGGATTAAATACCTTGATTAACCCATTTACCATGTGGCGTGGTCCAAACCTATTTCTAGTGGACAAAACCTACCCATGAAACCTATATCCCACTAAAGTTCTACATATAACACTTACATATGATTGATTTGATGGTACAAGGAATCATTACAGTATCTTGAGTCCAAATATTCAACAATATCCCTACAACACTTGTTTTCCTTCCTCATTAAGGTTCAAGGCCCTATGAACCATCATAGATGTGGGAAATCTATCAATGGCATCTATATCCAACCTTATGCCAAAGACTCCCAAGAGAGGGTTTATACTATAGTTAGTAGGTGTTGTTCATGGTGATTAAGCCTGATAAGTGGCATTTAGGGAACACAATTTATTATTGTCCTCTTATGACATTGGTTAGACCTTTAGACACATCCCTAGTAAAAAAACTACCATCTTGATGGCATGTAAAGAACCCTTGGAGTTAATTGTTAAACAATAGAAGTTACCCTTTGAGTGGGAATATTGATGACATTCAAAGGTTTGATCACTAGGTATGTTTCTCTAGGCGTCCAACCGCCACACATAACCTATTGTGAGTATCACATGCCTCCAAGCCTAGATATGGGGACTATTAGGATGTTTTCACTACTATGTATGAATCTCAGTGCCTTAATGATATTTAGGGGAGGAAACTCAAACCTTACCCCTAATGTAGCTTCTAACACTTAAGGTCCATGAATGAGACCTCAAACCGCCACATAGGATATATTTTGGAATATTTGGATTTTGGAAAGGGATGTGGGATACATTACAAGATGTTTAGCATGAGGGATATATCGTGGGGAGGAAGACATGGTTATACAAGGAACCTAAGGATTTAGGACCTAAATAAAGCTTCTAGGCATCCAAGGCCAAAACAATCATCTTGAACCACCACACATGATCTCTAAGGGTGTCCTTGGCCTCTAAGTGGGGATATCATATTGAATTTAGGAATTACACTCTAAAGGTAGCTTCTATGGCTTAAGGTTCATGAATGATACCCTGAAGCACTAAAAATACTGATCAAATCGATCATTGGCCTTAAAGGTTAGATATAGGCAACATTAAGATATTTTGAGCACTAGATATGGGTCTATGGGATTTGGAAATGGTCGTGGGAGGTAATGTAGGACTTAGGCCATAAAGGAAACTTCTAAGCATATAGGGATACAAACAATGCATCGAAACACTCCAAAGCACCTTATATGGTATTATTGGCATTTGTGTGAGGTAGTAAGTTTTCTACATTAAGTATGGGTATTAGGGCCTTAAACATTCTTAAGGGAAGAAATTAGGGCCTTATGCCATAAAGGTAGATTTTAATAATCTTTATCCAATAAAGGGGTGTACTCATTACATGTTCTTTGTGCTATAGTAATTACTCCTAATGACACATGTAGCCGAAAGGATCACTTTACAACGATTATGTGGTAGTATTGGACATTACTCATGGCTCATGAACTAGAAATATATCTTTTATGCCTGAGACATTGGCCTTCCTCCCCAAATCAAGGTTACGAATTCGGGGCCCATCCTTAAATATCAAAACCTACTAATGGTGTCCATATTGGAACTCAAATATTTAAGATATACTAAACCAATATTATGTGGTTGATTAATCCTTGCTCATTTTCCCAATCCCCAAAAACTTCCTTTAGAGGCCAAGGTCAATTTTCATCCCTTGACCATGTCTAGTGCCATAAAACCCATACTTGGTGTTAAAATACTCCTAGTTGGTCCCATATTCCTTAATGGAGGACCCTAGAGGGGTCTAATGTTGTGGCTTGAGGCTCCTTTCATGGCTCTAAAATCATAGAATACACCTTTAAGGCTTAAGGATCAATTTTCCTTGCCCAACCATGTCCAAGCCCTTCTTACCCATACTTGGTTCTCAAACCTCATAATGGTGTCCATATCCCTAATATAAGGCTTAAGAACCCCTAGACCAATATTATGTACTTGTCAAAAACTTGATCCTTTCCCATCAAGCAATAGAATATTCCTTTATGGACCAACATTGATGTTTCCTCAAACAAATTATCAATACATCAAAACCCATCTAATTTGGTACTAAAAGAATCCTAATAGGCCCCATAACCTAACTAGGGGACCTTATTGAGGCATTGAGTATGGCTCTCAAGCACTAGGATATTCCTTTAGGGCCTATGGCCTATAGTCCCCAAGACCCATACATAGTGTTAAAAAACATCAAATGGACCCCATATCCATGCATAGAGGATAAATATACCCTATATGGTTCTTGTGGTGAGGTACGAGATATTTTCCAAGGGCCTTGAGCTCTATAAGCTACTTTTAGGGAAGAAGTCTAAATTTTTCTCCCCTATCCATTTCCAAGGTCATGAGAGATATACTTGTTTGTCAAAACATATTAGCAGCCCTAATATTTTCACTAAGATTCATACTTAGTTCCCAAAACATATTAATGCCTCTTATATTGCCACATGAGGCCATATATCCTCTAGATAACTCATGTGTGGTAATTCGAGGAAATATTCATAGCTCTTAAGCCTTAAAGATTTAATTTTTTATTAAGGCATGGGGTCCTCCCCTGAACCATGTACAAAGACCTAAGATCCATAAATGGTTCACAAAACCTCCTAATTGAGATTGTACCCACCCTTTGGAAGCCAAAGAACCACTAGATAGGTCCTATGTGGTGGTTTGTAACCTCCTTCCTAGCCCTTTATCTCTAAGTGTGTACATTTAGGGCATATGTCCTAGGTTTCCTACATTTACTATGTATAGATTCATGACCTATATATGGGGATCAAAACTTCCTAGTGGTGATCCTATTTCTGCTTAGATAAAAAAACACCTAGTAGAGGCCAAGTGTTGTCATTGAAGTGTTGTGGTTCAAGACCTTATTCATAGTCCTTAAGCCCTAGAAGCTTCCCTTAGGACCTATGGCCCATGTTTCATCCTTTGACTACTTCCATATCCTATAAACAAATTTTGGTTCTCAAAACCTCCAAAATATTTCCATATCCCCACCTATAATATAAATATTCCATAGATAGGTGATGTGCAGTGGTCTAAGGACTCATTCATAGCCTTTGATTCCTCAAATATACATTTAGGGACCAAGGCCTAAGTCTCTTATGCCAACCATATACAAGACCTCAACACCCATACTTGATGTTCATAACCTCCTAATTGTATTTGAATATGCTCATATGTAGGCCAACTATCCCTTAGTCCTAAACGTGTTTTGGTTTGAGACATCATTCTTGGTTTTAGATGCCTAGAATCTTTGCTTGTGGAATGAGGCGTAGGTTTCCTCCCTTGACCATGTCCATGGTCCGAAGACCCATGCCTAATGATCACAACTTACTTATGGAATCAAGATCCACCATCAAAGGAAAAGGATACCCTTGAGAGGTCAAGTGTGCTTCTCTAAGGCATTATTCAAGGCTTAGGATGCATAGAATCTTCTATTACAACCTAAGGAATGAGTTTTCCAGCCTAACCATGTCCAATGTCCTTACATCCACACCTATTTCTTAAAAAATCCTAATGCTACACATGTATCCACATAAAAATAAGTATAACCTAAGGAGGTCAGGTGGTAATAATAGTTGTGCCTACCACAAAAAACACTTAATGGAATATCTGTTGTCATAGGAACACATGTGTGTTAATAATGCATGCACATTCAAGTTGTTATAAAAACAAACAATTAAACAACCAACCTTATTTTATGTGATCCAGAATTGGATTGTCTACTACACAAACATCTCCCAAGAAACAATTCAGTTCCAATATTTATTTTTATTTTTATTTTTATGTTTTTTATGATTGTATCTTCAAGTTTTTCAAAGTTATTGTTGCATTTCATCCTAGTGAATAAGAGTAATAGATGCAATTGAGCAAAAAAATCTGATAGGAAGGAGAATCCCCTAAAAAACTCAATTAACTAAGAGAAAAGGAAAATTTGGGTACGGAAAAACATAGGCATCCATTAGTGGGAACCTCAATTCCATGCACAATGGATGCATTAGAGGTCTCTACTTCCTTTCCATAGGTGAATCATATGTGTCCAATGGATGGAATTGGTATTCCAACATCAAGTCAATATCCAACCAATCTTCCATAAACAAATGATGTTTTAGATGAAGAAGACATGGAAATTTTGTAAGATTCTAAGTATACTAAGGGAGATACTAGAGAGATGAATGTTGTTCATTATTTTGGTGAAGAGTATCCTATGGTGCAAGATAAAAATTGACAGCTATATGTTCATCATACTAACCACCAACATGTCGATTTCACTCCCAATATTCACCATCAAGTGAAGGAAGTGATACAATCTCCTGGTGAATTTTAGCAATGTCATGGCCACGAGTCCTAGAATTAGGATTTCCCTTCCATACCTCATCTATCTAGTGCATGAAGAAGAATTCCTAAACATGTTCATGTGGTTGAAAGTGTTCTGGTTACCCTTGAAGGTAAGTTATCTAAACAAAATATTGATTGGATTGAGTGCAAAAAAATCATTAAAGACTATTTTGAATCTTATAAAAGTGATGCATCCAAATGCTACTTATTTATGGCCTTGTTAAATTCACATAGTTTAAGTTTTTGTTAGGGAAATTATTGGCATAATAATAGATGGAATTTCAGATACCATTAATAATGTTGTAATAAATATTTAGGTTGCTTTTAATGCAATTGGAAATAATACTTATTCAAAAGATCGTAATGCAACCATTTGTATATTGTCATAATTGATTGTAAATAAGACCACAAGGAAACATCATTTTCTCACACACACATCTAAAGTTTTTAAAGTAAGTGTCAAGACCCTTCGAAAGTATTCCATTAGAAGAGAAATCATTGACAACCTTGGTTGAATATTATTGGACATTCATTGGTAGGCTTCCTCATTTCGATATGATGTTAATTGAAGTTGTTAAGGGATTAGTCCAATTTTGTTAACATGAGCATACTAGGCCTTCATCCAATCAAAGGGATGTTCTAAATTTTTAAAGAGGTTCGAGTGATCGTGAACCCCATATTAAACACTTTGTTGGCATGTCATGGATGGAATTCTATGATATATTCAAGAACGAGTACAAGGAGTTGAACCTAGAACAAAGATCTTTGAAGAAATGCAAACCTTGGTATAGAACATGCATTGATCGTAACAACGGTTGTCGTAGATATTAAATAGAATTTGGTTATTATTATGATACATATATGCACATGTATCGTGTTTTGGATACTAACCATGTGAAGGAATACTCATTCATATTATTGCTAGTATGATCAAGAGGCTTTATTCATAGCATCATGTATGCAAGGCTTGATGGACACAAATATTTTGCAAAATCTTGTTTATATGGGACATGCTCCGGGTGAATTGCATTTGTATTATTGAGCCAATGCATTCATGAAAGTGAGGACCATGAATTTGGTAGGATGGTGGTTGACATGCATATTTTCAAATATGTTACTTACGAACTATATGGTGGGAAATAAAGCAAAAACATAGCATTGGTGACATCTCAGGTTAGTGTATGTACCTAAAAGGATTACACATGGTTTGAAAAGTTTAGATTCTAATTACATAAATACATTTTACTTATAGTTTTAAAATGTTAGATTCTAATTATGCCATTATTTGTACTACACCAAGTATGCCTAGGTGATTTCATTAATAAATTTCTAGAAAAAATGAAACAATATATCCAACATGTCCATGTGGCATGATGGCAGGATGAGCAACTTAGAATATGTAGGGACACCTTTCCCATCAGTACTATAATATCAACTGTGGATTTTGTTGAGAAATACACCTTCCAACCACAAAATGAGATCTAGAGACAATATTATCATTTAAATCATGCCAACATAATGGTACATATCACATATAGGCATGTTCCAGATAGTAGCGAAGACAAAAGGATAATATTAACGAAGTTTAACTTCTACATAAGTGATGATAGGTTCCATGACCTACATTTTGTGTAACATTGTTTTCATGTGTTTGACGATTACTTGAAGAAGAGAGATATACAAATGGATAGACATTGCATTTTTTTAGATAGTTGTGCGGGTTGGTTAAAAAATGCATGTGTAAATGGTTGAGTTTATTACACAAAAAAATGCAATGTGTCACACATTTGAAATTAATTTGAGATTGGGAATGTAAAAGGTCAATACAATGGCATTGGTGCATGTGTCAATACTACACTATGTAGGGAGGAGTTAAAGTTTATGACAAATGCCCCTATTTCAAATGCATAGTCTATAGTCTAATGGTGCTCTAGAGAAATGGCAAAGGAAACACGAATTCAAGAGGAATCAACAAAGGGAGGACATGTGAAAATGAATTTCTTGTAGGTGGTCAATGTAGATTGGTCACATGCATATTATTGCAACACAATATGTGGAACTCTTGTATTTTATTCACTTTGAATCTTAGACAATCTTGTGTTCAAAATATGGATGTGAAAACTTGCATGCTTTTGTAGACCATGTAGTAGTGGTGAATCAGATGATTGTGAATCAAAGGATTGGGTTGATGCATGGGATCAAGTATCATTTGTAATATTGATCCATGGGTAATTGTTGAAAAAATCTAATTAGAGGTTGGTGAATCATTTATTTCGGAAAATTATGATCATATCTTCGATCTTGTACAACTAGGTATGTCATGGTTGGAAATACTTCAAAATATTGTGGTAAGAATCCATTACAACTTGTGATTTAACTATCCTATCAAACCTATAAACACATTTTTTTGACCATGCATATCATTTTTGTAGGACAAATATATATTCAGTGGTTTCCTTCGAAGGAAATGAATGGGGCATTGATCATTGGTTGACACTATGTATTGATGGGAAGCAAACCATGAATACATTGGTGTTTGGTGATGAATGCAATGAATTTCTGATTGGATCGATGGTTGTTAAGGGTTACTACTTGACATTGGAATAAAACTAAATAAATACTGAAAGTTATGTATTCATGGATTATAAACTAGGTTCATTGGTATATCACTTTACAAACTTAGTCATCAGTACAAACATCCACCTAGAAACAATGAATAGAAATAACTCGTCAAAGGTATGATACTTGATACCTCATCTAGAGCATGAGAATTGGTGGAAAAAATTAGTGATAGGGAGGATCTAGATGGTCTACTTGAATGACATCAAGTAATTATACAAGAGAGGTAAGTGCCATGTTTGAAAGGGAATGTTCTATATTGAGGTATGTAGATTGTTAAGTTATTTTTTCAATGTATTTACATATGAATCAATTTTTTTCAATGCAAAATTTTAACACTACTACCCCTTTCTGTGCCTAGGTTATATGTAGAATAAAAATTGAAATGATGTAGTGCTCAACTGATCCATCAAAACTCATTCTATATAATCAAGTCATCCATTCAAAATCATGTATCTTGTTTATTCATAACATGTGGGGGGTTATAACATTCATCATACTTATTAAAAACATATTTGTTGGTTAGTGATATTATACTTGATGTATTTTTCTACACGAAGTGAACGTGCACTATCTTTTCAAATATTTCCGATCTTACTATGTGGTTGTAATGAGTGATATCATAGAACATAGTTGTAGTTGTCTAGAAGTGATGTTTGCGATTTTCTAATTAGTGTGTTTATTCTATAATATGCAAGAATGCCATGTAGGCACAATATAAAAAAAGGTAAATTTTTATTGTAAACATCTTGTCATTTGGAATTTGGTTTGTTTTGGTCATAATCATTAGCAATATGTTCGAGATAGAAAGGAAAGATTCTTATTTAAAATCAACATGTAAGCACATAATGTTTTCTTCTTAGTGAGTTTACATCATATTGAAATGGCTACTTTTCATGATTTTGAATTCTTGGCATTTTAAAAGTAATTTTTTTTTTAAAATATAATGAAATTGTATTGATCCAATTTTCTCATAAGTAGTGCGAATTTATGTATTTAGAACACAATGTTGTTTAAACCAGTATATGTTATCTATTTATTTTTAGGATTAATACTAAAGAATGCATTGTAAGGAACTATGACTTGCACATTTTTTGATGGCATGAAAATTGTATAGGGAATTGTTTTTAGATGGAGAAGAGCTTATTTTTTAAATTCACTTTTATAAACACTTTTATAAGTACTTTTATAAGTACTCTTGTTATTGGTGTACAATGTTTCCAAATGTAAGGTATGACTAAGTGATGCATTGCTTGCTATTGGGGTTAGTCACTAGTTGAATTTATGAATTGTATCTAGAGAATATGGATCTCAACAATGCCTAAAGACTTCATTCGCATAATTTTTCAAGCCTCGCTACAAATTGATATCTAAGCCTTTCCAATTATCTCTAAATGGCTTCAGAAAGCGAGTTGAAACTCACCATAAATTGATAACCAAGAATCAAATCAACAAAATCCCAATTAAGTTGGAATCATGACATCAGATTACATCTAGGGACACCCCTCATGTAGGTCCATGGCACACAATTTGTCTTATTTGACAATTTTTCAGAACCAGGGCTTTGCTCAATAACATGCAATGCAATATTTGCATTACATGGTAAATATTTGTAAACTCATCCAAAAGAGAATGTGGACATTATAGTAATACCAAACTTACCAAAACAGACTTATAGGATGTATCGATACTCAATTTTGCTGATTAGATTGTTTTTTATGCTCCAAGAAGAAATTCACCAAGTGTCCTTCAACGGCTTTAGGAAGCGAGTAACACCTAGGAACACCCCTCTCCCATTTATAATATAAAATGACAAGGAGGAAAATCGTTGATCGCATTTATAGTTTGTGAGTGTACCTTGAGTTTTCCCTAGGATTTTATATTTGAAGTGATTTTGATATTTTAATTAATTCACATCAATTTTGGATGTATTTTAACACGTGCTAACGAACATCAATAAACCTTTATATTAATTATACAATGCTTTGTTATGGTGTATAAAACTTGTATAAAATCTAACTAATATAAGAATTGTTGAGAGATGACACAAGGAATGGATTTAAAGTTTGTGTAATGTTATCAATATCTTCTTGTTATGGTAGAATTTTTTATTTACATAATCATGCATATTATATTCTAAATGTAGAATATGTACTCATTATATTTTATTTCTATGCGGAAAATGAATATGAACAAAATCAAGGCAATCATAAAAAAAATTTAATCAAATAAACCAAGTACAATATTTCCTACAAGTGATGAAGAAATGAGGCATGCAAATATAATTGAATATTACTACAAGTTGTATGTTTTGAAATATTTCTCCATGAAAAATAGACAATTACTTATTTAATAAGTGTAACAATGATATATTGACATTTTTATTATCATTGACCTATATATTGTCCCATTTTTCATGGTGAATGATCTCTTCATATATAATAAAATGAGTTTCTTATTCTATTGCATGTCCAATATTGTAAAATGTTACATCATTGATTAATATATGGATGTTATATATATAAAGGACTAAATATTACAAGAACATATTTGGAATCCAATGATATAACACATTAATACAATTATTATATCTAAATGCAATATTTAAAATTAAAATATCAATGTTATTATAAAAATTAATTAATTTTTTTATGGCATATGAGTGCATTGTAGTTTTCTGAGCTTAGTGAATGTTGGGGGGAAAACATAAATTGTTAATGGTGCCATGTTTTTTTACAGTGTAAGGAATTTTGTACAATTGCTTCTAATTGTTAACAACGAGTCCATACTACAAAGCTCAAGTGAGAATAAACACCGATGCTTTATTGTAAAATTAGCACTAGCGCACTTGTATATATCATAAATACACCAAAATCCATAAAAAATTGCAATCCAATGGTTGTTATCATTACCGTTAAATTTACAGGATGCTTTGGCGTAGATGATAATAGAGGCATCAATGCATAATTGTGAATAGTCCACACTAGTGTGGCAACAAGGATAACAAGAACCCATGCTATAAAACTTATTACATGCACTAATGCATATAGTGTATCACATTTAAATTGTATGGAGTGATGCACTTATGTTTATGATGCACCGATGCACTTGTGTGATATATTTGCACCTATAAAAACTCTTATGTTATAACCTCCGATTGCCCATTTTTTTTCGTTATAGTGAACAACTATTATGACCTCTGCAATACACTTCATTACCAATAACAAATGCTTTTAATCATTTAACCTAATCTTGTAACACTAAAATCTTCGAAGGAAAAAACCTCCATCAAAAAAAAGATGTATCCCTTGTAGTGTATTTGCCAAAATTAACCCTTGAACTAAGTGACCTAAAGATATGGCATAACTTGATATTCTCCATACCTTCCATAAATTTTGTGATCCATATGATGAATGAATAGCATTGAGTCGCCTACGACTATTAATCTTTTGATGCCTTATTTCTTCATTATTTTGATTCTCTTTTGATGCCTTATTTCTTCATTATTTTGATTCTCTTTTGATGCCTTATTTCTTAGTGCTTCTACATGGGGTTTTGTTGTTACACTTATTTCTCATGAACATAAGGTTTCTTGATTTCCCTTTGGAACCAAAATGCTCATCGCTCACTTATAATAATTAATTGAAGTTACATTTCATAATTTACTAGTCTCAAGTTAATTTTAATATATTATAGTATAATTTATTAAAAATATTAATTGATTTTAAAATAGACTTATAATATTAATTTATAAATTAATCACTTTATTATTATGTAATTGATTTATTGTACTTAATGTTATTATTAATTGATACTGATTTATTTTAAATGTGGATCTATTAAATATTAAAGTAAATAAAAAAAATTGAAATATATATGATTTTTTCTTTTTTTTGAATGGACTTCAAAGTTTTTTTTCAATTTAGTCTTAATATTTTATAGAATCTAACTCTAATAAGTGCAATACTAAACCTATAATTAAAGTGAAGTAAAATTTGATAAACTAAATCTTAACATCTAATCCAAATAAACCATAAACCAAGACAAATATGGTGAAGTAGATACTTACTTCGATCTTAGCTTATAGTCTAAGAAATCATTTTTGTGAAGTATAAGCCTACACAAATTTGTTCAAATAGATTTGGCATCTTGAGTGAAGAAAGTGTTTAAGATTTGGCATCTTGAGTGAAGAAAGTGTTTAAGATTTGGCATCTTGAGTGAAGAAAGTGTTTAAGATTTGGAATCTTGAGTGAAGAAAGTGTTTAGTACTAGACATGGGAGGGTAATTAAACAAAGTATAGTTTTATAATACATAATGAAGAAAATTTGCTCTAAATAAATTTTGAAAGAAAAATATGATCTTAACATCTAAATGCATAGAAATTGGGAAGAGAAGATACCCAACTTGAAACCTTAGTCAAAGGAACTCTAATATTGACATCTAAGTTGAAACTAAATCTTAACATCTAATTCAAATAAATCATAAACCAAGACAATTATGGTGAAGTAGATACTTACTTCAATTTTAGCCTATAGCCTAAGAAATCATTTTTGTGAAATATAAGCCTACACAAATTTGTTCAAATAGATTTGGCATCTTTAGTGAAGAAAGTGTTTAGTACTAAATATGAGAGGGTAACTAAACAAAGTGTAGTTTTGATAATACATGATGAAGAAAATTTGCTCTAAATAAATTTTGAAAGAAAAATATGATCTTAGCATAAAATATATAAGATTGAAGTTGATACTTACTTCAATCTTTGCCTATAGTCTAAGAAATCATTTTTGTGAAATATAAATCTACACAAATTTGTTCAAATAGATTTGGCATCTTGAGTGAAGAAAGTGGTTAGTATTAGACATGGGAGGATAACTAAACAAAATGTAGTTTTGATAATACATGATGAAGAAATTTTGCTCTAAATAAATTTTGAAAGAAAAATATGATTGTAGCATCAAATATATAAGATTGAAGTTGATACTTACTTCAATCTTAGCCTATAGTCTAAGAAATCATTTTTGTGAAATATAATCCTACACAAATTTGTTCAAATAGATTTGGCATCTTGAGTGAAGAAAGTGTTTAGTACTAGACATGGGAGGGTAACTAAACAAAGTGTAGTTTTGATAATACATGATAAAGAAAGTTTGCTCTAAATAAATTTTGAAAGAAAAATATGATCTTAGCATAAAATATATAAGATTGAAGTAGATACTTATTTCAATCTTATCCTATAGTCTAAGAAATCATTTTTGTGAAACATAAACCTACACAAATTTGTTCAAATAGATTTGGAATCTTGAGTGAAGAAAGTGGTTAGTACTAGACATAGGAGGGTAACTAAACAAAATGTAGTTTTGATAATACACGATGAAGAAAGTTTGCTCTAAATAAATTTTGAAAGAAAAATATAATCTCAGCATCTAAATGCATTGAAATTGGGACGAGAAGATACCCAACTTGAAACCTTAGTCAAATGAACTCCAATATTGACATCTAAGTTGAAACTAAATCTTAACATCTAATTCAAATAAATCATAAACCAAGACAAATATGGTGAAGTAGATACTTACTTCAATCTTAACCTATAGTCTAAGAAATCACTTTTGTGAAATATAAGCCTACACAAATTTGTTCAAATAGATTTGGCATAGATTGAGTGAAGAAAGTGGTTAGTACTAGACATGGGAGGGTAAGTAAACAAAATGTAGTTTTGATAATACATAATGAAGAAAGTTTGATCTAAATAAATTTTGAAAGAAAAATATGATCTTAGCATCTAAATGCATAGAAATTGGGACGGGAAGATACCCAACTTGAAACCTTATTCAAAGGAACTCCAATATTGACATCTAAGTTGAAACTAAATCTTAACATCTAATTCAAATAAATCATAAACCAAGACAAATATGGTGAAGTATATACTTACTTCAATCTTAGCCTATAGTCTAAGAAATCATTTTTGTGAAATATAAGCCTACACAAATTTGTTCAAATAGATTTGGCAGCTTGAGTGAAGAAAGTGTTTAGTACTAGACATGGGAGGGTAATTAAACAAAGTGTAGTTTTATAATACATAATGAAGAAATTTTGCTCTAAATAAATTTTGAAAGAAAAATATGATCTTAACATCTAAACGCATAGAAATTGGGAAGAAAAGATACCCAACTTGAAATCTTAGTCAAAGGAACTCCAATATTGACATCTAAATTGAAACGAAAATAAATTATAAACCAAAACAAATATGGTAAAGTAGATACTTACTTCAATCTTAGCCTATAGTCTAAGAAATCATTTTTGTGAAATATAAACCTACACAAATTTGTTCAAATAGATTTAACACCTTAAGTGAAGAAAGTGGTTAGTACTAGACATGGAAAAGTAATTAAACAAAATGTAATTTTAATAATACATGATGAAGAAAACTTACTCTGAATAAATTTTGAAAGAATAATATAATCTTAACATCTAAATGAATAAATTTTGAAAGAATAATATAATCTTAACATCTAAATGCATAAAAAATGGGACCAGAAGATACCCAACTTAAAACCTAAGTCAAAGAAACTCCAATATTAGTTCATCTAAGTTGAGGTGGATTTTGCAAACTAAATACCTTCCTTCCTTACATTTAAAGGAAATTTATCTAAGTAATAAATTCCCTGTTATCCTCCATGGCACGCAAGTTCAAGAGTATCATGGCTGATTTCGTTTAATAAAATTAAACCTAGCTTTGGTATTTAAGTAAAAAATACCTTGAAAGAAACTGTATTAGTTGGTTTTGTGGGAAAATATAAGTTGTATTTATCTTTAAGAAAAATAAAATCATTTTTTAATATAGTGACAAAATTGGCTAGGCGAGGGGTAGGGTTGTTTATTGGCGTGTTGTGACAAGGTTTGAAGTTGGATAGGTAATCTTTGGGATAGAGGCTCTCCCTAGGATAAAAGGTTTCGAGAGGTCTCGGCCCGTGCTGAGTTACAAGTTTTTGGTATATTTGGCTTGCTAGCTATTGCTATTATCATAATTAAAAAAAAGCTGAGTTACAAATTTTTGATATATCTGGCTTGCTAACTATTGCTGTTATCATGATTAAAAAAAAACATAGTGACAAAATTGACAAAGTAAATATAGTCAACTAAAACAAATACAATATTGACAAAATAAATATGGCCCATCTTTCATTCTTTACATCTGAAAATGGAAGATAGTGACAAGATTGCCAAAGTAATTATGGCCAATTTGCAAAGAAATAGCAACAAAATACAACATATTCTCAATATTTGAATACGCAAATTTCATTCATTGTAGATCGAAATATGTGAAAATGCCAAACTATAAATTCATTGCTATTTAGATCTGTGCATAAAGTCGATACTTTATCCATGGCTTCAAACCAAGAAATGAATTCATCGACTACAACAATGACGTACACAGAAAATTCATCAAAGGGCGAGTTATTAAGTGCACAAATTTAGTTGCAGATTTATTTTCACAGGATGTGAGATTTGTTTTCCTATACTCCCTTTGTCTATGAGAGAATCTGGAAAAAAATTTAATGCATAAAAGCTCCAATTAGCGAAAAAAATCTGACGGTGAATCGTCGTAAAGTAATGTTCTCCGCAGGAAACGAAGCTCCAATCTGTAATCGTAGTAGACTTTGATTATAATTCTTCTTATTTGACTTATCCCATCAGGATTGTTCTGAGCCACGGGTCTTCTTCACATGAAATAAGTCTCCGGGTGCAGGGCATTGACCGCCAAAGGATATTAGATCTGGTGCAGTGTCCTTCTTCTAATCTATTTCTTATCGCCTTTAAATCTGCTTGGAGTCCTTGGAGTCGAAGCAGGGAATTGTATTGTTGATGTAACTTAGCCAGTGTTATCGTTTAGGGCAGTTTAGGTTACCTGTTTTATATTCTATGGCTTGCCTAACTAGATCATCCTTGTCGTTCAGAAGACAGGGCTCCTCTGGAATTGTATGGTGCGACGGTTGGATTCCCGCTGGGCAAACAGACGGATCTGGTACATCGGCTCTGCCCATTACTAACAATGTTGATGCTGCTGCAGATGCTGTTTTATCAGAGAATATGGTGAGGCTGCCTGAATCTTCCACAAACGGCCAGGTTTTGCTTCACAGCGGAAGCCTTGGATCAAATCCCACGCCCTCCACTGGTACTGCTTATCGCTCTGAAAGTCATCGTGCCCAGATGGGCAGGGAATTCAGTAGTTCTGGTGCGCCTAAGAAGACCAACTCTCGCTTTACAAGATGGGTCAAGCGAGCTTTTTCCAAACCCTAGTCGGCCTGATCGTGACGATGAAATTGAGGATTGAAATGATCTGGAGAAAAATAATTTAGTGAAATATATTCCCAACAATGCTACTGTCACATCTAAGTTTTAATAATTTCAGAGTATAAAACATATTCCATAGGTAAAATGGATCTGTTTTTCTAAGTTTACTCAGTATGTCGTTCCACTAAATAGTTGAAAATTTCCATGTATTGTTAGTGAGGGTTTAAGTTGATTTTTAATGGCTATATTTGAAGGCATTCGTTCAATTAATAACAGGAATCAATCTTTATTTTAGACTTTTCTTCTATTACCATTTTTTGTGCAGAAGTAATATAACTTTTGATTGGTAAGAATTAATCTTTGTATTATTGGCTAAAAATTATGATACATTTTATAAATTTTACAACTTAAAATGCAGGAAACAAGTTTTTTCAACCAAGAGTCTTTAAAAAATAGTTAGAATGTAAGAGACAAATTTAAATTTTCGTTCCTGTATAGTGTTTTTTCAACCAGCTAATCGACGTTCCAGGACACTGTAGCTCTTTGTTTTGTACTTTAAATTTAGTGAATTACATTCTTTCTCAATTTAGTGAATTACATTCTTTTCGTAAGGCTGATGTTGAATTTCCATAAATTATGGCTTATCGTAAGGCTGATGTTGAATTTCCATCAGAGAGGGCTTGCAAATGGAAAAGCATTTATTATTTGTTTGGACTGTACTATTCAATTCAGCCCATCAGCTAATTTAAAATCTTGAATATTTCAATCCAGAAGCCATCATGATCTCATTTAAAATTGGACTTACTCAGCCTGGTGGCTCGCTAGGTCATTATGACATTATGTCATTGCTGTAAGTTGAGTTCTCTGAAGATATTTTGGACATTATTGAATTGAGCACTTGTTCCATTTTCGTTGTGTTGAAGAGGCGGGTTTTACAGTTCAATAGAGGATATGTAATTTCTTCAGTGTTCATCTTGGAGTTGACATATGTCTTTTTAAAAATAATAAAAAAATACATATTCGTTTAAATTAAATTTAAAACATTTAAAAAAGCACATATATATAAAAAACTAAACAAATTAAATAAAGTAAAATGTTTCCTCATTGCATCTCAAGAAAAAATAATTTAGAAAAATAATAATTCAAAATTCAAAATCATCTCATTCAAAATATAAATTCATTACTCTCAATTCAGTAGAGAAGGTGTTAATATCTCGTGATCAACTCCATACCAATTTTTATCCATCCAACGCACACAAACAATGCACATTCACAGAAAATTCATAGAGCTTCCCCAGTTTACCGAGAGAGGAGTTTGTGTTTTCATGAGTGACGATTGTGCAGCGTACACAAATACAGAAGACAGCGATTACGTTCTTTGGCTGTGCCTTCTATCTGTTATGCTACCCGTCGCCATTGTTAAACATGACAAATCGGGAAACTCTTATAATTGATTGAGGTGGAAACAAGAGCTTCTCTCTGTCTCATGGCCATGTATGTGGCCCCATACCATGACATAATCCTTATAGAGGGAAACCTTATCCTATGAGTGGGACATGGGCATGATTTTAACCACTAGCACATTTAGTGATGGGTCTCATGTCACATTCAATGGTTCTAGGATGGGAACTATCTAGATATCTATATTTATAGAGTTTCTTTTAGGTATTATGAGCCTACTTAAAGCCTCAAACCACCATCAATCTCTTCAATATAGATAATACAGAATGTGATTAGGATATAATTGAGTTTCTATGGGTGATGTATGAAGTCACAAACCACCACAAAGGTCATGCAGTAGTAAGGTTTGGTGTATGTGTATGTGTATGTGTGGGAGATGGGCATAATTCATGCATTTTTCAAACTATGGAAGGGTATCTTAGCCTAGAGCATGGTTAAGGCTAAAATATGACAAATCAGTCCTTAATATTTACTTGGAGCCTCAGAGGCCCCACACATAGCTCAAAATCACCACAAATGACTTATAAAGGGAACAAATGACTTATAAATGAAATATTTGGCTTTTGATGATTAGTGGACTATGTATGGGTCTCGGCTTTAGATTTATGGTTTGATGATGCAAAACCAACCACTTAGGCTCAAGGATTTTTTTAGGAATGAAAGTACATGCATATGGCCCAAGATGAACAAGGAAATTGTCAGCCTACAAGTTCAAATTGAGAACAAATTTAATGTTTGACATAACATTGATGGGTCCCATAAGGTTATATCATGCTTTAATTATAAAAAATAAGGATTTAGATCCCAAGAGGTAATAGATATTATATCCAATACATTTCTTATATAAATAAATTTGAGACATAGTCCCTAATAATTTCTTCTATGATATTCACACATTGTACAAGGACTCGAACCACCATAGAGTTCATGTGAAGATATAGCCTTTGGCCTACAATTAGGATATGCATGGGAGTTTAAGATTTTGTTTGGAAAAGATGTGTACTTTGGTATAGACCATGGTTTATGACTAAACCCTAGAGACAAAGGCCCTAAAAGTTTCCACTATGGATCATGTCTAATGCATATGACCAAAGACTACCCAATGCATTTTTTGTTGAGACCTTTGTCAACACCTGATCCTTGGATTATAGTTCAAATTGTAAATATTGTGAATTGTTTAAGAAGACCAAGAGTCTCTATAGGAATCCTAATAGCAGTTGGAAGATGGAAAACCAACAGCCACCTCAGAATGTAATAAAGTAATAAATAAGGGTTCTCGCATTCAATAGGGGAGGGATGTCTATTGTTGAACAGGGACCATTAGTTGTCATAAATAGGTCCCACACAGCTACCAAATAATGACATAAAAACACTCACATATTATACATAAATATTTCATATTAAGTGCAGTAAAAATTTAAATTATGTTAAAAAATTGCCCATTAATTGATTGCCCGCCAACATGTGTCCATAAATAGTATTTATGTGCAAAAGAGTACAAAACATCTTGTCCCAACTACCTACAGATCTTTTTTCCCATACAAAAGTACATGAACTACAAAATAACCCTCATTGAATTTGCCACCACTGCAAGGTACCTATCAAATCAACCCCCACGGATCTCTATTGGAGCCATCACAGAATCTATTGGTGCTAAATATCCCAGGCCACATCCATCCCTGTTCAACAAATGACACCTTGAATGTCAGCCATAACTGCATGGTAGTTCAACAATTCAATCCATTGTGTTCAATAAATGACAACTACCCATTAAATGCACCCATTAAACAAATGAAAGCACAAGGATCATTGAACAGATGAAAGCATAAGGATCGACCGTGACAAATTCCCATCCATTGGATCACATTTAAATCAATCCACAAAACACATTCAAATTTGAGAGATTGCAATCCATGTGCACCCTTCTTGAAAATCGAATTCAACAACAAACAACTATAAAAGAACCGCAACCCTTACTGAAGTTGCATTTCAGACCTTCAAATTGCAGAGTGTGTGCACAGTGAAGACATACCATTAGAGAGTGTGTGCACAGTATAACCAGGTAACTGCATAATAGTATTGTTACTTCTATTTCTGTTATAATCAGCTTCTATTTTTATGTGATTTCTATTTCTGTTATAATCAACTTCCAATTTCCTTGTATAATCAGCTTCCCTTATAAATGTGCAAGTAGTTGCAGGCATAGCAAGAGTCAACAATGCAAGGAGAACAAGTCGTCGACTGAGAAGGGGTGCCCAGCTACGCTGCACCTCATCGGACGGGGAGAGGGTGGATCATTCAAATGCAAACAATGCTCCTAGCAATGTTGTTGAGAATGGCCATGCGGTGGTAGAGGACATTGTTGTCCCACCATCAACCATTGAGCCACCGTCAACCACAGTTCAAGGGACAAGTTCAACCAAAAAAATCAGTGCAATAAGAGGTTGGACAAAAGAAGACATGCTAGCTGTGATTGATGATATAGAGTTCAATGGATATTCCATTCGTGCAGCTGCTAAAAAACATGGATTTTCTACCTCATTAGTACATTATTGGATAAATGGGCTCACACATACAAAGCGCAGAGGGCCTGTTACAGTTATGAGTGAAGAGGAGGAGGCCGAGGTGGTTCAGTGGTGTAAGGAGATGGCTCAAATGGGACATGGGATAGAGTTGATACAACTAAAATCCACAGTAGCTCAAATCTGTCAAGGGAGGCCAAACCCCTTCAAAGATGGATTTCCTGGTAAGTCATGGTGGTTTGGGTTTAAAAAAAGGCATCCAGACCTTGTGTTGTGTACAACCAAGGGCCTAGATAGAGACATGGCTCTAAATATACGCCCTGCAATTCTAACTAAGTTCTATGCCACCCTTTCTAGTGCATACGATAAACATTGTTATGCTCCAGACCATATATGGAACTGTGATGAAATAGGTTTACAGGTAGGAAGGAACTGTGGCATGCATGTAATTTCCAAGAGAGGGAGTCGTAATGTGCCAAAGATTTTTCCTAGGAGTAGGGAGTGGATCACTATTCTATGCTATGTCAATGCGATTAGTGCTTCAATCCATGGATTTTATCTATTTAAAGGTAAAACTCAACTCAAAAACTATATACAAAATTGTGAACCAAGTGCATGGATGATTAAAGAACTCTTTTTGAATTGGTTTACTCACTTTGTTGCATCTATACCAGGCGGTGTATCACCTGTAAATAGACACCTGCTGGTTTTAGATGGACATGGAAGCCACATTTCTATGCAAACAATTGAGGAGGTTAACAATTTGGGCATCGACTTGTTGACACTGCCTGCTCATACCACTCACAGATTGCAACTCCTAGATGTCAATGTGTTTGGGCCTTTCAAGAACTATTTCAGGGGTGAGAGAGCTTCGTGGATGGCAAAGAATCCAGGGGTGGAAGTAAAAAGGTTTGAGGTAGCCGAGCTTGCAAGTAAATCCTTTAAAAGGGCTCTCACACCTTCAAATATCAAGGCTGGGTTTAAGAGGACTGGAATATGGCCACTGAATTCTGAGGCTCTCATGCATGATACTAGTTGTAGCCAGGCATTTGAACTAGATGGTCAAGAAGAAGGGGATGTCCAAGCACATGTTGATGGCCAAGAAGATGTGGAAGTAGAGGAAGACGTTGTTGCTGCTGATAATATGATATCCCTCTCTCAAGGAGGACCCTACTGTGGTGATGATGATGAACATGTAAGTGAAACACAGTATTACAATGAAACAGTTGACAGTAACATGGAGGTTTTTAGACCAACTGAAACACCGACAACTTCTACATGTGATCTTCTTAATGTCTCTATTGATCATGAAACTGTCAATGAGAATGCAGTTGGAAATGACAATGTTGATCATGCTCCAGGAAGCAACAGTGGAGAATTGAATTTTCCAAGCCAGGTTACCCCACCATCATGGCTGGCAGAAGCCATGTTGAATTTGGACAAAAATAATGTCTTAAGAACCAATGAAGAAAGCATGAACATTCCTTCACAACCAAGAGAATTGAACGATGAAATTGTTCATTATTTTGTGGACAATGGAAATCTAGAAGAAGATACTATCCATAATGAGGTTCCAGTTGAAGAGGACAATATGGTTCAAATAGATGTGGAGAACGTTGACCCAAATATTGAAAGGCAAGTGCCAAGCAAGGAGTAGCAAGTGTCAACAAAGGGTTAGTTGCTTGGTCGGTTCCTAAAGCTACCAATAGAGAGAGTGTCGAAAAAAAGAAGGCAAGCAACAACAGATAATATTCGGCTATACCAAAGTTCACAGTTACTAACCTCAGAAGACTATATAAATCTATTAGTTGAGTTTGAGCATAAGAAACTTGAAATCCAGGATTTAAAACAGAAAAAGAAGGACTTAGCTAAAGAAAAGAAGGCTGCAAGGATTGCTGCAACATAACTTCGAGCACAGGAAAGGCTTAAAAGAGAGAAAGAAAGACAAGAAAAGGCCCATAAAAAACAGATGGCAAGGTAGAAAAGGAATTGAGAAAGGCTCAACAATTTCTTCAAAAAGAACAAGGGCTGGCAGAAAGGGTTGCCATTGATGCAAACATAGTGGAGGAAAGGAAGATGATGCATTCCATTTTATGAAAAAAGTTGCAGCAGCTCAGTTTTGATATATTATCCACCATTATCATATATAAAATATTTTATCTTTCTCCCAGTTGTAGTCTCAACAAAAGCCTTGAAATTCTTGAACCTTTCAAACACTTCCGATTTGTTCTTGAGAAAGTAAACCCATGTGAATCTGGAAAAGTCATCAATGAATTTGAGAACATACCTTGAGCCATTGATGGAGGGATTTGGTAATGGACCACTGATATCACTGTGAATCAGCCCCAAAATACTAGAATCCCTGCTAGCTTTTCCTTGATAGAACTTGTGCTTTGGATGCTTTCCAATGATGCAACCCTTGCATATCCCTTTTGAGGATTTAATGTTCAAAAGGCCTTAAAAAATGGAATTATTTTGCAGCAACTACAAATACTTGTAATTAAGGTGTCCAAACCTCTCATTCCATATCTATCTAACCTCATTTCCATGAGTCAGAAGGGAACTTGGCTTTGAATATGACAAAAATTGGGAAAACTCATATGTTTTTGCAGCATGATTTGCTTTGCCTGTTGCAATGATTTTTCCATTTCTAATCTCAGAAATTTCAACATCATTAGGGATGAATGCAAACTTCTTGGGAAAACTAGTATGTGTCATTTGATATACAGAAAGTAGGTTCGAATCTAGAGAAGGAACGTAGAGAACATTTTGAAAACTGCCATGTTCTAAGTGTATTGTACGTTTTCCTTTCGATGAAATTTGTGAATCATATCCTATGTGGATGGAGATGCTGCTGTCAGAGTCCAATGATGAGAAAGATTCCAAGACCTCCTAAACATCCAAGTCCCCTGATATCAACAAGTGTGCATTCCCACTCTATTCCCTCCTACCAGTGCAGGTGTCAATCATATGTATGATTATCAGGGGGCTCCACCTAATGCAGGGGTTAGTAGCACAAGTGTTCACTGTGGCTACTCAATTCCTCCATGGCTACAAGAATCAAATTGGATATCATATGGAGGAAATTAGCAACAACCTAATCAGCCATTGTTAGGTAGGTCAACCAACTTGGCTCAAGCAGGAAACTCAACAAGATTGGGCAGTGAAGATCTTGGAGGACATCAAGCATAGGGGTGTCATATAAGGGTGCCATAATTTTTGTTGTGACCACATTGCGATGTGGATTTTGTAATCAATGACTCTATTTTTTGTAGCATGGCCATTTTGGATGCAATCCTAGGCCATTTTGGATACAATCCTGGGTCATAGCGTTCCCTACTGTTTGCAACATTGTAATCATGGGTTTATCATACGGTTTAATATACCATAAAATCTTCATGCAAAATGCAATTTCATCATTTCAACATAACGTTGTAATGTGCCCTGATTAAACATTTCATCAACAATTTCTTGGATGAGGTTAGTATGACATAAATTTTATATATTCATTGTTTTTGTATTTAATGTTGCATTTGACAATATTTGATAGACCTACATTTAAAGTGTTTTTAAATGTGTTTTTTTTAATGTACAACTCTTCGGAGATGACACCCCTATGTTTTATTCCTTCTACAGAGCCCTATATTCCTTCTATATAGAGCAATAAATATAGAGCCCTATATTCCTTCTATGATCTATGTGGCATGGTCCAGATCCTTAAACATGGTCTATAAGCCTTAAAGTAATAGTTAGGATAGAAACCCATGGTTTTGGTCATAAACTATAAATTGGGCATTTGAACCCATCACTACTATTCCTAATTGTTAAAATTGGAGACATAAGCATCTTGTAGGCCAAAAGTTCTTTATTTAGGGCCTAAATCATTACTTAAATTTCTCTAATATTCCTCTAATGTGTTAAATTTCCCCTCTATAGGTGTTGGGTTGAGATTGAGGGCTAACTTAGGGATGGTTTATGAGCCCCAAAGTAATTATGGTTGGGGACTATATTCCAAGTGCTTGGGTTTGAACCATTACTTGGGTTGTGATACCCATCCATGCGATGCTAACTCATAAAAACATGCCCATATCCTTTTGTAGGCCTAGTATTCCTTGTTTAGGGAATATGTTGTTGTTAAAGGCTCCATACATGGCTTATGATAACAAAATTAGTTAGTCTATAAATACATGGTTTGGCTGAAGTAATGGCTTCACCCATGAGGTCCATAACTATTTCTAAATGCTAAAATCAAACCCATATTTCTCTCCTAAGACAAATAATGCTTCTCTAAGGAATGTTCCATGGAGGGCTCTCATGCATGACTTATTACACCTAAGAGCAATGAGTATGACCTAAATACAGTGTTTTGACTTTGAGAGATGGCTTGGGACACAAGACCCACCTTTCTTTTACCTAATCCTTGAAATTGGCTCTAAATACCTCTTGTAGGCCAATGATTACTTCTACAAGGTTTGAGTCATGGTTTAGTTGGTTGTGCAATGTCTATGAGCCCTAAAATAAAATATTAGGGAATAAGTCCCTACTTTTGAGCCTCAAACTATGACTTGGCCCATGGGTACCATTCTTTTTTATGGCCATTACTTGTCACAATGCTCAAATTCCTCTCATAGGCAAAACACTCATATTTACAATTATGCCATGTATACTATTATCAATTATTCAACCCATAAATCTTCATGCAAAATGCAATTTCACCATTTCAACAGAACTCTGTACTGTTCCCTAAATAAACATTTCAGCAACAAGTTTGCATAATAACAATTATGGAACTCTGTAATAGGCAGGCTTAGCATATCCTTCATCGACAATTTTGCATATCAATTATGCATTATAACAATTTTTTAACTCTGTAATAAGCAGGCCTAGCATAATATTCAGCAACACTTTTGCATGACAATTTTGCATAACAGTTTTGAATAAAAAAATTGCATAATTTAACAATTTTGGATTGCAACATAAACCAATATCACAATAAATTCATAAACCCTAACCCTACTACAGGGATTGCAACATAAACCAACAACACAATAAATTCATAAACCCTAAAAAATTCACCTTAACCATAACCCTACTGCAGGGATTGCAACACAAATCAACAACACAATAAATTCATAAACCCTAAAAAATTCACCTTAACCCTAATCCTACTGCAGGGATTGCAACACAAACCAACAATACAATAAATTCATAAACCCTAAAAAATCACCTTAACCCCAACCCTACTACAGGAATTGCAACATAAACCAACAACACAATAAATTCATAAACCCTTCTACAACATAAACCATACTATTATCAATTATTCAACAAATAAAATCTTCATGCGAAATGCAATTCAAACTTGAATGCACAAAACCGAATTCATTATTCACCATAATTCCCAGCATAATAAGGAGCACAAGGAGCATAATCTGAGCATAAATTCGAGCATTAACAAGAGCATAACTCGAGCATAATAAGGAGCATATTCATTATTCACCAATTCCCGATAGCCCTAGAACACAAACAAAAACCACCAAACAGTTCAAACGTAAACCCACAAAACCATGCTGCAGTGAATGCAAGAGAAACATACAACACAAACCCTACATAAACCCCACATAAACCCTACTGCAACGTAAACCATGCTATTATTAGTTATTCAACAAATAAACTCGTAATGCGAATTGCAATTCAAACTTGACATTTCAATAAAACAGTATTCTGTATTGTTCCATAAATAAATAGTATTATGTATTGTGCCATTTCCAGCATAACCAGTTGAAGAATTTTCAACATAACACGGATTAGAACAAGCACAAGCAGGAGCAGGCCCATAATATCAATTCCCGACAACCCCAGAGCACAAACCAAAACCACCAAACAGTTCAAACTTAAACCAATAGTTCGGAGTAATTCACCAAAACCCCACTACAGCGAATGCAACATAAACCAACAACACAAACCCAACATAAACACTACTGCAACATAAACCTATTAAGAAATGCAACATTAGCCTAGAAATGCAGCAAACAAGGTCCACACAATTCCCAGCAGCAAGTTGAAAGTGTTGAAAAACACAGTCGCAGAGATAGTTGGTAGGAGATTCCTACCAATGAGCTACTGAATGAAGCCATCGCCATGTGACTACGCAGAAACCAGTGAACGCGAACCCACAAAGACACCCACGAGCTCGAGCAGGAAGCCACCACCGAAAGCCACCACCGAAAGCCACCGAACAAGCTCGAGAAGGAATCCACCACCGAGCAGGAATCCACCGAGCGAGCTCGAGCAGGAAGCCACCACCGAAAGCCACCGAACAAAGCCACTGAACAAACCCGAGCATGAAGCTACCATCTCCACCACTGAAAGCCACCAAACGAACTCGAGCAGGAAGCCACCATCTCCACCACCGAACCCATGGGAGCAGGAACCCACCATCTCCACCATTGAACCGAGGATAATCGCCAACAGGGTGCGCTGCCCACTTTATCACCAACCTCTGGTGCGTCGCGGGCATGGAGCAAGGATCCATGTCGTGTCCACCAGTGAACGCAAGGCGACTGCAACCGAGGAACCAAGCAAGAGCAACCAGCACAGAACCAAAGCAGGATATCACCGCAACGAAGGGCGAGGTGAACAGGGACCAGGGCAGGATATCACCGCAGCGGAGGGCGAGGTGAACAGGGACTAGGGCATCAGAACGGCCACACAACGAGCCTGAGCAGAATAAAACGGGGGCTGAAGGCGACCGCGGGAGAAAGTGCATGCAACCGTGGAAAAATGCACCACACGTGCAGCATTAAAGCACCCAACTACCCAACAGGTGGCGCTGCCATCTCAGCCCGCAAACACCACTTGCTGAGGGGGCCACATGGCGTGGGGAGTGGAGCTAGGTGGGGTGTCCAACAACTGGCATCCCTCCCCTAATCATCAATTCGGGAGTCATTCTTCTGACACTGGTATCATATCCTTGCACTCATAACTCCTACTGTTATACTGTTGAATGCTCAGACTTGGGATTCTGCACTGTTCTTCCCTCCTCTTGCTAGATTCTCCACCCTCTGCAAAGGCGTTTCCCTTCTCAGTCTCGCTTTCTACAATCTAGTGATGACCGTTCCACTCTCCATATATTTGTTGATGAAGAATGCTCATTCTTGCGTTGAGTGAAGACTGCTCATCAAAAGGGTGCCCATTGGTGAATGGTGATGGCTGTCTCTGCTGCGTGAAGAATGATCTGTGTCGTAGTGTTGAGGCTCTCTCCCCATCGTAAAGTCGCATTGGTGTTCTTTGCCGCGTAAAGACTGCTATATATCCTTGCGACCTCTCTCCAGTGTGTGGGCGCAACATCTTTCAACAAATGAAGCTGCGACCTTTCCTTTTGGAACTGGTATCCGCAACGTTGATGTTTGCTCACCTATGATGGTTTTGATGTTTGTTCTCCATTTTTTAGCCGCCTGAAAGAACGCGATTTTTGTGAAGATTGTGAAGCTCTGGTTTCTGTGAAGATTGTTGAAGCTCTCTCATGGTACGCATAGGTTGAAGACAACTCCCTAGACTGCTCCCTTGAAACCCGTGGATGTGTTATCATCTTGGTGCTGCGTTAAAGCAGAATCTCCCTTGGTGGATGGTGCGTACTGGTGGATGACTGGAACTGCATTAAGACTGCCCGTTGAAGTGTTGATGCAATGTAGCTCTTGCCATTATTGACATCAACGCCCATAACGCCCATATGCTGTGTGAAGACATAGGAACAGTCGACTAGGGTGGAAGCCCTAATTTTTGGTAACGGAACTCCACTAAATTGAAGATACAACGAATAGAGCTGCCAAAGGCATCTCTCTTGTTCACCCTGGAGCTGCCATTTTTCTTAATGAGCTGCATATTGAAGAGCTGCGAGCTGTGATACTAGTGAATCTGTAGCTCGTTAGAGAAGCAAGCCCATGTAAACCGCTCTTAAATTTTTTCATTCTGTCATTCACATCGTGGAGAGCACATAGACTACTTGTGAGCTGTGGAGAGTGTTTCCTTTGAAAGATCTGGAGCTGCTGCAACCTCTTTGGAGAGCCGCGACCACTCTTTGTAAAGCACGACCTCTCCTTCCTGCGTGGAATGTGAAGACTAGCAACTGACTGTCGTGACCTCCATTGGCGAACTCATTCAAGAATAAGTAATGTGAATTTGTGTTGATCTCATGTTAGATTCCATCTCTTGGAGCTGCTGCAACCTCTACGTTGTTGTGAAGCAGCGTGGATACAAACCAGTGCTCCGTGGAAGACTATTGACAAGGGTAAATATTAAATATTGTATGTTGTCAAGTATTTTGGTAGAAGTTACTTTGTATTAAAAGCACCTATTCATGGTCTTTAGAACAAGAGGCTATCACTTTTTGTAATAATAAGGTGGCATAGATAAGCATCGAGAGTGTAAATTTAATATTGGGGATGCAAACATATAGTTCCATTTGAATTTTGAATCTATTATTGATCTCTTTTAGGAGTGTTCTAAACAAGATTGTAGAGACTCAGACCTGTATTAGTGCATAGAGATTATTGCAGAAACTCTCTTTTATCAGATTGTATTGAGAAAGGTGGCAAAGACTTAGACATGTACCTTTTATTTGCTTTCCAAAACAAATTTTATTTGCATGTGACAAAGTTAACAAGATACATAATATGCATTCATTGGCATCCATTGTTAGAACAATACTCACCAACAAGGACAACTACTGTGAGTGGTTGAGGAAGATCAAAGCCACTTTCATTTACAATTATCTATATGCCTCACATTATGAAACGGAGGTGATTCAGCTAATGCTGAAACTATTTAGTTTAGAGGTATAGAATAATGATCCCATGCTGGCCGCATATGATATCAGAGCAATCATGCATAAGATTCATGCCTCTAGCATGAAACCAGACCTTCCACTTGTATCATTTGTCAAGTCTCTCTATCCTACACATTTTAACTATTTGGAATCACTTCAATCCAATGATAAGTTCAAGGACCTCACCTTTGACATATTGGTGGAGAAGATTGCAGATAGAGAGAAATCCTTTGGAAAGAAGACTAGTGAACCTACTGAAGAAACACTTTGCCTTGCTCAGAAAACAAAGAACCAGTCAAAAGACCCTTCCAAAAGAGAAAGCAACAAAAGCTGACGTGGAAGAAGAAACTTTAGGGGAAGTGGGGGGCATAAACAACTCAAGCAAAAGATCAGATTTGCAGTGTATGTGCCATGGGGAGAATGGACATGAAGCCGATCACTATTTGGCCTCTTGGAAATCCATCAAAGGAAGACATAACCATAACAAAGAAGAAAAAAATAAAATCCAAGAGGTTGGTAAAGCCCTTGATTATGTTCAGTGTATTGTTGCACATTGTCGTCTCGGAATAAATGAAATAACATCTTTTTCATTTTACAAAGATTGTTGGTTGCTTGATACTGGTGCAACACCCCACATGACCTTTAGAAAATATTGTTTTGAAGAACTTAATGACATTGTATATGGCATAGTGTATTTTGCAGATAAATCTAGCCTGGAATAAAAGGGAATTGAGTCCATCGGGCTCAAGCTGCTTGGATTCCCTGACTTTATGTTGAAGAATGTTTTCTATCTTCCAGAGTTGTAGAGAAGTCTACTGTCCTTGGTGCAAATTCAACGGAAAGGCCATTCCATCCACATGTTTGATGGAATAATATAGATAAGGAAGTCCTCTAACAACTAGGTCAGCATGACCGGATATGAAGATGGGAAGTTGTTGAAGCTGAAGGGATCATCTGCAAGAGCCAAAAACTTTGCCTAGATATCTTAGTATGAAGGTAATCTGTCACCCAATAGTTTATGGCACGCTAGATATGGTCATATGAATTATAACAATCTTTGTTTGTTGAGAAAGAATGGTGTATTCATTTTTCCCACCATTCCTAAACAAAAGAACAAATGTGATGCATGCATATTAGGCAAACATAGTAAGCGGCCATTCCAAGAGTCTAAATTCAGAGCATGTAGAAAGTTAGAGTTGGTTCACTCTAAATTATGTGGCCCCGTGCCAGTTCCTTCTTCCAATGGTAATAAGTATCTCATGACCTTTGTTGATGATTATACTAGAATGTGTTGGGTATACGTATTAAAGACAAAATCTGAGGCATTTCAAACATTCAAGAACTTTAATGCATGGATAGAAAATCAAGCACAATCTCATATTGGCAAACATCATACTAATAATGGAAAAGAATATACCTCTAATGATTTTGAGGCATATCTTCATCAAGATTGGATTTCACATCAAACTACAGTTCCTTATAACCCTCAATAAAACGTTGTGGCATAAATGATGAATAGAACCATAATGAATATGGTACGCTCAATGTTGTTTTTCAAGAATGCAAAACTGATGTTTTGAGGTGATGCAGTATTGTGTGCAACCTATTTGAGAAATAGAATTCCATCTTATGCTTTTGAAGACAAGACTCCACATTAAATATGGTATGGCCACCTTCCTTCGGTGAGGCATCTCAGGGTTTTTGGTTCCACTTGTTATGCCTTGATACCAAAGGAGCAAAGAAACAAACTTGGTGCTAGAAGTAGAAAGTGAATCATCTTGGGGTATTCAGACACCTCCAAGGCATACCATATTTATGATAAGGTAAACAAGAAGTTTGTTGTGCCCAAAGATGTCATTTTTCTTAACTAATAAAAATCACCAGTCTATTGAAAGACAACTTGATCGTTTGGAGAAATTTTCCCATCTAAAGACATATTATGAAGTTGATAATGGAATTCCAAATCTTGAAGGGGGGATCCATATCTTGGATCAATATGTGGAATTTCCTTTTGAAACACCAACACCCCCTCATAAAGAATCTCATGAAGAAGAAGTTCATGCCACTTCATCTGAACAGGAGGTTCAATTGGAGGATGTAATTGCAAGGATTGGAAGATTGAACCTTGAAGAAAATGAAGCACCCCCAGCTAATCAAACTAGACCATCATGGAAAGTTCCTAAACGGGCCACAAAGACACTTGAAAGTGTCCATCTAGATGAAGTTGGAGAGATAGGAAAAATAATCTCTACCAGATAAGAAGATGGAGGAGAAACAAATAACTCAAGTGATGACATGGATTTCTCATTTGATTGTTAATTGAATTTATCTGCTAATTTTGAACCAACTTCCTTTAAAGAGACTTCTACTCATGATGAGTCGAAAGAAGCCATGCAAAATGAGTATGATGCACTTGTGAAGAATGGAACCTGGAAGCTGGTTGACTCTCTAGTCAAAACCAAACCAATTGGATGTAAGTAGGTATACAAGAACAAATACAAATCGGATGGCTCACTTGGAAAGCACAAAGCAAGGCTCATGGCGAAAGGCTATGCACAAAAAAGGAATTGACTATGAAGAGATGTTCCCCCCACAACAAAATGGGCTACCATCCACACCCTACTCTCTTTGGACGCACAAAATGGGTGGAAAGTCCACGAGATGGATGTAAAAAAAATTATTGAATGAAGACATGAAAGAAAATGTCTTCATGTCTCAACCAAAAGGTTTTGTTGTGAAGGGGCAAGAAAAAAAGGTATACAAACTCGTCAAGTCCTTGTATGCCTTAAAACAAGCACCTCAAGAATGGTATGAAAAACTAACCGAGCATGTTCTAAAGTTGAATTTCAAACACTATAATCTTGATGACGCAACATTATTTGTAAAGAAAGTTGGAAGATCTGTTGTGTTTCTTGTGGTGTATGTAGACAACCTTTTGATGACAGGGAACAATGAAAGTTACATTGCATCCATAAAGAAAGATTTGAAGAAGGGATTTGGAATGACTGACATGGGATACTTTCATTACTACTTGGGAACTGAAATGAAACAACATCCTAAGTACATATTCATCTCTCAGAAGAAGTATGTTGGAGAATTGCTAAACATATTTTTCATGAAAGAATGCAACCCTCTCTCAACTCCAATGGAACAAAAGTTAAAGCTCACATCAATTGAAGGAAAATAATTCGAAGATGCGATCAAGTACCGACAACTTATAGGAATCCTTTCTACCTTACAACCACTAGACCAAATATTTCATATGTTTTTGTCATCCTTTCAAGGTTCATGGACAAACCTTGTGAAGGACATTGGTCAGCTACAAAATGAGTTTTAAGATACTTGAAGTGGAATCAATACTTTGGAATCAAATACTCTAAGGTGTATGACTTCAAAATTATTGGGTACTTTGATCCAGACTTTGATGGAGACAAGGAGACAGGACTGTCTACTTCTGGATACACAATGAGTCTTGGATCATCAACTATTTCCTGGAGATCACACAAACAATCGGTTCCAACAGATTCGACAACAAAAGAAGAATATATGGTTTCTGCAGAGGCAACAAAAAATATTGTGTGGATTAGGAAGATACTTGAATATTTGCAGGAGAAACAAGAGAACTCCACTCCATTATTGATAAAAAACACTTATGCAATCAAGTTGGCTAAGAATACCAGATTCCATGATCGAACCAAGCATATCAAAACGGAGTACCATTTGATTCGACATCATGTAGATGCCAAGCCAGTTCACCTATGACAATGGTCCACGAATGATCAAATTGCAGACATCTTCACCAGATTGCTTGGATGAGAGAAGTTTGAAAGGTTCAGAAACATGCTCAGACTTACAAACACTCCTTTAGATTAAGGGGGGGATTGTTGAGGCCTAATCCTTTGATTATGGTCCAAATAGTAAATATTGTAAATAGTTTAAGAAGACCAAGAGTTTCCGTAGGAATCCTAACAAATATTGGAAGATGGAAAACCAAAAACCACATGAGAATGTAATAAATAAGGGTTCTATCATTCAATAATCATCAATTCGGGAGTTATTCCTCTAACAACATTATAGCAAGAAATATTGTTGTACAAGTTAGTATGCATACATGCACAATTTTGATATTTCGTGTAGTGTAATACCCCGATGGTAAGCCTCGGACATATGTGATCTTGTCATTTATTATTTTTATGGTGGCATTAGGTGCCTGGACCATGGACCATTAATATGATTATTATTTATTTATCTTATTATGTTATTTTATTATTATAATTACTTATAACTAAATAATTGCTCAACATGGACAACAAACGTGGCTGGGGGGTCTTGGATTTCCACATGTGAAGGGGTTGGGGTTAGGAGTTGGTTCTCATCCTAACAACACTCAATATTTCTTAAATTTGATGTTAGTGGACCATGGTGGTCCTATTTTTCCTAGTTAATGTTTTGCATGCAATATTGTGCCCTCATTGGAGAGAATATTCCTTAAATGGATGTTGGTGGGTCCCACTCTCACATCACTCATGTCTTATGTGCCTAATTGGATGTTTGTGTCAATCATGCACCTAATTTTGTAACTCCACTCTAGTTGGAGTGTCTTTTCAGTTAATTGGAGTAATTTTGAGTCAAATTGAGTTGTATTGAGTTAGTTTGAGTTGTATGCAGTTAATTGGAGTAATATTCAGTTAGCTAGAGTAATTTTGAGTTAGTATAGTTAATTAGAGTTGTCCTCAGTTAATTAATGTCTAAAGTCAGTAGTCTTCAATTAATGAGATGAATTCGCGTCATCCTCACTTAATTTGAACATTTTTGGGTCAATTTGAATTATCCTGAGTGCATGGGAGTAATTTATGGGTAAATTCGAGTCAGTTATGGGGGATTTGAGTGAGTGTTGACAAATTCGAGTTAGCCAGTGACTGGGAGTGTTTTTTCTTCAGTGGTTTAGAGTCAGTATTAGTGAATTGGAGTTACTCCATGGAGAACTTGAATGGGTCATTCAGTGGGTTTTGAGAAGCCTCAGTGATTTGGAGTTGCTTCTCTGTGGTTTGGAGTCCATCTCGAAGAGGAAATTTGAATTTGTATAGGGGGATTCGAATTATTGGAGAGGGAATTATTCATCTGTGGCATTGTGGAGTTTTTTAGTGAGTGCAGATGCTTGCGTTGGCTAGATTGCAAATTCCAAAGGAGGATTTGGCATGGTAATGTGCACCCAATTGCATCAATTTTGTCTTGGAGGTGAATGGATCTCCTATGAGGAGAGTTTAGTGATATAGTGGAGAGAATAATATCCCTTCAATTCGAATACCTAAGGAAGGGATTCAAATTGGTATCTACACCTAGAAGGTCAAGATTTTTTTTGCAGGGAGAAGAGATTATTTTTACCACAACTTTGTCTAGCAGGAGAGGGGCACAATCCTGTGAAGAGATTTTTTTTTGTGCTTTGTCTTGCAGGAGAGGGGGGGAATCTTAAGCAAGAAATTCTTATTTGTTGTGCTTGGACTTGTAGGAGATGGTAGGAATCCTTAGAAATATATCCTCTGTGTTGCACTTGCCTTGCAGGAGAGGGGGGAAATCCTTAGCAAGGGATCCTATTTGTTGTGTTTTGTCTTGCAGGAGAGGGGGACAATCCTGTGAAATAGAATTTAGTTGCTACAATTGGTATTACAGGAGAGGGGGGAAATACTGTGAAGGATACCATACTGTCCATAGCTTGACTTCCAAGAGAGGGGGGCAATCTTGTGGAAGAGATCTTAGTGATCACAAGTTGTATTACAGGAGAAGGGAAATCCTATGTTGTATCCATCAGGTTGAGACCTAAGGATCGAATTGGAAAGAGTCCCTTTCCATGTGAAATACAAGACCTCAGATCAGAGGTTACCTGCTAAAGAATTTTTCTTGATAATGTCTAAAGCTGGGAGGAAAGTTGTCTGGTTGATGCCAGTTGTGCCTTATAAAAAGATAAGTATTTCTACTAGATAAACCTCTTTATGTATGTAGTTGTACATGTGCCCATGGAGGTCGATATATCTTTGTCATTATATGCTTTTAATTTGTATTCATGTCCATGTTGATTAACTAACTAAATGTTGATAAATTGATAACTCACAGAGCAGGTATGTGGTTGTGTTATTCTAGTTGTTAGAAGCTAGTGGCTTTTGAAAATTATGATAATTAGGAGGTTTGATTTTAAGGCATTCCATATGGATTTGTATAGTTGTTCCGGATCAAATCTTCCATGGGGGTTAATGGATATTATTTAATTTGGTGAATTCTAATAAAAGTAGTGATATAATTCTGGTATTTAAGGTATAATAGATTGTTGATTTATTTGCTTCTTTAGAAGCTAGTTTTCTTATGAATTATGATCATTCAAGGATCTGATATTTGGACAGTCCATATGGTTGTGTATGGCTATTACGGATAAGATATTATATGGTGTTTATGGCTGATAATTGTATGCATTATATCTGATATACATTAGTGTATAATTTTGCTTTAAAGAAGGATACAAATGTTGATTGGTTACGGTCTTAAATGGAGTTCTGTGAATGCACATAAATATGATTTATTTAGTTCGTTATATGGCGACGGGAGGCTTCTCGTAGGTGTGATGACATTTAGTAAACATGTGAAGAACTTCTGTTCTGAATGTATTCATGTGTCATTACACTGCATTGCATGTTGAATGGGGAATTGTTGCATTGGAAGGGTCATCTTCCTTGTAGGTGGCTAATTGTTTTAAATAGTTTTGATTTGATTGGAATGTTAGCCTAAACTTGTAGAGTATTGTTTGTGAAATTATATGTCAAAGTATATCTAAAGAGATGAGGATACCTCACAAAGAAAGAATGAGCTGAAAATTTGAAAAAGAGTGAAAACTGCAGTAAAAAAGAGCAGAAGAATAATAATGCAGCAGAACTCAAATAGGAGAAGAATAATGTCACACTAGTCAATTATCAGTATAATGAACAATTATAATACAATGGAGAGAATTTGAATCATGCAGAAGAATTCGAACCTCAGTTGGTATAGCATAGGGATTATCACCACTGGAGTGCTCCGGAAGACTCAAAGTCAACTGAACTGAACCTAAACTCAGCTAATTGAAGTCACAATCAGTTAACTGACTAAGGAGGGCGCAATAGTGAGTATTTTGTGCATGCCAGTCAGAAAAGGGTTCATGAGGCCACAATCAGTGGCATCTAGAGCTCTAACCCCCCACAAGAGTCAGCTAACTCAAGTGGACTGCACTGCAACACTCAGTTGGTTCCTATAAAATAGGGAACTGAATGAAGTGGTCCTAAAATGATGCATGTAGGGCTCAAGAGTTGGTAGATGGATCATGGATGACATCTGCACATGACTAGGGGGGAAATGACATCATCATCAACTAGGAAAAATAAATAATGCTAGGTAGGACAAGGATGGAGTATTGAAATATCCTAACAACCCCCCTTAATCCATACTTTTCCATCATGGGCCCTGGTTACTGAGACCAAAGCTCTCCCATACAATCAAATAAATGATAAAAAATAAAGAACAATACATGAACCAAGGAAATGGAGAAAACCTCATGGTAAAACCCCCCCTCAAAATAGACTGAAACACATCAAAAGATTAATTTCTCCAAACTCAAGTAGGTGTGAAGCTTGATCATATGTATGGAGGTATCTTCCTCTTGGGAAGAAGTGGATCATGCTCCAAAAACATGTGCTTGTATTCTCCTTCAGTGGATGCAATCGAATATGGAGGCTTTCTGAACTTGCTCTTCAGACCGAAAATGGTGAGAACAGATCCAAAAATATGAAGATCATCCTGGAACCTGTAATTCGAACCAGCTGAGGTAGGATCAACTCCATGAATGCGTAGATAGTTCTTTGGTATATCCTTTGAAACAACATAGGTGAGATCATAACCAAATTAACTATGACATGATGGTGGTGTCTTGGACTTCAAATCAGATCCAATAATTGATAGATGGTTTCTTGTGATCTCCTTTGAACTAGCAAGGGTGAGATCAAAACCAAAATCACCAAAATATGCTTGAGACTTGAACTCAAGCGAATGGTAGTGTCCTCCATCTTCAAAGAAACTCTGAGAGCATGTGCTAATGATCAAATAGAAGTTCATAGGAAGAATGTGATCAAGGAGGGAAAATGTATCACCTCCAAACTCTGATTTAACCTCCAAAACATTCAATAGATCATCATTCTGCACACTAGTAAACTCATGTGAAAGACATGATTTAAGAACCTCTTCAGATTCTAGAGTATGAACTGGATTATCTTGCTCATAATTAGAAATAGAAGAAAGTGAGAACATGAGTGTGGAATCTGTAGCTTCTTCTTCATATTGAACAACTTCATCATGAGATATGATTGAGGCCGAGACATAATTAGAGAGAACACTTAAGGAGGTATCACTGGGATTGTTCTCCAAATAATATGCACCAATCTCTTCATTCTGCTTGCTAAATGCTTTGTCCAGTTGGGCCCATAGATAACTTGGATATTCAATAATTTCAATGAGGTAGCGCATATTAGGAGACATAGAAACACACATTGCTCCAAAGGCTTTGTCACAGTCATTTAGCCAATCATTCTCCTCTTCATCGGAAGGAAAATATCTCATAACACCAATACACATATCAAAAAGACCCTGTCTCTTCAGATATGTTATAATCTTTGGTTTCCACTCATCATAGTTGAATGGAGAGACAAGGGGAATTGCTTTCATATTCATGGAAGTTGTTGTATAATACTTGCAAAACAATGGAAGATATCTACTGCTACTACTGCAACAAAACGGATGCAACTGCAGAAACTACTGCAATTGCTGTTGCACTCAAAAAATTCGAATAACCTGCAAAAAAATCTCAATTTTTGGAGACAAACTACTGTTGAGCACTGTTTTAGTACATTAGGCACTTTTATCCGGATCCTTCACACCTGGCTAGACCTCATTGGATTTCTCCAATGAATTCAATGCAATGGCACTAGGATTTGTTGTGGAAATCCAGAGGCTTCTGGTGCACTACTGAAAGCAGTTGTTCAACCTATTCTCTCATGGGATCTGATACCATGTGAAATTCTATGTCATAGAATATCTAAAGAGCCGAGGATACCTCACAAAGAAAGAATGAGCAGAAAATTTGAAGAAGAGTAAAAACTGTAGTAAAAAAGAGCAGAAGAATAATAATGCAACAGAACTCGGATAGGAGCAAAATAATGTCACACTACTCAATTATCAGTATAATGAACAATTATAATACAATGGAGAGAATTTGAATCATGCATAAGAATTCGAACCTCAGTTGGTCTAGCATCAGGATTATCACCACTGGAGTGCTCCGGAAGACTCAAAGTCAACCGAATTGAACCTAAACTCAACTAACTGAAGTCATGACTCACAATCAGTTAAATGACTAAGGAGGGCGCAATAGTGAGTCTATCATGCATGCCAGCCGAAAAAGGCTGCATGAGGCCACAATCAGTGGCATTCAGAGCTCTAACCCCCCACAAGAGTCAGCTAACTTAGGTGGACTACACTGGAACACTAAGTTTGTTCCTATAAAATAGGGAACTGACTGAAGTGGTCCTAAAATGATGCATGCAGGGCTCAGAAGGTGGTAGATGGATCCTGGATGACATCTGCACACCAATAGGGGGGGAATGACATCATCAACAACTAGGAAAATGTAATGTCCCTTTTTAAGAATTTTATTAGAATGGCAAAATTTTCACTTTTTTCCCTAGTTCGACCTTTGACTAGTTTTGATGTCTAGTTCGACCTTGGGGGAAATGGCATCAAATCTTCTCCAAATTCAATGAAACTTCACAAAATGAATTCAAATGATTAGATACTGAACATGAAACTCTTAGAATGCATCATTAACAATCCATACATCAATTTAATATCCATGGCTCACTCATTCATTCAAAGATACAAACATTTCATTGTCATACATCAAGATAGTGGGGAAATGGCACCATTTTCTCATTAACAATCATATTTACATGACTCCACTTGTGCTCTCAACCTGAGACTCTTCATGACAGTAAATACAGAGCATTTATATCTGATTACAAAATAATGGGGCAATGGAAGCTCCCCCAAAGAGGTCAATAGCTCACCAAGTGCGCCTCAATCCATAGAGCAAGAATATGATGAGAAAAATTGGAATAAATGAAAGAACAAGCTGATCTTGAAGTGTCCACAAGCTGCCCTATAGCTTGCACCTGTAACTTATGACTCAATTAAAGCTCCATGAAAGACCTAAATGGCCTTTCCACACACCAACTTGGATGGGAATCTTTCACCCTCGAAATTGGCTAAGGAAATAAGAATAGTTTTACACTAGCTCTCTCTCAGGTATTTCATGGAGCTTTAATGTCCCTTCTGAATAAATTTCCCAAAGTGCTCAAATTCACCAAATTTCAACTCTAGGTATATGTATACAACTAATTCCAAACTCCTCCAAATAATTTCAAACTTAGTGAGGAAGGTCATGAGGGGTCATGGGACACATTAAAACATCTACCAGGAATATAAGAAACTAATACACCCAACCATGGTCTTCAATTTGCAAGGGAATAAGTTTCGGGACAAGACTAGTCAACTTGGGAAGTGGAAATCCCCCCTAGGTCTTGGAACAAAGCTCTTCCAAACACTGTACAACCTTCATTAACTATGGGTATAAGAATTGAATATGTTTTTAGATATTAATTAAGGTATATATTCAGCATTATATGTGATTTTGGGGTCGAGTAGGCATCCAAGAGAATTCAGGGAATTTACTAGTAATTTTGAGGCTCAAACCCCTAAGGGTAGATGGATCCAAATATCTCCAAATGATCTCAAATTGTACCATAAGGTGTATGGATGATGTTAAAACATAATAAGGGTGTTTATAGGTGCTTTCCAACCTTCAAATGACTTCTGCAACTCACTTTGGTAATCTGGTCAATGTAGGGAGTTTTACTAGCAAATGGTGGTTCAAATCCCCTTAGGGTAGATGACAAGTTGGCTCTCCAAATGCAATAGAACCATATTGAAATTATGAAAATAAGATGGTGACATATAAAGGACATAAATGGGCTCTCATATGCATCATTATTCATCTTATAATATCTGCTACAACTCTCTCAAATCAGATATAGAATTGCTAGTTTCAACATAAGGGGGAATGGTAGCCAATCTCCACTAAATGTTATGAAACTCAACCAAATGCCTCCAAATTCTTGTCTAATTAACATGAAAATATTTGAACACATAAATGACAGTCCATTTATTAGTAATCCATCATTCATTCACTTAACCATTCTAATTTATCAACATATCATTAACTTGCAACAAGGTAGTGGGGAAAATGGCATTGTTTGTTCATTAATGAGCAATTTTGCATAGTATGTCTTGGGATATCGACTTGTGGCTCTTGTGAGAATGAAATACAGAGAATATGAATCATATTACAAAATAATGAGGCATTAGAATCTCCCCCAAAGAGAGTAGTATCTCACCAAAGGCGCAATTCCTCAAGGATCATGAATATGCCAAGAAATAGAAGAATGGTTGTAGAAGCAAGCTAAAAGAGATGTGACCATGATCTTCAATGTAGCTTGAACCTGTAACTTATGACTCCATTAAAGCTCCATGAAATAACTGAATGGCCTTTCCACACACCAACTTGGATGGGACTCTTTCACCCTCGAAATTGGCTAAGGCAAGAAGACTAGTTTTCCACTAGCTCTCTCTCTTCACAAATGCAAATTCTCAAATGATCAAAAGATGATATTCTTCTTTGTTCATGACTTAATAAAATTCTAAGGTCCTCCATGGGTCGAACTCCTTCCAAGAGATTCATGCCAACTCAAGTTGGGAAGAGATTCCCAAGTATGCCACTTGTCCTTCCAATTCTAGCCCTCTCCTTCTCCAAATTCGAATTGGTGTCTCTTTGACTTCCCTAACTCACTTGAGTGCCCTCTTGGAGGATATTTTTATCCCTGACATGTCATATATATCATATTTCAGCCTTCGAGTCTGATTTGTGTCATAGGTATCATAGCATCTTCATCCTTGTTGTCATAGAGCTAGGGAATCTAGCCCAAGTGTCCCACTAGCTCCAAATTGCCTCTTCCTCTTCGATGGGAGTTACTCTTCCTCTACATTTAGACCTCATTGCCTCATGCCAAGTATTATTCCCTTCCAACTCATCCCAATAACATTGGACTTCTCATGGATTCGAATTGACAAGAGGAGGATGCCATGTGGCATAGAAAATCTAGCTTGTGTGGGTTCCACTTCCTCCATGTGTCTTCATGGTCAAATGCCAATTTGATTTTCCCTTGTATATATTTATTTAGCTCCTTTATTAAATATTTATGCTATTCTAATGTCCACACATCATTTATTATCCTTCTTAGTTCAAATCCCAATGCTTCCACCCACAACCTAGGAAACTAGTAATTATCCTCCTTGGCAATTATTTGACCCTTAACATCAATTTGACAAACTCTCATGAATATGGTCAATGGGATTAGGCCATTGTGACCCAATGCAAAATTTGGGACATGACATAAAAATAAATAATTCTAGGTAGGACAAGGATGGAGTATTAAAATATCCTAACATTATTCTGTTGTGCATAGCTTAGATTCAACATTCCATTTTGATAAGACCTAGTACCCAACCTTGGTGTGGTGTTCCATGGTTGGGTATGTTACAAGTCACATATTAGAGCTTAGGTTACAACCCTACGACTATTTGAGCCTTCTATGGAATTATGAATTTATGTATCTACACTTTATTTATGTTTATTATATGTTATAAAGAGGTTGATGATGTCCTAACAATGTTTCCTAATTTTGTTGTTAGTGGACCATGATAGTCCTATTTTGCCTAGTTAATGTTTTGCATGTGCTATTGTGCCCTCACTGGATAGAATATTCCTTAATTGGATGTTGGTGGGGCCCAATCTCACATCACTCGTGTCTTATGTGCCTAATTGACTATTTGTGTCAACCATGCACCTAATTTTTGTAACTCCACTCTAATTGGAGTGTCTTTTCAATTAATTTGAGTAATTTTGAGTCAAATTGAGTTGTATTTAGTTAATTGGAGTTGTAATCAGTTAACTAGAGTAATATTAAGTTAATTGAAGTAATATTTAGTTAATTAGAGTTGTATCTAGTTAACTGGAGTAATATTCAGTTAATTGGAGTAATATTCAATTAATTGGAGTAATTTTGAGTCAATTTGGTTAATTGGAGTTGTACTTAGTTAATTAGTGTCTAAATTCAGTAATCTTCAGTTAATGAGATGAATTCGAGTCATCCTTAGCTAATTTGATCTTTTTTGGGTCAATTTGAATTATCCTAAGTGCATGGGAGTAATTTATGGGTAAATTTGAGCCAATTATGGGGGGTTTGAGTCAATGTTGAAAAATTCGAGTTATCCAGTGACTGGGAGTGTTTTTTTGTCAGTGGTTTAGATTCACTCTCAGTGGATTCGAGTTATTCTATGGAGAAATGGGTCATTCAGTGAGTTTTGAGAAGCCTCGGTGATTTGGAGTTGCTTCTCAGTGGTCTGAACTCCATCTCTAGGAGGAAATTCAAATTGGTATAGGGGGATTCAAATTGATAGAGAGGGAATTATTCATTATGCCATTGTGGAGTTTGTTAGTGATTGCGGAGGGTTGCTCTAACTAGATTGTGAATTCCAAAGGAGGATTTGTGTAATGTCCCCAAATTTTTGCTAAGGACGACTTTATTGGACTAGGAGATGTAATGGCCTAAGTCACTTGGTAAAGTTCATGATAAATTATTAAGGTGGTGGCATGGGTCACAAATTTGTAAGTATAATGTCCAATAATTCTAATTGATGCAACATTAGGAAAAATTGGAAAAGGAGGGTGCATAAGGAGGTTGACTTGGGCCCCACATGAGTTGTAACTTTCTCAAATTCGAATTCTAAGGTGGCATTAGAGACAATTGGGAAAGGAGGGCGCATTAGTGGAGGAATGAGTACAAATATGCGGTGTAAATCCCATCCAAGGTGGTGTGAAATTCTAAATAACAACACATCATGGAGCCGAGTATACCTCACAGAGAAAGAATGAGCAGAAAATATGAATTACAATGAAAATTGCAGTAAAAATGAGCAGACAATTAATCATGCATGAGAACTCAGATAGGAACAGAATAATGTCACATGATAAATAATCATTATAGTCAACAATGATATTACAATGGAGAGAATTCAATTCACTTAGGAGAATTCAAGTCTCGGTCTGTCTAGCATAGGAATTGTCACCATTGGAGTGCTTTGAAAGTCCCAAACTCAACTCAACTCAACCTAAACTCAGTTAACTGAAGCTACTATCATTTAACTGAACAAGGAGGGTGCAATCATGAGTTTTTCATGCAAATCACTAAAAACTTGGCGCACGAGGACACAAACAATGGCAATTGGAGCATAAACCCCTCACAAGGGTCAGCTAACTCAGGTGGACTGAACCAAATCACTGAGTTGGCTCCTGAAATGTAGTGAAATACCTCTAGTGGTCATAAAATGATGCATGCAAGGCACATTAGGTGGCTAATGGGTCATAGATGACCTTTGCACACCATTAAGGGGAAAATGACACCATCAACTGCTAGGTAAATGAAAATAATGCTAAGTAGGACAAGGATGGAGTATTACATATCCTAACACCCCCCCTTAATCCAAACTTGGACATCACGGGCCCTGGTTACTAATACCAAAGGTCACCCATACAATCAAATAAATGATAAAAGAACTGATCATTAAACCAAGGAAATGGGGGAAAACCTCAAGGGAAAAATATCCCCCCTAAAAAATGAGCAGTAGGAAACTCAAACAACCTTCACATGTGCAAAAAATTTGTGAGTGAAAGACTTTGTAAAAATGTAGGCAATTTGCTCCTACGTAGGATAGTAATACAGGTGCTAGATCTGGATTTGGGTCTGGATCTACTCCTCTGATGTACCTCCCACTGTGTCGAAGTTGTATTTGTTAAAACAAGTCTTTCAGAAAACATCTTTGAAACAGGAGTGAATGGCTCATTGTAGTCAAAATCATGAACCTTTTAGTACCCTTTGACACCCAACCGAGCTTTGTACTTGGTTGTAGATCCATCATAGCAAGTCTCTTCGAAGGATTGTGGATCAAACCCCACCATCATGTAGCACCTCTCTGAGAGAAGTGGATCTATATGGCATAGTGCAATGTTTGCATGATACTGAGATTTGTTTGTTTTATAGTCAGATGGATTCCCAACTATGTTCCCATCGGCTTCAATGAATTTGTGAGCCCATATTGGCCTTGGACATGGATTGGGAGCAGTGGCTAGATATGGATCTGGATATACTTGAACTTCATACTCAACATCAAGATCTTGGTCCTCATCTTTAGAATCTGAAACTGGATCATCAGAAGAGACATCATTTTGATCTTCATCAGATGCCAATGGAGTAGGTAGATATTATGGAAAAAAGTGAGAGAATTCATATGCCTTTGAGGCATGGTTTGCATACCCTTTCGCTATAATATTCCCAGAAGAGATCTCTGCAATCTCAATTGTGTCAGGACCAGAGACAATTTTCTTTGGTGAACCTGTGTGAGTCATCTAATAAACAAACAACAAATTTGCTGACAAAGAAGGCACAAATAAAACATTTTTGAACTTTCCATGCTCTAGTTGTATTATGCCCTTCCCTGCAACAGAGATTTGAGAATCATCTACCATGTGAATACTAGGACCATCATTGAGATCCAGAGAAGAAAATGATTCTTTGGAGGCAACGATGTGGTTGGAGGCTCCAGAATCTATGAGGATTCAGGAAGGCTTGTTATTGTGAGAATCCAGCCTTCAGTGCATGGCATCCCTCACGATCATCTCTCTCACTTCCAAAATGAGTCTATCTTGCCCCTTCTGGAAGGGAAATGTTGTGTTTTTATAGAAGTTTCTTCATTTTATCTATATTCTTATCCATGCATGAACTCTTTGGATGGTTTCCTTTCTTGCAATAGGAACACTTGGTCTTCTCAAACCTATGTTGCTTATCCTTCTTGGAGCTAGAGGCTCCTTCCGATGGATTAGACTTTGCATTCTAATTGGATTCAAATTGGTTCTTCTCCTTGCCTTTCTGCTTCCCTTTTGAATTTTCACTTTTTGACTCCCCAACCATAGGAGCCTGATTTTTAGATGCTTGCAAAGCACCCATCCGAATTAGTTTGTCTTGTTCTTGGATGAGAGATTCGATGAATGCATCTAAAGAGGGCATTTTCCAACCAGGGATTGAAAATCTCCCTGAATGGAAGGTAGAAACAAAAATGGAAAACTCTAGACCAAGCTTGCTTAGAATGGATAGTACCAGCTGCTCATCCTTCTTCTCAATGCCACATTGCTTGCATTGCATGACCAAAGATTTGAATTTATAAAAGAATTGTTCTATAGTTTCGAAACTGTTGGGTTGAAGAGTAATTAACTCATTCTCCAGAATATGGCCCCTCAACTCATGTTGTTTGTCGAAGACGGTCTCTAGATTCAACCAATGATCCAGATCTTGGAAGCTGAGAACCAGAATGCTTGAATGTCGAGAGAGGAGGAGATTAAGCATGCAAATTTGTCATAAAATTCACATGAAAACCCTAATATTGCATAAGAATAAGCATGAACAAAAACATATGAAGTGAATGGGAGGTGAGGCTCAAAGAGGAGCCCCACCTCTTAAACTAATTACCAATAAGTCACTCAGATCTAATTAATCTCACAATGAACAATAGAAAATAGGAGAGAAACCAAATGAGTAACTTGTTATTATGAGAAGGCTTGCTAGGCCTTTATATAGCATTATTACAATGTGTCTTGAGACCATAACATGGGCCAAAACTATGTGCTACCAAATACCATTGATGAGAGAGGGTGGCCTCACAATTTAATACTTTTATGGCTTATACATCCGAATTTAGACCATATGCCCCCTAAAATTCAGATCATTCCTCCCCCCTTAGAAAATGATGGTCCCCATCATTTCATGCTAAAAAGAGACCCATAATTACAATGTGCTAGTTACCAATGAAGATAAGGGTTTTGTGTGGTTGACCCATAACTGTGGGTTTTGCAAGGTTGACCCATAACCGTGGATTTTTCAAGGGTGACCCATAACCATGATGGCAATGACAAGCTTGATTCCAATGAAGAGAAGAGTTTTGTGTGGTTGACTCAAAACCATGGGTTTTGTGTGGTTGACCCATAACCATGGTGGCAATGACAAGCTTGTTTCCACTGAAGAGAAGGGTTTTGTGTGGTTAACCCATAACCGTGGGTTTTGTGTGGTTGACCCACAACCATGATTACAATACATAAATATGGGTTTTGTGTGGTTAATCCATAACCATGGGTTTTGTGTGGTTGACCCATAACCGTGATGACGTTAAGATTTTTAAAAAATCGAAAATTCATGATCTTTGGTGCAGTTGATGTTTTGCTGCAAATCCATTCATAGCTTCTGATGCATGTACTGAAATTGAATTCTATTGAAGACCCATTTGAGATCTCGAAGAGACCTTTCCATCCATATAACATATTTGCTCTGGGGTGGCCCAAAGATTGAGAAAATGTTTGTTGAAGTTTAAGAGATGCGTGCACACTATTTTGCAGACATATGTTGCTTCAGTCGATGATATCTCTCAAACCAGAAAGCCAAATGGCAAACCACAAAATACCCATTTTATATGACGGAAAGAGATTTGCAATGAGCTATGGTAGATCCTTTGAGACATTCTGTGGAGTCTGTAGCACTTGTTTAAAGTTGTTGTACGTCCGGCCGCATTATGCACAAACACTTGCTACTTCAAACAAGCATATCTCACAAACCGAGAAACGAAAGGAAATTCCATGAAATACCCATTTGAGCTGACGGAAATACCTTTCTGATGAGCTATGGTAGAGCATCTAAAACGTCCTGTGAAGCCCATGGAACCTGTTCAAAGTTTGCTGAATGTGAGAGTGTTGAGTATAGAGATGCCAAGGGTTTGTAGAGAAGCATGGGTTGTTGTAGAGGTTGTGGAACCTCCGTTGAACCCGCATAATGCTTCAAAATATTGTCCCGATGGAGAGTGTACCCGCTCTGATACCACTGATCCAGATCTTGGAAGCTGAGAACCAGAATGCTTGAATGCCGAGAGAGGAGGAGATTAAGCATGCAAATCTGTCATAAAATTCACATGAAAACCCCAATATTGCATAAGAATAAGCATGAACAAAAACATATGAAGTGAATGGGAGGTGAGGCTCAAAGAGGAGCCCCACCTCTTAAACTAATTACCAATAAGTCACTCAGATCTAATTAATCTCACAATGAACAATAGAAAATAGGAGAGAAACCAAATGAGTAACTTGTTATTATGAGAAGGCTTTCTAGGCCTTTATATAGCATTATTACAATGTGTCTTGAGACCATAACATGGGCAAAAACTATGTGCTACCAAATACCATGGATGAGAGAGGGTGGCCTCTCAATTTAATACTTTTATGGCTTATACATCTGAATTTAGACCATATGCCCCCTAAAATTCGGATCAACCAAACCTCTCTTGGAGTCTTCAATCCATTGAGGTGGAAGAGTATATCTCTGGAAATATGAATACACATGAAACCAAATGCTTCATCCAATCTATTCATATACTTAGCCTTCTCAAGAGCTGCTTGAGGTTCGACCTCCTTTCCCATTGTGACCCTGTACAGTGACTTGTTGCACAATACCATCTGCATATCATCCCTCCAATCAAGATAATTGAAGGGTGTCAGGATCCTAGGAGCCATAGGAACATTCGAATTCTCCATATGAACTGCGGCTACTGCTGCACTGAAAAAATTTCAATATCCTAAAAAAAACTCTCATTTTTTGGAGATAGAATACTACTGAGCACTGCTTTAGGACAATATGCACATTTTTCTAGATCCTTCACACTTGGCTAGATCTCAAAGGATTTCTCCAATGAATTCAATGCAATGGCACCAGGATTTGATGTGGAAATCCAGAGGATTCTGGTGCACTACTTAAAGCAGTTGCTCAACCTATGCTCACTGAGCTCTGATACCATTTGAAATTCTAAATCAAATCATGGAGATGAGTATACCTCACAGAGACAGAATGAGCAGAAAAGATGAATTACAGTGAAAATTGCAGTAAAAATTAGCAAACAATTAATCATGCATGAGAACTCAGATAGGAACATAATAATGCCACATGATCAAATAATCAGTATAGTCAACAATGATATTGCAATGGAGAGAATTCAAATAATCTAGGATAATTCGATTCTATGTCTGTCTAGCATAGGAATTGTCACCACTAGAGTGCTCTGAAAGTACCAAACTCAACTCAACTCAACCTAAACTCAGTTAACTAAAGATATTGTCAGTTAACTAACCAAGGAGGGCACAATCATGATTTTTTCATAAAAATCATTCAAAAAAGTTTGCACGAGGCCACAAACAGTGGCAATTAGAGCATAAATCCACCACAAGAGTCAACTAAGTCAGATGGACTGAACCATATCACTGTGTTGGCTTCTAAAATGTAGGGAACTGCCTCTAGTGGTCCTAAAATGATGCATGCAGGGCGCATTATGTGGCTAATGGGTCCTATATGACATATGCACACCATTAGGGGGAAAATGACATCATCAACTACTAGGTAAATGAAAATAATGCTAAGTAGGACAAGGATGGAATATTAAATATCCTAACAGGTGGAAGGAATCCTATCATGGAGGCATCTCATGTCCTTGGGCTAAAAATAACAAATCTATGACAACCTACGACATATATGACAACTTACGACAAGAATCAGGTCCTATGATAGCTTATGACAACTTATGACATCCTATGACATGTTGGAGGTCCTAAATTTAGCCAAGGAGGGCGCTAGAGGAGAGGGGCGGGCCCACATGCTAGTGTAACTTCCCCAAAATAAAGCTAAGCCTCTCTAATTCGAATTTGCAAGGTAGATGAAGTTATTGTTTGGAAAAATAACATTATATAGGAAGTAAATGAGTCCCAAGGTGTCATTCTCTCATAAAAATAACATTCATTAATATTTTATTAAATATTTGTGAGAGAATTCTAGAATGAGGGGTAAAAGCTCCATGAGGATTTATAAAAAGGGGTGAAGACATAAGTGAGAGATATTTTCATCACTTGAATTTTGGTATTGGAGAGCCATTGAGCTTCTCAATCTTGGGAGATGTTCCCCTTTCTACAAAACTAGTTTTGGTGGTGAAATATTCCACCCTAGCTAGCAAGAGAGTAGAAATCACTCAGATTTATAAATTGTGCTTCATGTGAATGAGAGCTAAGGAGAAATCACTCAGATTTATCAAGTGAGATTCAGTTGATGTATATCTTATTCTATTGCTGGTTTTAATTCATCTACAAGTGTTTGGAATTTCAACTTGTAGCAGTAGAGGTTTATGGTGTTTTTCGAGCATTTTGGTGTTGGAGTTGTGGGTTCTTGCTCAAGGAGGGTGCACCATTGGATACATTTTAAATTTAAGAGGAAATTATTGGGAATTACATGACCTCTATGTGACAGAGTGCACAATTTTGGAGGCTTCTCTATCATTTGGAGGTGTTTCTTGTTGATTTGGAGCTTGGATCAGTGAAGGAGGGTCGAAATGGTGGTTTTGGTTTCGACACTTACGAGAATTTATAGGATGTGAGATCTATTCCATTGTGTTCAAAGCATTGTTTCTATTGGGAAACACTTTTTTTCACTCAAAAATGTGTTCAGATGATCGAGATATGCCCATTTGATAAGATCTACTCCATTTTGTATCTCTTCTGGTAGAGGTTCGAACTTGTACAATTGTAATTGATTATTTCATGAGTTTCGATATTTGTAAGAGACACGTATTGTTGTAATTAGTTTCATTAATGTTCACATACAGTGAATAATAAATATCCAAGTGTTTTCCTCATATGGTGTTCATATTTAAGTAACCGGTGATTCCATGTATAAATATTTCTTATATGGCTATCTAATTTACAGTACTGATTGTAAAAATTTAATAGATGTCCCCTGAGGTATGTTATTGAGTCATTGATCTATTTTTGGATTTATTTGAGTCTCATTGAATATTTTTGTAAGGATTAGAGTCGATTAGGAGGTGTTTGGGTCAAGTTGAAAAACTAGTATTCCTATGTGGAGAAATCGAGCTAGTTTCTCATTAGTCTTGAGAGGGTGTCTTTCATACTTCTTTGGAAGTTCTACAGAGTATATAAATGGGTCATATAGTTTCATTTGAGTCTATTTGATTCCATTGAACTAATATTGGGATAATTTGAGTCGCTCTGGTATTGTTTGGGAAGAGTTGGAAACCCCGTGTTTGGTGTGGCCAAAATTGAACTAGTGTTCCTAGTTTCTTTACCAGCTTCCAATTTTATATCAGATCTGATTTGGGACACATATCAGTGGACTCTAAACACATTAATGAGCTGCACACCTTTAATGGACATCATAAATACACATACAATCCACTATTGTTGAATGAGAACATCTCATATGCCTTCATAAGCCACTGTTTGGGAAAAAGTTGAAAATCAACATAATTAAAGTCGAAACCTTGGAGATAATATTCCTAATTTCTGATTGGGGATATTACAATTTGGCATGGTATTGTGCACCCAATTGTGCCAATTTTGTCCAGGAGGTGAATGGAGATCTTGAGAGGAGAGTTTAGTGATACAGTGGAGAGACTGTTTTCCATTTAATTCGAATACCTAAGGAGGGGATTCTAATTGGTATCTACACCCAAAAGCTCAAGATTTGTTTTGCAGGGAGAAGAGATTTTTTTTACCACAACTTTTTCGGGAAAGAGAGGGGGACAATTATGTGAAGAGATTGTTTTGTTGTTCTTTGTCTTGCAGGAGAGGGGAAAATCGTTAGCAAGAACTTATTATGTGTTGCACTTGGACTTGCATGAGAGGGGGACAATCCTGAGCAGGAGATCCTGTGTGTTTCACTTTCCTTGTAGAAGAGGGGGACAATCCTAAGCAAGGAATCCTACTTGTTGTGTTTTTTTTTGCAAGAGAGGAGGGGGATCATGTGCAATAGATTTTAGTTGCTACAATTGGTCTTCCAGGAGAGGGGGGGAATTATGTGAAGGAGACCATACTAGACGTAGCTTGACTTCCAGGAGAGGGAAACAATCCTATGGAATAGATCTTAGTGATCACAAGTTGTATTCCAAGAGAAGATAAATCATGTGTTGTATCTATAAGGTTGAGACCTAAGTTTTTTGTTATTCTTAGGGATCGAATTGGGAAGAGTCCCTTTCCCTATGAAATCCAAGACCTCAGCTTGGGGGTGACCTTCTCAACAAATTTGCTTGACAATGTCTAAATATGGGAGGAAAGTTGTCTAGTTGATGCGAGTTGCACCCTATAAAAAGATAAGTATTCATACTAGATAAATCTCTTTATGTATGTATATGTACATGTTCCCATGGATGCTGATATATATCTATCATTATATGCTTTTAATTTGTATTCATGTCCATGGTGATTGGCTAACTAAATGTTGATAAATTGACAGCTCACAGAGCATGTATGTGGTTGTGCTAATCTAGCAGTTAGAAGCTAGTTGCTTTTAAAAATTATGATCATTAGGAGGTATGATTTTAGGGCAATCCATATGACCATGTATGGTTGTTCTAGATAAAAACTTCCATTTGGGTTAATGGTTGTTATTTAATGCGGCGAATTCTGATAAAAGTAGTGATATAATTTTGCTATTTAAGGTAGAATAGATTGCTGATTTATTTGTTGCTTTAGAAGCTAGTTTTCTTATGAATTATGATCATTCAAGGATCTGATATTTGGACAATCCATATGGCTGTGTATGGCTGTTATGGATCATATCTTATATGGGGTTTATGGATGATAATTTTATGCATTAGATCTGATATACATTAGTGTATAATTCATCTTTAAAGAAATATAGAAATGTTGATTGGTTACTGTTCTAAATGGAGTTCCATGAATGTACGTAAATCTGATTTATTTAGTTGGTTATATGGAGACAAGCGACTTTCCATAGGTGAGATGAAATTTAGTAAACATATGAAGAAGTTCTGGTTTGGATGTATTCATGTTTCATTACACTTCATTGCATGTAGAATGAGGATTTGTTGCATTGGAAGGGCCATCTTCCTTATAGGTGGTTGATTGTTTTAAATAGTTTTGATTTGATTGGCGTGTTAGCCTAACCCTGTAGAGTATTATTCCTTTGTGCATAGATTAGATTCAACCTTCCCCTTTGATAATAATTAGTACCCAAACTTGGTATGGTGTTCTAGGGTTGGGTATGTTACATGTAGAATGGATGGGTCTCATGGCCTCATGGAATTTTTGAATCCCAAAAACAAAGGACTTATGTCCTCACAATTTTTTTTATATATCAAGGGACATGCATAACATGCATGAGGTAATAAACACCAACAAATTCCCTATAGGGTAAATTTTTACCAATGAGTGGTATTTGGGAATTAATTTGGTGCTTGGTGTACCATGGGGGAGTTGACTAGGAGTAGGAGCCATGAACATAGGTCCTAATGGTTTGTAATAAGGATCATGGACCATGCAATGGGAACTTAAGCATTGTTATTACTCCTAGGTGAGTAGAGGACCTTTAATATTTTATGTGTGGTGCTTTGAGGCATTATTACTATCCTTGTATGCATGTAAGTCTTGGTTAGGTGTTATGGTGTAAGTTTCCTAACAAAACCATGTATAGGTCCTTGAGAACCATGCCTAGTGCTCTAAGCATATAATTCTTGATTAGGGATTATGGCCTAAGTTTCCTAACACAACCATGTCTAGGTCCTTGAGAACCATACCTAGTGCTCTAAACATCTAGTTGGAACCTATATCCTCACTCAAATGCCAATGATATCCTTAGGAGTTCCCTTGTGCCAATTCAATTTATCTCTATGCCAATGTGCAAATCAAGTTGGTACGTAGAATCTTGGTAGGAATAATTATTGCCTATTATCTATATGTATTTTTAAATTAAAATTCCCCTTCGCCCTATCTATTCAACTTCATTCATTCTAAAATACATAAATATATAACTATATATTTTATGCTCTCCTATGATGTGCTAGCACACAGTTATTTTGATGAACTTCGAATAGCTATTACATGAAGGCCCCATACATAATTAAATTTAAATCTTGAAATTTTGGGAAACCTCTCTAGAGATCCCTATATGGACACATTAATATCTTCTCTCAAATCCTCCATAATCATGAGAAGATATTTTTACTTGTCGTTCGACCCAACCCTAGTTTTCCACACTTATTTTATGCATTGAATGCAAGACCAAGATCAATGGTTTTTTTATTATTGTGCATTAGAATTAAAAATAACAACGAATAAGTCACATAGGATTCACACAAGTGGGACAATGCTCACACCAAAAAATGAATTAATCTAATAAATTTCATACAAATATATAGGCTAAGAGAGCCTCTACAACCTCTTGAAACTGTGGATCTGGAAACCACTTGTGAGATAGAAAACAAATTCAGCTACAACAACTTGTAATAAGACACAAAAAAACCTGGAACAACCTATAATCATATACTAATTATTTCATTTCAACATTATTTCTCCAGCACTCCCCCTTAATTGAGAAATGAGTTCTCTACGACACCTGATGATTTCTAAATATTTCAAACTTTCCCTTTCCAAGAGGTTTTATGAAAATGTCAACCACATTTTCATCTGTATTACAATAGATTACATCAATCTCCTTGGACTATATCTTTTTGCCTACAAAATGATGCTGGATCTCAATATGTTTTGATATAGCATGATACACATGATTGCTGGCTAGCTTGATGGAACTTTGGTTATCACACTTGATCATTGTTGGACTGCTTGTTCTTCTCCTACTTCTTCAAGAATTTGTCACAACCAAACAACCTCACAAGTGGCACTACATAAGGCTTTGTACTCGGATTCAGTTAATGACAAAGAAAAAGTTGCTTGTTTCTTGCTACTCCATGATAGGATCCCTGAACTAATTTTGAATGCAGAACATGTGGTTGAATTTCTATCATCGGGATTTCCAGCCCAATTTGAATCAGAATGACCTGCCAAATCAACATCAAACTCATTGGTATATTCAATACCAAAATTAATAGTCCCCTTCAGGTATCAAAGGAATCTCTTTGTTTCTTTCCAGTGGCTTTCACGTGACTTAGTCATGAACTGACTAATAATGTTGATAGAGTATGCAATATCTAGCCTAGTTGTAGTGAGATAGTTCAAACTTCCCACTAGTTGTCTATATAGAGTACCATCCACCTATTTTGTGTCATCATCACTGTAGATTTTAGAATTATGTTCTAATGGAGTACACAATGCCTTGCATTCATTCATATGAAACCTTTGAAGTAACTCCCTTGTGTATTTACGTTGTGTGACCAATGTCTTACTAGTTTCTCTCCATACTTCAAGGCCTAAACATTAATGCAAATCTCCAAGATCCTTCATCTCAAACACTCGCAACAATTGTTGTTTGATTTCTTCAATCAATTTAGAAGCACTTCTTGTTATGCTAAGGTCATCAACATACACGAAAATCAAAGCAACATGTCCCTTCTTATATGTCTTGACATATAGGTTAGGATCACTTTTACTTTTCACAAAAACTTGTTGGGAGAAGAACGTGCCAATATTTACATACCAAGATATTGTTGCTTGTTTCAATCTATATAATGATTTATTTAAATTGCAAACAAGATGTTCTTAACCCTTTTTAAAAACCTTCTGGTTGAGCAAGATACAATTCTTCCTTCAATTCCCTATTCAGAAAAGTAGACTTAACATCCACGTGATGCAATTTCTAATTATGTTTTGTAGCTAATGCAACCATTAATATACTAGTGTTCATCTTGGAAACATGTATCTTGGAAACAAGTACAAAAGTGTCTTCATAATCAATTTCCTCTTTTCGTGAATATCTTTTACAACCAATCTAGCCTTATATTTATCATCCTACGATAATTAAATTTGGATTTGAACAACCATTTGGATCATATGGGAATTTTATTCTCAGGCATCTCTATATTTAATTTCCATGTTTCATTCTTCATTATAGAATTATATTCTTCTGCCATAGCATTCATCCATTCTTTTTGTTCTTTAGCTTGTTCAAAATTCAAAGGTTCTACAAAATTCATTACCTAAGTCATTAAGGCATAATATTTAAACCTTACAGGTGGTTGAGTTTGTTGTGTTGACCTCCTTGGTGCTACAATTCCTATTGGATTCCCAACAAATATTCTTCTTCATGAAACTTTATCGCTTCTTGGAGAATCCTCGCTACTCAAAGTGTCCATGTTGCTTGGATCTTCATCCTCTTCATGTTCTTGTTCCACATCTACATCTTCTTCAACATAGTCACAAGGAACATGCCATGCATCTAACTGTCCACCTTATGAACTTCATATGCTTCTTCATGAAATAATACATATCTACTTGGAAAAACTTGGTGTGTTAGGATACAACATCTTGTATGCTTTGTGATCATCATAGTAACCAATAAAAATGCATTTGATTGATTTTGCGCCTCAATCTCTATCCTATCATCTTTAGGAATGCAAGAAAAATGTTTACTTTCAAATACTCTTAGATGACTTACTACAGGATTATAACCATAAAGAGCTTCAAAAGGAGTTTTATGGTCTAAAATTTCAGTTGGACTTCTATTTTTCAAATAAACAGTAGTACTGATTGCTTCAACCCAAAACCCATTAGTAAGATTTTTACCTTTGATCATGCTCTATGCACATTCAACCAAGGTTCTATTCTTCCTTTCAACTACACCATTTTGCTGAGGATTATGCGACATTGGGTGATGTTGCTAAATTCCATTGTCCTTGCGGTATCTGATGAAGGCCCTTGATGAATACTCCCCCCCTTGATATGATCTAAGGATTTTGATGTACTTTTCTGTTTGCATCTCAATGAAGTTTTTATATTCTTTAAAATACTCGAAGACATCACTTTTGTTCCTCATAAAATAAGCCCAAGAATACTTAGTATTATCATCAATAAAGATTAGGAAGTAGTATGCTCCACCAAGTGACCTTATTTGCATGGAGCCACAAACATATGTATGCACATGTTCAAGAATATCTCTTTTCCTTTTATCTGTATGAATAGGAAATTCTTCCCTACGTTGCTTACCAAGTGCACACCCTTCACATGTAGTATGTTCATTCTTAACCAATAGAAGTCCGTTCCACCATTCCTTGTTTTTGAAGTAGAAACAAATTATTATAATTTAAATGACCATACCTTTGGTTCCATAACACTTCTTTTGACATGGTTGTACATTCCAACGCTTGAAGAACCTTAATTGTCACATCCAACTTGTATAATCCTCCCAGTCTTACTCCTGCAAACACCTTGCAATGATCCTGCATATCCTTCACAAAATAATGTGAATTAAACAAATTCTACCTTCATATCCTGATATGTTATGGTGGACAAGGAGATTAAGTTCTTGTTTATACCATGTACATGCATCACATTTCGTATATGATTAACACTACCATTTGGAAATTTCACAAATATATCACCATATCCTTTAATTTGATGTGAGCGATCATCCACAAGATATATATTGGCACCATTATTAGTCTCCTGATAATTTTCAAACCGGTCCTTATTACAAGACATATGTATGGAGGCACCAGAATCAACAAACCAAGCATTAGAGTTACGTGTTTCAACTGACAAGGAAACATTTGAAATAAGTAATATGATATTTTGGAAGTTATCATTCACTCTTTCCCCTCTTTCAGGAAAAATGACCAGTATGCCTTATATTTTTATGTTTGGACTCATTAGACTTCTTTTTCCAACAATCTCTAGCAACGTGTCAAGGCTTACCACAGTAAAAAAAAATGTTCATTCCTTTTAGCATTTGCATCAGGCTTTGGTGACTTCATACCTTGATGTGTTTTTGCATGTGGCGGCTTACCTCCCTTATTTATTTCCAATGGATTAAATCGGTATGGTTTGTTTTCCTTTTCCAATAACACCAAATCTAAACTTGATGTCCAATTAATATTTTTTCTATGTTCTTGTAAAAGAATACCTGCTAGTTATTCAAATGTATGAGCATTTTCCCAAGCTACATTAAGACCTATAATAAACATTTGGTATTCTTCCAACATCCCCTTTAATGTGACGATGAATAGATCAGTACTAGAAACCTTCTCGCCAATATCACCAAGCTTGTCTTTCAATTCTTTAATTCTAGAAATAAAGCTATTAACATCTGCATTCTCCTCCATTTTAATTGAAAGCAATTTATTTTTTAAGAACAAAACTCGGTTTGTATTGGATGTTTGATACAAACCTTTAAGAGTATCCCATGTCTCTGTGGATGTCTTGCAGTTGCTTATATGTGGAATGATATTATCCTTCATAGACATTATGAGAAGCACTTTTGCTTTGCTTTCTCGATGCTCCCAATAATGAACTGCATTAGCAGGGGTTTCAGGTTTAACTTATTTTCTAGAAACAATGTTCAAGACCATTGTTGCTTCCATCAAGGTTTGAATTTTGAATTTCCAATTTACATAATTGGAACCATCCATCTTATTCAATTCATTCAGGTATGATTTAGCCAAAGTGTTATCCATCTTCTAACACACAAAAAAAAACTTTCCCGTAGCAATAATTAACAACTTTCAAAGAAAATGATTGAATTACCTCCAAGGATACGTCTTCACCTTTAGTCACTGCTGCAATCAATCTAAATAGTAGTTAGAGGGAAACAACCTTCTTCACACAGTCAACACATCTCTCTTTCCTTTGGAAACTTCACGAAAGTGATGGTTGTCTCTTTCCTTTGGCAGATCCATGCAGGAAACTCCACACAGGCGACTCCATCAATAACGATAACAATCAATACCAGCTTCTCTTTTGTAGGCTTCTTTATTTTTGGCCTTCACCCAGACGACGATTTATTTCACAAAGCACGTCTCTATGCTCCTCAATCTGGATGAAAACTTATTTTTGTCCCTCTTTGGCTCTTTATCTACATATCTCTACTCTTTACTGGTGGCTCATAGAACAACTCCCAATCACATAAAAACAATATCTAGTTCATTTCTCTAACACAATTGCTTTCCTTTGACAAAGGTGCTCTCTTCTTTTCAATTGACAGGTATTCCCTTAGCAGAAACACATTCACCCTCTCACTGGCATACTCCCCACACTTCAACGGTAGTTCAATTCTTCTCACAAATAATGGATTTTCCAAAAAATAAAGCCTGGTCATGATCTTTGCATAGAAAGGAAGATCAATAATATTATATGCCAACTTCTCCTTGGTGACTCCTTTATTAATGAAAATTTACAAGACCACCCATTCCTTTTTTTCTTCACGGTAAATGACATCAACAGTGAATTGTGTCTCCTCCACACAAGATTTCCTTTACACAATGATTTTATTATTAATGCCATTGATTGGTCGATTGTTTGTGAATTGTGTCAGGCAGACACATTGCAGGAAGACCATGTGTTATGGCCTGCAAGAGCTAAACATCATGAGAAGGACCTCATGTTTTGGGAATCTAGTTTCCGTATGAAACATATTTGAGAAATTCTAATTGAAATTATTATGATGTCATCTCATGTGGACTGCATGATTTTGTGTAATGTAGGTGATATGGTGAAAAAAATTCCATTGGGGCAGCTGTCGGTTGCTAAAGCTGAAAATGAAAAGGAAATGCCAAGAGTGGCTTGGGTTTGAGAAACCCTACAAAATTCCGTATGTGTGCTTGAATCTACATAGTGCTATTAAACCCAGTAAGAGCATGGGTGCTCAGGAAGATTGCATGGGAATTGGTAGCCTTTCTATGCTCACATTGAAGAGCACTGGAGGGATGGGTATGCTAGAGGGACTATGTAGCAAAGAAGGGGTACCATCCTTGTGTTGTGTGAGTGGGTATTGTGGGGCCATGATAGCCTATAGTCAAGTGAGTCACCTATGGAGTTCCTAGAGGGGACCACTGGTTTGCATAGGATAATGAGCCACGTAATTGTATTCTGTTGTTTTATTTCTTGATAAACCCAGTAGAGACACAGACTTGGAAATGGTTAATTGTATGCTTGATAAACCCAGTCGTAGAACTGACTTAACATACTGGTTAATGGTTGTAGTATGCTTGATAAACCCAGTCGGAGAACTGGATTAGCATACTGGTCAATGGTTGTTGTATGCTTGATAAACCCAGTCGAAGAACTAGCTTAGCATACTGGTTAATGGTTGTAGTATGCTTGATAAACCCAGTTGGAGAACTAGCTTAGCATACTGGTCAATGGTTGTTGTATGCTTGATAAACCCATTCTGAGAACTAGCTTAGCATATTGGTCAATGGTTGTTGTATGCTTGATAAACCCAGTCAGAGAAATGGCTTATACTGGTCAATGGTTGTTGTATGCTTGATAAACCCAATTGGAGAACTGGCTAACATATCGGTTAATGGAATGCCTGATAAACCTAGTCAGCGTACAGGCTTGGCATTGGTTATTTGAATGATGTGGTGCAGCCAGTGTGCTAGCCTAACATTTGTTTTATACATATGCACAAGTGATCTGAGGCTTGTAGAAACTTCGTTACCTTTTGATGCACACCCTAAAGGGCACTAGAAGGGGTGGGTATGCTCAAGGGATTGTGTAGAAGAGAAGAGGTACCATCCTTGTGTTGGGTGGGGTAGGTCTTGTGGGTGCCATAGTTGTCTGAAGTCAATGTGGGATACTTGTGGAGCTAAAGGAAGATGCTCATGCAGATAAGTATTTGGTTTATCTTGCATCTTCTTGCTTATTTAATGTGAATATACTTGTGTATATGATTCGACTATGGTTTTTAAACTCTTGTTAAGAGATGAATCCTATGAGAATGGTTTTGACATATGAATTGACTCAATGTTTGAAGACATCTTAAGGATGCAATGGACATGTGGTTGTACTAAAAGGCTCAGTATGAGCAGCTACAGATCGAAAAAGAGATCCAATTGGTGTTGATGAAGAGAGAGAAGGGAGTTTCAATTGCAGTTGGAAGGAAGGACATGGAACCTTGCTAAAAATAAAGAGAACACCGAGGACGGTGTTATTCCAAAGGGGAGAGGATTGTAATATCCTGATTTTGACCCCATTGCATTAAAAATGTAAATGATGTAATATTGTTATAAAATCGTGGTGAGGAGCTCAAGGCCAAGGCCCCACCATCGATTTAGTGTTAAAATTGATGCATATGGTTTGTGTGCTATCCAGGAACAATAGAAATTGTAAATATCATGTAAATATGCATTTTAATAAAATACCCACAACTAGCTATGCAATGCAATGCAACAAGAGTATGGGGGCATGATTTTTACAGGGAATTGGAGGGGAATATTCAAACCCTTGAACCAATCAAGTCAATACAAGTGTTAATGAGAGAACCCATGGACTCTCAACTACCCATTTTGACTTATGTACCCAATCATTTAATTCTTCCAAGAGTTGGTTGAGATAGTTAATGCATTGGGAATGGAGAGGTATGGATGTCCAAATTCGGGTATGGGAAAGCCACCATTTTTGGAAAAACATGTTTGGCTTCTTGGCAATAAAAGAGCCACGAAATTGATTCCCAAGCCATTATTCATCAACCAGTTTGGCTCTCCCACGAGTTTGAAACTACCTGGGCGTTTTTCTCCATGAAATTTATGTGTTTTCCTTCATTCTCAGTTGGGAGAAGGGCGTTTTTGTGATATAGAACAATGGGGAAGAAGAGGAATCCGTTTTGGGGGTCTTGGAAGGTTGTTTTTTCCCTCTTAATGCCCACATACCTATTGTGGAACTCATTTTTGCTCCTTGGGGTCGATTTCCCTTCCCACAATCTATTTTTTACTGGACACGATTTGGGGAAAACCCTTGGACATATTGCTTGTGAATCCCATAGCTAAAACTGTTTTCCTATGCCCAACACATGTGCTTATTGTGTGTGGGAGATGATGTTGTGGTTTGGGTTTTGGGAACCCATTGATTTGGCTATGCATGAGCTTCAATGTTCCCTTTCCTTGTAGAAATCATTCCTAGCTCGGGGGTGGCAGTTGTGTTGAGAGATTAATGAAGACAATTGGCCTATGGCTGGGTGTAACGTTGCAACTGCATATCTAGTTGCTCGGGAGAACTCATTTTCAAGACAAGTATTATCTATGTGTTTTACTTCTACAATGTTTTAATTATTTGAAGATTGTTATGATTATATGATGAATGCATGATGCAAATGTGTGTGGATAATGTTTCATTCCGCTATGTTTATTTGAGTATGAATTTGCACACATGTGTTTTTATTTATATGAATTTGATGAATGGGGCCGAGATTTTTTGAAAGCCCAATATTTGTAGTCATGTTCCCTTTCTTGCGTTGGATCCATGGGAGGGGAAGTGAAATTTCTTTCCTCTAATGACTCCATTCAAGTCCTTGAGACCCATCCGACACTATGCAAAAATATCTTGATTGTCTTCATATCCAACTTTTATGCCAAAGATCCATTTTAAAGGGCGTATGTTATGATTCATGGCCTTTATCATTGCTCATTATCTTAAAAGTATTATATTATGCTATAATTCCCTCAACTTCTTCTCCAAGTATGGTCCAAGACCCATCTCTAGTGGACAAAATCACATAACTCCACCCATATCCCACTTTAAGGATAATGATCTCCTGTACAGTGCTTGTATTTTGGTTTGAGGCCTTGTGTATGGTCCTTGGTCCCTAGACACTTCATATAGGGCTTGAGGGTTCTATTTCCTCCCACACCCATTGTTGATGCCTTGAAATCCATCCCTACTGTCCAAGGCCTTATATGAGCAATAATACTTAGCTTGGAGGCCAAACATCCCCTTTAAAGAAAGGGCTCATGTTATGGTTTGAGTCCTTATTCATGGAGCAAGATCCCTAGAGATTCATTGAGAGCCTAATTAACTTTTGTTCCTCCCCTTACAATAGTCATGCTCTTGAAACTTATCTATCATTTAAAAAACCCCATAAGAACACCCAAATACCATTGAACACCAAATATCATCACTAGAGGGGCTATCTGGTGTTTTGAGGTATCGATCATGACCTAAACGCATATTTTCTCTTATTTTTCAAAATAAACAATGTTTTGTACAAACATAAAACAATAATGACATAATCATGTAGATCTATTCAATACCTTTCCAACAAACTAAATAACTTAGAAAATTGATTCCTTGTAAAAGTGTGCGTGCATTCTTGTGCATGGCTACTTGGAAAAATATGTGGTTGTATGCTTGTTGGTTTGGAAGGAACCAAACCTATAGATAAAGGAATGAGTGCACATTCTTGTGAACGTGCATGCGTACTTGCATGAGTGTGCTCGTGAAATCTCCATTGTCGCTTTTGATGCCACCTACTTCATGGGAGAACCTGCAAACATAATAAGTTATTTTTAATATAAAGGGTTAAAACGCATTATGATGTTGGTTTATTTATTAGTATATTCATTTACAGTTATTATGATCTCGATGTTGACATAAATCTACAAATATTTTTTTTTTTCCTTTTTAAGGAAAAGCTTGCATGATACTATCCTTTTCTATGGAGTATCTATGGAGGGAAACTCAAAGTTAGTGAGATTGAGCTAGTTTAAATCCCTTGGTTGAACTAGAATAAGAGACCTCACAAGAAAAAATTGCTTAAAATAGTTCATTTGAGATGATTGAGACAATCCATTAGGATAAATATTTGAAAGACATGGGATGGATTTTGATCCACTTAAGTTTTATCAATCATTCAAGGTGGCCCCATCATGTTCCACTAATACTTCAAGGTGAACCATAGCTCCTTTTGATAACCCCATTGATAACAAGTTTTTTTTAATACGAAGGATTAGGATGAATCTATGCTAGTTTATTAAATATTATTTTATAGCTGTTATGGTTAGGTTTCTTTCTTTTTCACTGACTTCAACTTTTCTTTCATTTTATTTTTTTAGAAATACATTACCTTACACCTTTAATCACTATTTGCAGAGTGCAAATCACTCACCTCAATGCAATTAGAGTTCCATTCTCATTATGGCCTTCTAGTAGAGATAAAACCTCTCACATTTTATTAGTCCATGATTTGTATTGTGTTTATCCCATTGCTTCATAACTCCCTTGAAAACCCTTAATTTAGATTCCCAAATGTATGTTAGCAAGCCCAAGATATTGGAGATCTATTTTTCTTGAATAATGGCCATGACTTCTTCCCCCTTCAACCAAATAGGGTTGAATCGAAAAATGATCAAGTCCAAATCCTTTACTTCTATGAATGCTAGAAGAATGGGTTTGTGTTTCGAAGTTGCAAAAGGGATAATCCTAGAAAGTAAGGAGAATGTTTCCATCATAAAGGTGCTATGGATAAGAAAATGGTCAAGCCTCACCTCAATATGGCTTGGACCAAGCCTTTGATTGGACTAGGTATAAATCCCTTTTATTGGAGGAATGTCCACCAGATCACAATTTACTGTTAGATCTTCCAAGTGTACCCCAAACTAGTCTTTTACCATGCTACCTCCTCTTTTTTCCTTGTTAGATAGTGTGACATTAAATTCCATAGAAACAATGATTCTATTGGTTAAACCTTTCTCTTTCAATATGGATAGAGACCTTTAGATCTTGACTTCCTCATTGTACTAAACTAGTACAAAGATTTTGCATATTCTAATAGATTCTTTACTTTTTAAATTTTCTAGCCCATCCATTCCCATTATTGGGTTTCCATCTACCCTAATTTTCTAAATACCTTGGAATCCTAGAAGGTTTCAATGCTTGGTAAAGCACCACAAGCACTAACACTAAACCTTCATTGTTTTTCCAAATCTTTAATCCTTTTTTTTTTTGCTTAATTAACCTCCATCTTAGTCTCCTCAATTAGAACAAGAGAGATTTTTTTTCCCTAACAATGCCTCTTAGAGATTTTACTTTGCTTCTACTCCTGATACCTTCACAATTCCAAGAGACCATATTATTTATTTACTATTGGTTTGGATGGAAACTACACTCGCTTCTTTTTCATATTTCTTACTATTGGGGCTTCTTTATGAGGCATTCTTAAAAGAATCCAATGTGAATGGAAAATACTAGGGTATTTTTCTTTTGTAGTGATCTCTTTCTTATTGGCCTTTGAGGAATTCCTTCCAAACTTCTTTGGAAGTAATCTTTATTCCTCACATTTCTCTATTTCTCACTCATTTTGGAGTTCGGATTTTTTCATAGTCAAAATGCCACTAGTAGGAGTTGTAGAGCTCTTAACTTGAAGAGCCAACACTTCTATGTATGGATCAAAATGAATACATGCTATATTGGTTTCTTGAGAAGCAATTTCTTCTAAGATTGGTTGTTTTGGGACCTTGGATAAATTTCTTGAGGAAACTGTAAGAGTATTTGGATCCTATGCTTGAACATTAAAAAGCTCTTGTAGTTCAGGATTTGCACTCTCTTTGATATTTCTACCATTTTTCACTTGTTTCCAACCCCCATCATTCTCAGAGGCTAAGGGCTCTTGGTGGATTTAGGGTTTTTTTGAACCAGATGGAAATATTTATGGTAGATCTTGCATTTAAAAGAGAGTTTCCATTAGTCTAGCTTTTGGATATAAGTCCATCCATCCATATTGAAATTTCTGCTTTAAAAAATGCTTTATTCAATAACTATTTCAACACAAATTTAGACATAGACAAACAAAGTAGGATTTGGCTTGGATATGCCAATATATCACCTTAGAGTGCTCCTAATGGCTGCGAGGTCTTTACCACTCCAACAATGCAAGACAAAGTGAGGGAGATGAACCCAAAGAAGAATAGATGAAGGAATATATTTCAAGTACATCCCTTTGGCACTTACTTTTAAGGGCCATTTCTAGATATGAGATCATTATCCTATTTATTTTCAAAGAGAAAAACCAAATACCCTCTTCCACATTGAAGCATATCTCCCTTGATTAGATTCCTTAGATGCCTCAAGTCCACATCTCCATTGCTATGGTAGAGGGATATAGACCTGTAAATTTCCCAAGAAGGCATCATTCCCATAAAGTAAGGGCTTTGTGATGAAATGAAACAAAAGAGGGCTTGAGCTCAGTAATAGAGGCAAGCTTCACAAAGCAAGAAGACTAGAAAGAAGGCTTGGAGGAGGTGTGATATGGGGATACCAGAACTTGAAAAGGTTTCTCCTTCGAGGTCCACCAATCCCCCTAAATCCATGTCTGGGAGAGGCACCAAGGAAGGTTGAACAATGAGACTATGAGGCCAAGGTTGTTATGCGGCTGCTACCAGTGAATTTTGGCCAAGTTAGTGTAATCCTAGTTTACTCGACACAAATTCCACTAAATTATATATATATATAACGGTTAAGAACATGTGTTTCCTCCTCGAATTTCATAGATTCAAATATAGAGGGGGGTAGGGTATGTACACATTTGTAGCCTTTAGCAGTTATATTTTTGCGCAAAGGGGGTCCCTTGTCCCACAAATAGGGGAGTATCATACACCAAATTGGTTTTTGGATTGGCCGCATGTGACCATGGGGTGTTCACTCAATGTAAGTATGCCATAGTTCCTTCATTTATGTGATATTAAAGAATACCCCTAATTTCACTATGTATTGATAAATACCTATGTTGGCCCCCCCTCTCAATACATATTTCCAATTAAAAAAACCATATTTTTACTGGATACCCCTTTTTATACCCCCTCAATACCTATAAACCTCCCACACCCTACTCCCCGCATATATATATATATATATATTATAATTTCATCATTGAACATTTGCTTTCTTATAATAAAACTATTATCAAAGATATGGAAATTGATGTGTAGCATACACAAATAAAGAAGAAAGCGATTACATACCAGATTATGTACCGCACGCCTTCTAATCTGTTATGCCACGTGTCACCATTGTTAAAATGACAAAACAAGATACTCTTCTATTTGATCAATTTTTCCATGGATGGTCGCTAGCAACTAGCATTATTAAAATGGGTATTAATAACATAACCACATTGCTTATGATAACCACCTTGTTCACAATACCATCACTATATGATAACCACATTGTTTAAATGGGTATTAATGTAATATAATATTTTAAAAAAATTTATATTCTAAAAATTGAATAAAAAAACGTTTTTGTTATAATTCTTAAGCATGTCTAGATACATTTTAGAAGTGATGGAAAATAACCTGAATGAAAATTTATATCATATATAAAAACTACTTAGCCTCACAAATTTTAATTAATAAAAAAAATTATAATATATTCTTCACCTATAATGTTAATGAATCATTACAAATTATTTTCAATAAACATTTAAGTTATATATATATATATATATATATGTCGCTCATGTCACCACCAGGAATTGAATTTGGATAGAGAAGATAATAGTCCTTCACTCAAACCACTCAAGTTAAACTCAATTGATACATTTTAATTATAATATATTTGATAAATCAAAATAATTTGTAAATTTTAAACCACCATGGATGAAGTAAGCTTACTAAAAATATAATTTAAATCAATTAGGATGAAATAGGCTAGAGAGCCTCCCCTCCTACTTAGTAACACATTAGTGATGATTTTGATACATTCCTATTATGCATCCCTCCTACTTAGTAACACATGAGTGATACTGATTTTGATATATTTCTATTATGCACCTTAATCTTGTAGTTATTGCCTATTTTGAGATAAGTCTAGTTATTAAATGGTTTTTGTTTAATTAAAATAACATTTTATTTGGTAATATAATATTCCAGTGAATGCATGAAGTTGGTGAACTTTTTAAATACAATCTAGTATCTAAAAAACCGTCATGTATTTGAAAAATTTAGATTCAAAGAGGTTTATACATTTGAAAAATCTAGATTCAAGAAGGCTTTACAGCTCACTTAACCTGCAAAAGAACTCAATTGTGAGTTCTATTTCACCCAAACATGTACATAATCTAAATATATTAAGAAAATTAGTTCTTTCATAATGTGTGTGTTCTTGGCATGTAAAAATGTGACCAAGTTTTTAATAGCTATGATGATTGTATGGGACGTAAAAAAAATGCTACTTTAGCGCCAATAACCCTAGACTTAGGTCCTTATATTCACTTCTAATACTCATTAACTATGAAAAGGATGTAAACGATAAAAATATTCATATATGGAGAATGTTTATTCTATAAAATTGGATATGGGCATGATTTTCCTGGTTTGTCTTCCATAAAACAAAGGCATCATCTTTAATAATTTTCTCAAAGTCTCATGGCCATGTATGTGGCCTATACCATGAAGTAGGAGGGAAACCTTCTCGTATGAGTAGGACATGGGCATGATTTTAACACCTAGCATAATATGGATGGGTTTCATGTCACAACTTATGGTTCTAGGATGAAAGTTAGAGATAAATATTTGTAGAGTTGTTTTTAAGTCTCATGGACCCTACAAAAGGTCTTAAACCACCATAGAGATCTAGTAAACTCTAGAGATAATCTTTGAATTGTGATTAAGATACAATTTCCTTTATATGGGCCATGCATGAGGTTGCAAACCACCAAACAGATCCTCTAGAATAATCTATTGCATATGTGTGAAAGATGGGCATGATTCATACATTTTTCAAATCATGGATGGGTCTCTTAGGCTAGAACATGGTTCTAGGGTAAAACAAGAAAAAACAGTCCCTAATATTTACTTTTAGGAAACCTTAGAGGTCATGCACATAGCCTTAGATCATCAAAAAGGGCTTATAAATGGAATATTTAGCTTGCAATCAAGATATATGAATTATTCTAATGATTAGTGGACCATTTATGCTAGGTGTGGACTTTAGATTTATGGTTTGATTATCCAAAACCAAGCACTTAGTCTCAAATAATTTTTCGTGGGACATGCAAAGGGCTTGGATGAGCACAAAGGCCATATAATGGGAGTAATTGGCCTAGAAGTTCAAATTGAGAACAATTTTAATGTTTGGCATAACATTGATGAGTCACAAAGGTTTGGTCATGCTTTAATTATGAAATCTAGGAACTTTGATCCTAAGAGGTAATAGGTCATGTTCTAAGACATTATCTATGTGAAAATAAAATCTAGGACATAAGCCCTAATATTTTCTTCTATGATTCACAAGATGTACAAAGGACCTCAAACCTCCATATAGTTGATGTGAAGATGTAATCTTTGACATACAATTAGGATATGATTGGGAGTTTAACATTTTGTGTAGAAAATATGGATTTTGTAGTCTATGCCATTGTTTATAACAAAATCCTAGAAACATGGTCCCTAAGAGTTTCCGCTACATCTGATCTAATCCATTTACCCTAGATATACTTAAAAATAAAAAGAATTATAATCTATTATAATTTATTTTATTATATTTTTATTATTTAAAATTAATATTATTATTTTTTTTAATTTGAATTTGTACCATACTACTAATACAATGTACTTCACATTTCTAAATAAAACTAAAGTTCCATTCTCATTATGACCTATTTAACTTGACTTCACATTTCTAAATGAAACTAAAGTTCCATTCATTATGACCTATTTAACTTGAGTGACATGTCATTGAGAAAAGAATTATACTAAGGGGAATTCGCACTAATTTGGTGGAACAAATATTTCCACTATTTCCGAAAGATTTATAGATCAAGATCAATAGAAAAAAGTCAAAATATAAATTCATTATCATCTAAATATATGCACGACGTCAATGGATTCAAAACATGCAATCAATTAAATAGAGTTTGGCGTTCATAGTATATTAAATATATTTCATAGTATATTAAATATATTTAAATACCAAGAACATGGAACTCATTAGCAACAAACAAGAAAGTGATCAATCCTACACTTGATAATCTATGGCAATTATTGACATTCTTGTACATTGTGCATAGAGAAAAAAATCTGAAATCAATTTAAGTTTTCCATATAGAAGACATTGTTCATTGTTCATGGCAGATTATTGTTTCATTTTGAATGATATGTAATGTCTCGCTTTGTGAATGTTGATATATTTACTTGTCTTACTTGTATTACATTGAGATTATCATGATAACTAGCTTAATTAATTAGGAATATTAATATAATATAATGTTTTTTATTAATTTTTTTTATTTAAATTAAATTGGAAAATATTTTAGTTATTATTTCATTTTATGGGTATGTGTTTATATTTTGGAATTTACAATTGTTAATATTTAATAATTGGAAGACAATTGTTAATATTATATAATTGAAGAGAAAATTAATTGATTAATTTTAAAATTTTATTTTTATGTTTTAAATTGGAGATAAATTTTTTTAAATCTTTATAATTTTGATGAGTTGGCATTTAGGAATGTTTATATTGTTAAAAATATTTTGAAATTGAGATTTAATATAGGTATAAGTGAGACATTCTAGAATAAAGTATTTATCATTTTAAACTAGGATTTACATATAAATTTGGGCACATAAGAAGGATTTATATATTAAACCAATATGAGATCAAATCCCTTCATGTGCAAGCTTTTCCTCAATTTTTGCACTTTAAAAAAAGTTTGCACCTCAAAGGATGTGATCCCTCTCGAGCCCTTGGTAGATCTGAAGTTAAGATGAAACTATACATGTCTTAGAATATTATGAGAATTGTTCAATACATTGCATCACTATGGAACTAGTGAGAATTTCACTATTTTGGATAGTGACCTCCTCTATATGCCTAAGTGGGCCTAATGGTTAAGAACATGTGTTCCTTCATAGGGGGGTAGGGTATGTACACCTCTGTAGACTTTAGTAGTTAAATCCCTGCATAGAGAGGGGTCCCTTATCCCACAAACAAGGGGGTCTCGACCTTAAAAATAGATTATTATTATTATTATTACAATGATTTAACTATTTGTTAGAATCTTCCATATGCTCTTAAGAAGTAGATGACTTTTACTAGAGTTTAAAATAACCTTAAGAAGTCTCTTGTCTTTCATGTTATTTCTAAAATTCTATGGTGTAATTTATTAGATAGAGGTTTGTGAGATAAAACCGTTAAGGGGAAATATTTAAGATGTCTTGATGTCAGCGATTGGATGAGAAATCCTTCAAAATTCATTCAAAAATCTTCTTTCTTATGGATTGGGTATTGATCCTATAGTGGGTTTACAGGATTCCTCTTACTTTTCTTCTGAGTTATTAAGTAATCTGCACAGAAAGAATATTTTGGTTCTTCGTCAAGTATCAAAAACTCCAAACTCTGATACCTCATCTTGGAAGTTTGTAAATGAACTAAATATGTCTGGTCAATGTGCATTGGAATGGGACAGTTTCATCATCAATATGAATAATAAGGCAGGGATTAATCTCTCAGATCGTGAGGACAAATTAACTTGGAAATACAACAAAAAAGATGGTTCGATGACTGCTAATTTACCTTACAGAATTACCATGGATGAGGTATTTGATAATAGCGTCGGTTGGTGGACAAAACTTCTGTGGCATTTGAAGATCCCAATTAAAATTAAATGTTTCAGTTGGCTCTGTTTCCATAGAAAAATCCTTACATGGGATACATTACAGATCAAAGGATATCATGGCCCAAGTATATGTGTCCTATGTCGAAGTGAAAATGAAAATGTGAATCATCTATTTGGACTATGTGCTTTCTTCCAATTGGTGTGGAAGAACCTGGCATTACAACTGCAGTTTGATTCTTCTTAGGACCGTAATTTATTTGAAGATAATATGGCTAACTGGTTCTCTAAAAACTCCTCTCTGAAATCCCTTCCTTTCATTACCATATAGGAGGTCTGGAGGATTAGAAATCAGTTCATTTTCCAAAACTGCCAACCAGATATTGACCAAGCCTGTATTAGAATTTGCTTTGCAGTAAAGGATTTCGGTCAGAAAAAAGTTAAGAATTTTAACAAAGCCTATTTTCTTGGTTGATTCTCCAATAGGTCTTTTTGATGGGGCAATGAATAGTCATTTATGTGGAGCAGGCATGTTTATCAAGCTGAATGAGAGTAAAGTTATTAAACTTAAAGATGGGAGTGGGTATTGGCTCCAATACCAAAGTAGAGCTTCTAGCTCTGTGGGGGCTTCTAAGGTATGGGAACCATCTCAATATATATGAAATTCAGATTGCAAGTGATTCTCAATGCATCATCAACTGGGCTAAAGGTTCTTCATCTCTTCACTCCATTTCTCTTGATCACTGGATGGCTCAAACAAAAAGGTTGAATTTTTCCTTCAACAATGTCTCTTTCCAGCATATCCACAGAGAATTCAATGGGGAAGTGGATATTCTATCCAAACAGGCTATTGGTGATTTTGATGGTATTATAAATTATGAAATTTTCTGTGAAGGAAATCTCACAGAGGCTAGTGTCTTAGATTTCTCATAGCCTCATTTTGGTTAGTTTGCGAATTTTATTTTGACAATCTTGTTGGGACCTAAGTGTCTATCTACAGGCTTGAAAGATGATTGTTTATTTAGAAGTCTCATCTGCGGTAGATGTTTCTGGTAGCTAGTTTTGATTTAGACTAGTGAAGCTACTTTGTAATCATAGAAAGAAAAAAATTTAAATATGGAAGATTGGATTTTTGAAATGTTACTTTGATTCATTGAATAACAAGTTTTTTTTCGGCGTGAAAAAAAAAACAAAGAAACACTCACTTTTATGAGAAAAATATGATAAAATATATTACTTTTAAGATTATATTAAACATTTGTAATCATTACATATGTTAATTAATACAAAGTAAAAATATTATACAAAGTGCATCATCCACCAATTTCTTTTGAACATTTTTTTAATAAAACTAAGTGGGAAGCATTAAACATTTCACCAATCTAATTCTTCTTTGGTGGAAACTATAATAATTAGAGTTCATAAAATGTTAAAATGTATTTATATTAGTTTTTATTTATTTATGGTTATTACGGTCTCGAAGTTGTCATAAATCTACAAACATTCATCTTGAGTATAGTTTTCTTCTTTTATGAGGAAAATCTTGCAAGATATATTTATCTTCTATAAAGGGTAACTCAAGTACTAGCCATAATAGCCGATAGCCGTTGGTAAGCTTGTGAGATTCAAATAGCCAGCCGTTGGTAAGCTTGTGAGATTTAAGTTTGACCAATAACTTAGATGGTCCCATCATGTTCCACCATTACTTCAAAGATATCCATAACTTTTTTATAATCCTATTAATAATGAATTATTTTTAATATAAAATTTATTAATTTATTATTATTATAACTACTTTTTTAATCTTTTTATAAAATTCAAATTTTGTTTCATTTTGTTTTATTAACATTACATTGTTTCATTCATCTGCACCTAAATGCAATTAGAATTTCATGCTCATTTTGACTTATTTAACTTGAATGAAAAATATGAGACAAAATACAAGTTCCCTATTATTTTGGCTAAATAAATATCCAAGGTAATTTTGGGAGGATATATAACCTTAGTTTTATCATCTAAATCAAAGAAATCATGATGTTGCAATTTAAAAGACATCTTTGGTGGAAGAAACCATGATGTTGCAATTTAAAAGACATCTTTGGTGGAATAGATACCATAGTTTTGACAATTAAGTCAAATAAATTTTTGTATTAAATTTGGCATGTGTGTTGATGAAATTCTATTCATAACATCTAATACAAGGAAAACTGAGAAGAACAAGTACATGCATTAGTGATGATGTTTATGTTGAAGAAATTTTGGTTTTCAAATTTAAGTTAAACATTTAAGATGAAGCAAATTTGATGGAATAAATATCTCCAACTTGAGATCCTTAAAGCATTTAAGATGATGAAACTTCAGAGGAATAAACATCTCCAACTCAAAATTTTAGTTGTTGAAATGTGTTGGAATTAATCTCCATCCATCATCTACTCAAACCCTTGGTTAATTTGTTGTAAAGGCGCATTCAAATCACCTCGAGATTGGAATTTTAGATGCAAAGGCCAGCTTGGTCATGCGAGCCCTCTTTCCTTAATCCAAATGATGTAGCACATCGGAAATCTCATTTCGAGCAGTGAGAGAGCACCTAAAATTGCAATTTCAACTGGATTTTAGCCGAAAAAATTGCAATTTCAACTGGATTTTAGTCGAAAAAATCGCCGAATTTTGAGTGCAAATCATCTAGAGTTTAACTTACTCCAAAGGGCCATTCCAACCAAAATATTTGTAATATAAATTTATTTTGTTATTAAACACCCACTTATCACTTAAGTTGGTATCAGAGCGCATATTCTCATCATTTGTCTCCTTGCGCATCAAACTAGCCTAGCCTTATGTAACACTCCTTTTGAGCACCTTGGTGGAAGCCATAATGAAGACTTTGGAATAACTTGTTTGCAAGATTAGGAAAAAGTTCAAAGAGAAGGAAATGAGGGTTAACGAGTTGTGCTTGCAAGGAAAATAAGAGATGCAAAGGTTTCAAATGTTGGCAGTCCAAGAAGAGGCTTGGGAAGTGCTTGGTTGGGCTCACTCAACAGGTTGGATGACGTCCAAGAAAAGACGCAGATGCTGCCAAGAGCATCCGTGAAGCTGAAAAAGAAGTCATGATGTTACCATTGTGATGGTGACCACTCCATATGAAATTTTCCATAGAAGGCAGTGTTGAGCATGCACTTGGAAGCAGGCTAAGGGCTCCCAACAGAGATGTCATTGGTAACTATGGAAGTGCAATGCCCTTCTAGAGAACTTACATAAGCGGTAAAGGCATTGAAGGAATGCTTAGGAAAGAAAACATTGGATGCACAAGATGAACACCAGCAAGGTCTATTCTTTGTGGATGCAATAGTAAGTGGGTTGAAGGTTGCTGTAGTGATGGACACCAGTGCCACCGACAATTTTGTGAGTATCAGAACTATGACATCACTTCATAGTAAGTATGAGGGAAGTGAGGCCACTTTCAAGGTGGTGGTCTCAACAACGAAGTGGGTGGAAAGGGTGGTTTGTGCAGCATCAATAATAGTTGGGGATTGGTACAGAAACATGGACTTAGCATTCATTCAGTTGGATGACCATTCAATGGTCTTGCGATAGGAATTTCTAAGGTTGGCTAAGGAAATACCAGTTCCGTTTATGAGTTGTTTAGTGTTCTTGTTTGCGACCAAGGCTTGGAGTGTGCCGATGATGTTGAGAAGAAATTTGGGGCGCATAGTGTGGATGTCTTCTATAGAGTTGATTGAGACAATCGACATGCCTGCCAACATTCCTTGTGGCATTGCATAGAAGAAGGTAGAGTCAAAAAACAAGAACACAGACGCAACAAAGATGGTTGATCACTTGGTAGAGAAGCTGGAAGAGTTGGAGTTGCAATTAGACTTGGCCATGTGGAAGATCAAGTTCTTGTTTGTTCCATCAGACCATCTGCAGAATGTTGGAGACAAGGTGAATCTTTCACCAATAGTGGAAGCAAAGGTCATGGAAGTGGGCACTCCTAATGAAGCAACAGGAAAACTAGGTGACAATAGTCTAAATAAAGTGGCCCAAGAGGTGGGTTCAGTTGGGCAAGGTGAGCAAGGCCTTGACCATGGCCAATGCGAAGAGGAATTGGACCAACAATGAGTATAGTGGGTAGAAGATTCAATGGCGGATGCGAGGGATGTCGAGGTGGCAAAGGTGCTTGTGGTAGATGCAATGGTAGAGCAAAGTGAGGGTGAGAGTGAGGATATCCTAGCATGCGATGCGAAAAACATCATATACTTTTGCACACTTGCTATGGGGATCCCAGAGTCACAGCTGATGCAAGAAAAATTGAAGGAAGTGGGTTGCAGTCCGATTGAGATGGTCGCAGTCCAAATTTACTTGGAAATGAAATCGCTTTTATAGGATGAGTTAGATGAAGGGGACACCAAGGAGGTAGAAGCCGCGCTAGGCACCCTTCAGCAGTGCAATGACTAACAGAGTGAGCAGCTTGTTTCTGGGAGCTCACAACACCAAGAGGGGTGCGTGGGAAAGGCTCTGTTTACTTCCAAAGGCATGGGAAAATCAACAAGGGGATGAGATAGGAGGAGGCAGAAGCACACTGAGATGGAGGATGAGTTGGATAATGAGTCAAACTTATAGGAGTTATCTTTTGAGGTGTATCAGTTCGAATCACCGTCAAATCTACTAGAGGAGTTGGGTTACACCCCTTTGGGAAATGAGGCAGTTCTGACATACTTGCACAGATGGCACAAGTTAGATGGACATATTTTTGAGAGTTTAGGAGGTGGTGGCCATGGGCACCACCTATATGGTTTCCCAAGATGAGGGTGAGAGGAGTGGCTCACTGCCTTGGAAAAGGCAGTGAGGCCATAGGCACATTGCTAAGGTTTCCTTAGATTCAGCCCAATGAACCAAGTGATGCAAAAGGAATATGCATGTTGAGTTGCGGAAGGCAGTTTCACAGCAGTATGACAAAGGTGAAGACTTTTCCCAAGTTCGACAGGCTTGCACATGGAGAAGACCGACAATGCAGGAGGGAAAACAAAGTTTTGGCTTGAGGAGGTTTGTTCTCATGGTGGTTGAGCACGATGGTTGGATTAACTACCCAAACAGTTCAACACATGGGAAAATTCAACAAGTGGGTGCATGACAGAGCTAATTGAGTACCGTGACAGTAGTAGGTTGGGTAGGTGCATTTTTCGGAGAGGATTCTTAAGAAGGCTCAAGTTGCGGCAATGGTTGCTATAGAATATCAACCGAGATGCAGAGATGTGGTGATATGGTGGTCATGGCAGTGACAATTGCAATAGACAGTATCCAAGTGTAGATAGAACGATGGAGACATTGTCGGGATGGTAACAAGTTGGGTAGGGGAGGATGTAACGCCCCTTATGAGGCCCATGTTTAGGAGCTCATGCCAACATGGGGCACATCACCACTATGGGGCATGCGCCCACACCAAAGATTCCCTAACATGGGAAGTAGGGCACAGTGGTGTGTCACACGAGTAGGTGGATGTGCGTGGCAAGAGGAACGCATAGGTGACTTAACAGATAGGGAACTTAGAGTGCATTGGCTAGTTGGGTGGAGCATGTCGGGAGGGGCGCTCACCCAAAATTGACAAATGAAGCAAGTTGGAGCACGTCAATAGGGGCGCCGAAGATAACAAATGAAGCAATTTCGGTTGGAATCCCATGGCATTGAGTGTTGTGGAAGCAAGTGTTGAGGTGACTTAGCGTGTGGGAAGTGCGTGCCACAGGGGTGAAACCTTCGACACACCTCAAGCACACACCAAGTATAAAAGAGAGTGTGTGGCTAAGACAAGAGGAATCCATCCAAGTGAAACCAAGAGAATGTGATCAAGAGTCAAGTGAAGTGTTCGCTAGGAAAGGAGCATGCCGCAGGGGCAAGCCTAGCTCATTTTGGGAGTACGAAGTCTTGGGGAGAAGTTGGTGCAAAAAGAATGCAGATCGGTTGGAGAGTTCATTTTGGAAGCTCGACTAGAGAGCTCATTTTGGAAGCTCGGCTGAGAGACCACTTTGGAAGTTTAGCTAGAGAGATCGTGTTGGAAGCTCGGCTAGAAACTCATGTTGGAAGCTCAGCTGGAGAGCTTGTTTTGGGAGCTTGCCTAAGAGCACGCCTTGAGAGTTCTTGTTGGGATCTCACATAGGAAATATTTCGGTGCACAGGACAGAAGTTGCAGTAGGTAGTTTTGTGGTGCGTATTTGCAATTGGTGGGTCACGACAATAGTGACAGGTAGGGTTAGTAGCAACAACAAGAGAGATGTAGAATATTTATGAAGTGGCATAATTTTTGGAGTTTTTTCTTGTGGAGTTAGCTAGTTGGGAGTTCCTTCGGTTGAGCTGGCCTGTGGGCACCCTCCAATTGTTGTACTGTTGTAACCATTTAAACTTTTGTAACTTGCACTTGTTATACATTGAACTCGGCACGTCCAGTTGGGGTGCCACCCATACTCTTGTGTTTCTTGTGGAATTGGCTAAGTATAGAATGTGTTAACTGTTGGAAGTGTAACATAAAAAATTTGGCTAAGTAAGGAATTGATCAAGACATTAGTGTAAAGGTGATTTGCAGGTAGGTGTAGTTTGCTGGAACACCTACCGAGCTAGTCTCACCCTCGGCAAGGCTTTGGGAAGTGCCACACGGGCTACAAAAAATGAAAATTTGAGTTGGGCCAAGGCATCCCCATGACACCTTATCTATCTGCACACATTACCATCCCCTCCTCACCCTTTCCTGCTTGCACAGTCATCATGTATGTCTATTAGACAATTTTTTTTCTTACTCTCACCAATCAGAAAAAATCTCTTCTCCCGAGAGATGATGTCTACTTGACCTATCTACCTGCACATCTGAGCAATGGTTGTTCTATTCTTCATGCACATGAGTGAGCCTAGTGGTCGTTTCATAGAAGGGATGGCTACGTCAAAGGAGTAGTGAAAGTTTGAAGAAGAAAAGATTAGTAGTTATGTAAGAGAGGGCCACACAGAGCATGAATTCTGAAGCAGAAAGTGAGTACAGAGTCAATTCTAAAGTTGTGTGCAGAAGGATCTAGTGAGATGCTTTTGAATGAGACAATGAAGAAGAAGGGGTTGCACCCTGGAATGGGAGTTGATCCATGTAGGAGTGTGAAAGATGTTAGATTTTTTTCATTTAATTCAATATGATCTAGGATCTTAATTGAGAGAAAAACATGTACAACATGTCAAACACAAGAGACAAGAGACACAAAGCATTTCACCGGGGGAAACCATAAAGGTGAAAAACCCTGCAAATTCCTCAGAGATAGAATGAGCACCAATACAAAGATCACAAAGATGAAACCCCAAAATATAGATGTCTCTAGCAACTACTCCTCCTCCACTTGTGTGCACTCCTCTCTCTCAACTATGCGAGTTGGATGTGTGAGTGAATGGATAAATAGAGAGGTGCTCCTCTCTATTTATACTTTACCTTTACTTGCCTCTTACCCTAACTGGGCTGAGCTCCCTTAGGAGAGTCTAATAACCCATTACCACTTGACATTGGGCCAACCCCACTAGGGGAGTCTAATAACCCATGAAAGACACAACTCCAGGGTCTAATGCCCCGTCATACATGGGAGGATGGACATCAATGACTTTACATGACACAAGTACAATAATGACTTCTCCGACCGGAGGAATAAACATCTCCGTCGGAGGTACAACATTAAAATACAAATACAATATAAAATATACAAGTGAATATATTCTGAAGTTACAAATACATCAACACTCCCTCTTAACTAGGAAGGTATTCTCTTGACACAGGCATCGATACATATAGGCACAAGTCTTCAATACTAGAGTTGGATCATCAACACTAGATCATGGGAGCATCATCATCACTGCTTTTGTACTCGTCATCTCGATCACTAGTGCTATCTCTCAATTCTACTCGTCATAGGAAGTTCTACAGAGCCAGCCCTTTTTCATGCTGGATGTAGGCCTAGCCTCCATGTAGGTCTTCATAATCTTTGCGAGTGGCCCATCCTGTGGAATCTCAGGACTGATTATGTGCATCTGCAAAACCTGAAAAGAGCATCTCAGGATTGATTATGAGCTACTACTCAACCTACAAGATCTCCCACGACTGATTACATGTGAACAAGCAAAACCTTGAAAGAGCATCCCAGGATTGATTACATGCCAAGCACAACCTGCAAGATCTTCCAGGGAGCAATTACATGCGAACAAGCAAAACCTCAAAAGAGCATCCTAGGACTGATTACGTTCCAAGCACAACCCACAAGATCTCCCAGGGAGCGATTACATGCTACTGCACAACCTGCAAGATATCCACAGCCACAGAGCATCATACGGATGCTCATGATCATATGGATCATCATCATACATGGTGCATCATACGGATGCACATGATCATACAGATCATCATCATACGGAGCATCATGCAGATGCTCATCACACATCACTTACATCCACAGCCATGGGGAGGACCCGCCTGCCACCATGCTAGGAAGGGCTCCTGCATCTGTGTCTCGTCACTTCCTCCTGGAAGTATCTTCTATCTGAAGAACACCAAGCCTCTCTCTGAAGTACTCGAACTTCACCCTGGCTAGTGGCTTGGTCAACACATCTGCTATCTGCTCGTTCATTGCAACATACAAAAGCTTCATTGCTCTGCTCTGCACCGTATCCCTGATATAGTGATACTTGATCTCGATATTCTTCGACTTGTCATGGAACACCGAGTTCTTGGACAACTTCACACAACTTTGCTTGTCGTAATATATACAAGTAGCATCCAACTGGAAATAAAAAAAATCAAACAGTAGCTTCCTTAGCCATACTACCTCACGACTAGCCGAACAAGCTGCAACATACTCTGCTTCGGCTGTACTCAGTGCCACACAAGACTGATTCCTGCTAAACTAGGAGATCACACCTGATCCCATACTGAAGCTGCACCCCAAAGTTCTCTTCCTATCAATGGCACTGGCTGCCCAATCCAAATCAACATAACCCTCTAGGTTAATCTTTTGATTCGCATTATATTTCAGCCCATAATCAACCGTACCCTTCAGGTATCTCAGAATATGCTTTGCAACAATCAAGTGAACATATCTAGGATCCGTTAGGAACTTGCTCAATGTGTTTATAGCAAAGCAAATATCTGGTCTTGTGTTCGTCAGGTACATCAAGGACCCAATCATCTGACGATACATCGAGGCATCAACCAAATCTGATGAAGCATCACTCAATAGCTTCAGGTTCGATATAGTATTGTTTAATATATTTAACTTAAAATTACACATTGTTGACTTTATTTGTTTTAATGTACAGTTATTCAGGGCCCAGTCTCCATCCTCCAGGTGGGAGGACATTGGTTCCTTTGACCTCGACCGAGCCATGGCAGCAGCAGAAGAGATTGCGGCACCATACACATAGGTAACTTCTTTACTTTGAATAATTAGATCCTGTTACCAGTAATTTGTGTTCAATAATTACAAATTAATTAGCACCGAGTAATTACCATATTATCATCGTATTTTATAGTAGTGTTTATCATATTGTCTAAATTATTTGAGAGCTATAAATTCATATAATCCAACCAAACAGAAATGAAACCTTATAAAACATGAAAACCTAAGAAAACTAGAAACATCTATTCATGTTCACTTTAGGCATCCTAGACCTCTAATGATTATAGAAATGGGAGAGAAATTCCCAAAATCTGTCATTCTTACTTGACCAATGATAATCCCGTAGCTGGGGTTTTGGTGATGCCCGTAGTGTCCTTCATCCTCAGACTACCAACCAATGCTTGCTTGCTCTTCGTGTGCTTGACCAATGCCATGTGTGTTATTGATGCTTTTCTATTTTTCACCATGCCATTCAAGTTATCTTTGCCATGTACTCTCCTTGTCCAAACATCTTCAAATGACCACAATATGGGTCATTTGACTCTTGGCTTAATAGGTGTGCCAATGGATCCAATGCCCATCACTTTGTCCACCAAATCAACCTTTGTTTCCATGTCCTTATGCCATGTGTTCTTCAAGATTAAACTTTGAGAATATATTACCATGGTAATTATCACTTTCCCTCGTATTTTACTAATAGGTTCTTTTAATGGTAAAGGTGGTCAAATCACTTCTATGCTTCTGCTAACTTTGTTGCATCAATTGAGTTCACTAAGATGTTGTACTTGTCACTTTTGCATCCACCGAGACCAATAGGAAAACTATTTATTGCTATGAATTTTAACTACATTGTGCAAAACTCTCGGGAAAAAGAGAATCATAGTGGCCAAGCTTCTAGAAATTCAAGAACTTGATGTTTCTCATGTCCTTATTACCTTAGTTTATTATCACGCAATTTCCAATTTATTCTAATATTTGAGATTGAAAGTAATCATACTACTACTCCTAGAACATGCTATTAGGAAAGACATATAAACAACGTAAAACAACTTATCACATTATTGTCACTAAAGTTTTTGAAAATGATGTAAGGCCCATAAGGAAGAGCGATAATCTTACAAATATGATCTATGGGGCCTTGCTATTATCTTGATTCAAATACAACTTGGTAAAACATTTGGCATCAAGAATACTCATTTAACTCATTTCACTCAAGATTTCTATGATTTCAATCAAGTGATATCATTCTGACAACATAGCTATTCAATCAAGAACACATAATTACTCATTCAATGCAAAATAACATGTCTCATTCAAGCTTGTAAGTAAGTTAATCATGAAAAAGATTTCTCTTTCTTCCTTTTTCTAACGATCAACACTCTAAAGTGTATTAAATAACATGCACACTAACTTAATTGCTATTTAGCACCTCATTGCAAATTGAAACAATGAGATGCCATTTTATTTGATGATGTAAATGTTATGGAAATAAAGGGACTCAAGATCCTCACTCTAGGGATGCAAATACTATTCCACTGGATGAATCAAGCTTGTAGGAAACTACAAATCTATAAGAAGACATCAAAACCTAGGAACTCTTCATCAAGAACCCAAACACATTACATAGGTTTCCAATTCAAATTTGTAAATGGACATGAATTCCATCCGCTTATGAGGCACTACACATCTCTCTAGGGATAAAGGAAAAGCTCACCTACTCATGGGGATGACTCTAGAAAAGAAAAAGCTCACCATGTCACCTTCTATGCCATGTCACCTTATTTCATTTTAATTTCATGCCATGCCACCTTCTATCCTTTCAGAATATTGAATATCAATGACAACTTTGGCCATATTGAATATAAATTGTCAACCTTCTTTGCCACATTATCTTCAATGAATGACCACATAATGGGTCATTTGTTCCTATCACGGGCCCAATCCCTTGTGGGTCAAAGGACACGATCCTCACAACCATGTTCTTTACCAAGTCTTGAACAAATGGACTGCACCAATACAATAAAAACGTTATATAATATCAAAATCCCATCAAACCACTATCATCTAACTTGAATATAAATTAATTGCAGTCATGTTTTTTAAGTACCATCATTATCATTCTCATTTGCATTATGTTTGATATTGTTAATATTGTTTTTATAAATTCATTCTAAAAATTGTAGTGTTCGCACAGGTATCTGCAAGCTCCAGCCATCACCACCGGGGATCAGCAGATCTCCACGTGCGCAGGTATCGTGTGTATTAAAGCATAAATTTAATTTCAAATATGATGACTTGTCCATGTATATTTATATTTTTCTATATTAAACTATGAGGTTATAAATGTGTATGCAGGTGCAAGTACCTCGACCTGGTAGTGTTGTTATTCCTCCCTCCCTGGCCTTTCGGCCACCTTATATGCCAGTTGTATCCCCTGGCATACATGCCCCATTCCCCACCCCCTTCCATCCAACCCCCCCCCCTCCTATATAGCACCACAGTTCCATCCAGCTCCCCCTTACGTTTCATATCCAACTCCACCTCCGTATCAGTTTCCCATGTTCCCACCCTCCCCTATCCGACCACGACACACCACCCATCCACAGTCACCCATCCCTCCACCGCAACACAGACCTCACCCCCCCCAACATTCCCCCACCACACTCGTTTCCCCTTCTAGGGTGCCCTGACCCATACTATAGCTAGTTGGGGTTTATAGCCCTAGACATGCACGCCCACTTCGCCCACCCCAGTCCATGCCTCCTTCTGCCACCCCCCTTCTTCCACTCTTCTCCCCAGTGGTGTAGCCATCATCGATGTGGCTACATCCTCCCCTATACCGTCCACCCTAGCATCAGAGCATGTTGTCCAACTGACTGCTCCATCTGCCAGCCTTGAAGACCAGTCGGTTGTGTTTATGGTGAGATTGACTAGTTTATGAAAATCTCGTTCAATTTTAACGAAAATGATTATCTGCACCTAATTTCATCATTTATCTGATTGTTCTAAATGTTGCAGGGTAGCATTGCTGAGAGACTAGGAGAACTGAGGAGGGAGACCCCCTCACGACTTACAGTTTCGCATGAGGTGAGTTATCTAAGATTTGAAAACTATTTTTACTTTTAAATTATGTTTTATACTTGTATAATTGCCAAGAAAAGTTGACATATTATTGTTGTCGTTTCAGGGCTAAGGGGGATGTGCTCCAAGATGCCCGAAGGACCCAGCTTCCTCTATCACGAAGAAGAGGAAGATCGATTTTGGAGATGCACCTGGGAGCTCTGAGGGTGGGTAGGAGGATTGAGAGACCCTCCTATGTACACTAGCCACGATGTGGAATTTTCAGCACAAGTTGCCATATTTTGTATATGTAATGTCCCCTTCGCCCATCATCAAATGCAGGGAAGGAAACATTAACAACATACCGGGCTTTTGTAAACTTAGCCCCAATATTTTTTTTTTTTTACTCATAAAAATATTAACAATTAAAAACTTCTCTATACAGATGTAAACTTCAATAGAACACGGCGGAATTTAAACATAACAACACATATAAGCATAGATTCGCATCAGCATACTTATCTCACGCAATCAATAGGCAGAGAGTTCAATCCCCTTCTTAGACTATGCACAAACTACATATCGATTTCATTAACGTGAATAATTACCATTCTGAATTAACACACTGCAAACACATAATGCATATAAAGTAAACCACAGAGATCACTTATCTTGCAACGCAAATGTTCAAAGACTGGCTACGTGAGAGCAACATTCCACCCAACCATAGATCTCTGTCTAGCCTGTATTCTTTCAGCTGAGAGATCACCCCCGAGCTGGGATGTGTATCCACTAAGGAGGAACTAGATGGCTCACTCACAGTCAGGGTTTCACTCAAACAGCCATGCTAAGCCAACACACAGTTGGGTTTTTCAAGCATGCAATAGGAGATGGAGGAGGGTGCTAGTCCATCGAGCTCAATCCCAGAGCCACATACACTTCAAGCTGGACTCAGCAATCCCATCCTCTGTTCATACATCCACTCTTGGATTTCTCACAACTCTGTCACAAATAACCCCAAATCCGTCACTGATTTTCTGGGCTATCCAAACTGGGTTTTTCCATGGATTTTGGGGTAGCCATTGCTCCCAAATTCGCCCCAAGGCTCATACCAACGGATTCCCCATTGGATTTCACTGTCCAATACCCATTCTGGGCGTTTTTGGCTTCCCAAAACGTGGGTTCTCTCACAGTCGCGATTCTTGGTTTTTCTCCTTGCTGGGAACTCGTTTTTGGATGGAAAATGATGCTGGGTTCCTTCACCATGGAATGGGGATGAGAATGAAGCCCTCTCTCATGAGGTTGAGTGACTTCTTGTATAAGAAAACAGAGCCCATACCTACCCATACGAATTTCAGGGCTGCCCATGCTCCATTGAAGCCATGTGCTGACATCTCAACCACTTTCTTACAACAGGAATAAATGTCATATAGAAAAGTCAAATGGGTTCTCATAATGACATATGGCAACCTATGGTTCACTCCCATAGCCCCCTCACTACTCCCTAGTGGATACATGTGGCCCCTTCTCATTTGTTGCCTCCATAGGCAGTCTTGGAATTTTATATTGCATGATGTTTATTTACATCCTATTACAATTTCCATGGCTTAAGAGCACATGGTATCAAAATATCAAATACTTACCCTTTAAATAAAATTCGGGCTTTCACTAGCGGGGCCTTGGCCTTGAGCTCCATGCTAGGAAAACATACATCACATGTACACATTATTTACATTAAAGGCTAATATGTCCTAAGGGTCGAATTGGGGGTATTACATTCCCCTCCCCCTTAGAACAACACCGTCCTCAGTGTTCCGAGACTTAGGCATACATATACAATTTACACATGTCCAAAACTTCAAAAACTTTGCAGATTTGCCCTGCATTCTGTTCTTTACTTTGAACTTTCAGGACCAAGTCCTTTGATCTTCACGAGTTGCTCCTGCTGATTCAGATCTTCCAGCTCATCCATAAGTCTAAAAACTTTATGGATGCTACCCTCTTGAGGTTCTCTTGTTGGGTAGTTGCGGAGGCAATGATCCCCTCCACATTTCCAACACTTCACTGGTTGCTTCATCTTTACCTGCTCAATTTCCTTTGAGTCTTCCCACTTGGAGCATTTCTTAATCAGACGATTGGATGAATGCTTCTTCATTGATCCACTTTTCTTTCCCTTGCTGATTGCTTTCATAATGCTTTTTACCTCTTTCTGCAGACGAATAGAGTCCTGCAAGACCTTGTGGTTCATCTCGTTCTGCTGCTTTTTCATCTTGAGCATCTCTCCAAGATTTTCTTGGGCCTTGGCAATTGTTTGAAGAAGACTTCCAACCAATCCTAATAGCCCTTGGTTTGCTGCCATGGTCAATGGAAACAACTGACCACACTTTGCTCACTAGCAACACTTGCCTACACAGGCTGCAACCAATTGATTCAATTTTCACCTGTGAAATTCATCATTACAATTCTCATTAGGCCAAGCATAACCCAAACATTAAAAATCAGTCAATGGTTTTTCCCCAGTTGACATGGATAGTCCGTGCTTTACTCATGAGACTTTCACACTTTTTTTATGCTTGCCCAACATACACATGAATTCCTTCATGTTCATCCATTCACAGGAAATTCATTAATTAGCATTCACAATTCACTTTAATCAAATACACACACTTTTACTTTCAGTCATGCATGCATTCAACAATTTTTAATTCTATAAATGCATCAATAAAATGGAAAGAGAGAGCAGTAAGAGTTTTCTCCTCTTAATCTTGTTCCATTCTGGAACCCACACTACCACTGTGGTTTTCATGCTCCTTTCCTCTTTCACTTCACATGAATGCTCGACCTACCCTTCTTGGCTATGACACGTAGTGTCTATGGTATATTCTAGATCTCTCAACCATGGAGTTCCTCCACTTGGTTGGTCTAACTCTTGGCTGCTAGGACTCACACCGTTCCACTAGCCCCATCTTTCATTACTGCTCATGTTGAGCTCTTTAGGGTGGTTACATGTCCACATGCACCTTTAATATGCTTCAAGGTTCTTGCTTCCAACAATACCTGCGTTGGATGTCTTCACTTTATTCCATAGGACCCTTCTTTGCTTTACAAGCATTGGATCTCCTATGGATATAATAACGAATGTTGGGATAGCACGCAGGCTACTACTCAACATCAATTAATTTTGCATGTTTGGCCAGCACGCAGGCTGCTCCAAATCATCAACAATCTCGCATGGTTGGCCAGCACGCAGGCTGCTCCAACACATCAATAATCTTGCCCAACCAACCACTCTCTGGATTTACCAAGCAATTTATAGTTCTTTCAGGGTCCTTGCTTCCTGCATTGACCAAGGTTTCCAACAAAGAAACAATAATGCATCAACTCACTGTTACAAGCTTTATGCTTGAAACCTTCATTATTTCAAATAAGAAATGAATGAAATTGAATACTTATCTGTAGTGTGCATTTCTTCTCTGGTCCACAGGGTCCTGCTTTTACTTTATAAGCCTTGGGATCCTCCTGCGGACTAGGATGTTTGGCCAGTGCACAGGCTGCTCCAAATCATCAAATAATTAATGCCCTACCAGTACACTTTCATGCCGACTAGGTTTACCAAGCATTTGGTGGTGCCCAACCAGTCCCATACCTGGTTGGCCCTCTCCATTGCCGAGCCAGCACATACGTCTGCGTCATCGGCCAATGGAAGGTAATTGCGCCACCGACCATTACAGGTCAAGGCTCCACTACTCTGCCTTAGGCTTGCATCAACCTTTCACATGTATCACAATCCCTCAATGTGCATAACAATTCTTCACCCACACAAGGGTGGCACTTCTTCTCTTGTGTAAGCTGGTGGCTCCATTTAGGAATTTTTTAGATGACTTTCTTAACTGTAGGCTATCATGGCCCCATGATACCCACTCACCCTACACAAGGGTTACCACTGCTCATACAGTCCTCTTGAGTATTCTTTTCTTCACTTTTCCCTTTAATGTGCAGCACTAAATTTCATATGTATACTCTGTCAACACAAAATGGATAGTAAGCTCATTAGTATCGCTGCTCTAGAATTGTAAACATATTTCATAACATTCACTATCCAATATTGAAACACCAGGAATGCGTCCATTCCCTTAGGGCGTAATCAATATTGGCATCCCTAACACAACTCAACACCAGAAAGGCGTGCACTCCTTACTGATGTGAACTATGAAGGTCCTAATCATACTTCAAGCAGTCTGCCATAATGGAAATAAAATCAAAACATGGTCTGCATATTAACTCTAATAATTAGACATGCATGTATGTATATATATATATATATACACATATATATCAATCAGGGTTTATGGAACACTTATCCATTTTGCAGATGTTATTTCTCTTCTTTAATGAGGAATGGAGGCCTCTTCTCTGAGTTGACAGTCCCTCAGTTTGCCATCCCAATTCCTTTTGATGTTACATAACCTTCATATGTCTTACCGACATAATCTTCACCATCCCACTCATATTGTTTACCAATCATGTAGTGCAGATGAGACATTAATAATGTGTTATGGCGTTTCACCTGAAACCCATTTTCAAATCATGGAATCTCTTCTCATGAAGTTTGGATTCTGTAGGCCCACTCTCATGGTATTACTGCAATGTGTCTTCCTGGCACACTTATTGAACAGCCAAACAGTTAGCAACATTTAACAATACAATTCAAATCCGATTGTTCCATAACCAATCCATGGCACTAATAATTAAATTTAGTATGAATTTGCAACTCTGTCTACTACAGAAATTGGTTTTCTTATCCATGAGGCTATCCTCATATTGTTTGGCTCCTGTAAGTGACACCACTCTACCCGTTATGGTCTTATGCCCGCTGCCATACATGAGCATCCACTTACAGCATGTCCTCCTGACACATTTTCATATAAGCCAAACAGTCATTAGCAATTATTAGCAAAATTTTGAATCCGAAACATTTACAAATCTGAGATTTACAACTGTTCTTACTAACATAACTTAGAGCTCTCAACCATGAGAACCTTCTCATAACCTTTGGCTTCTGCATACAGTAAATCCCAGTCTCTACTATGGACTTATCCTCATTGCCATATCTAAGACTTTTCTACCTGAAACTAAAACTTCAATCAGCCAAACATGTCGTGATCATCTATGCATATTATCATTTCATTGCCACAACAGTCACTGAAGTGATCTCAGAATTATAACACTCAATAATTCAAACACCTTCAGCTGTTAACATTTGAAATGCAACAAAATATATACACTTCTATATATGCATCATTATCACAATAGAATTTCAAGACATAGTCACACTATCCATGCAACTTAAATAAATCGTAAATACTCATTATTTCATAGTCATATCATTCATACAACTCTGTCCTTCCACAGAGCATTCTAGCAGCCCATCGATCATGATTGGACTCTTCATGCACTTACTATTCTACATACATAACAGCCCATGAAATGGTCCTAGAATTATCATCAATTCATCATTTCATTCATTATTTATTTTGCAATGACATATGCATCATCCCTATGCATTCATACAATGCACCACAAGATTTATAAAATCTCTTAATGCACATCTACTCAATGCTACCTTGCATTGTTTCATGAGTACTATGCATTCAAGCAGATCAAAACATGACTATCTCATATAACTTGTATTACCATAATCAGGACCACCAGTCCTCACTTGCTTTGGTTATCAAGCACATAACCAACATACACATGGCATGTTATAAATTCATATGAATGCATTGATATTTCTAAACAGTCACAGGGTGTAAGGATCATTTCCTTCACTTACCCACACCTCACCAAGCTTGGTAGGTTAATAGTCCCAATCGGTATTCAATATCACATGCAAACTAACTCAACATAGCTCAAACATAGTTGAAGAGATCTTACCAAATCCTCTTTCAACATTCATGCAATTTGGCACCAATAATCATTACCTGCATGGTTACCATTAACATCGCCTGATGTTACCTGATCAGTTGGCCTCTTACCAAGGTTGCTCAGTCCTTTTGCCAACTTTATGATCATAGATTTGTTGCACCATCCTTTCTGCATAAGGTTGTTGGCTTCATGAAACATCATCCTCAGCCCATTTAGCCATGCTCTTTGTTATCTTTGGTCCTACAACCAATACCAACATCAATAGTGATTATCAACCACAATATTCTCCATTAGTGGTTCATTGCATATGCAGACTTCATTATTCTACCAATATGCAATATCCCATTTATGCACAAACATTTCCATATGCACTATGCAATGTTTGTTAAGATGCCATCTAGTGCATATACATCTATGTAATCCCTTACATTTTTAACATTTTTATGCCATATGATAATTTCATAATTATAAGTATGATAGCAAACAGGGGTTTAAGGAATTCTTCCCTTTTTGATCCCTCATTGCAACATTGAATTCCTCTTCCATATCATGCAATTGTAGAAATTGCCCATATTGACAACAAAATTTGTTTGTCAAAACAGCCGCTGGCACTCTTCTGCACTAAATATCTATGACATATGTAGACCTCATTCAAACTTTGGTCATGCATCATTGTTCCCTGTTGGACAAGCTTTCCAATGCCTGTCTTCATGCTCCATTCCGACATCAGGTGCGGGAACTGCATCTTTTCAAAAATGACAACTTTCACTCCAATTCTGCACGTTTTACATAGTTGCATTTTGGTCCAGAATGCCAACTTTAGCCACCTGTGGAAGAAAATCTATGAGGAATCACAAAAACTTTTATATCGGGCGAAGTTAGTCCATATAATAAGGAACACTCAGCAATTCATGGATTTCAATTCCGATGCACCATTCATCTTCTATGAATTTCTAGGTTTTACTACTTCTCACTTTCCACATTTTTACAAAATTCCAAATTTTGGGCCAAAAATGGCTATCTCCCAAACGGTGCATTTTTGGAAAATCTTCGTCTAACGGAAACTGTCCGTCTTAATGAGAATATGAAATGTCTAATTCAGTAAAAATTTTGATTCCCACATCTAGGGTCACTTTTATTGCCCACAAGCTTTTCAAAATCCCGAAAAAGTGGCCCGGAACAGTGCTTTTTGGATTTCATGCTCACCCCGACTTCATATCCCTTGGAGTTTGGCTCCAAGATTCTGAACTTAACATCGTGCCTGCTTCATGGCCACACTTGATCAATTTCATCTCAAACCGATCTTCCGTCAAGCCTCGGGACTTCGTCCTTCAAAAGTCACTATTATCCATTTTCTGTCAAATCGGAGTGCAATGGGCTAGGGGTCTTCACTGGTTCTTTCATGGCCCTCGTCAATGGCCTCCGAGCCCCACAGGAATCATTCCATTCTGAGTCCGGATGTTCCTGCTATCCAAAAATCAAGTTTTGGTCACTTTACTCACTTTTTTTTTTTTTTTTTAATTTCGCGCTGGTTCGCCAATTGTTCCCGCAATTGCGGGGTGATTCACCGAACGCTCCTGTAATTGCGGAGCCATTCGGCGAAGGCTCCCGTAGTTGCGGAGCCATTCGGTGAATTCTCCCGCAACTGCGGAGCCATTCGGCGAATGCTCCCGCAATTGCGGAGCCATTCGGTGAAGGCTTCCGTTGCGGAGCCATTCGGCGAATGCTCCCGCAATTGTGGAGCCATTCGGCGAAGGCTTCCGCCGTTTCGGAGCCGTTCGCGGAATGCTTCCCCGGTTTCGGGCGGTTTTGCGGAATGCTTCCGAAATTGCGGAACGATTCGCCGAGGTCTTCCGCAGTTGCGGAACGATTCGCCTAAGTCTTCTGCAATTTCGGAACGACTCACCGAACTCTTCCGCGTTTGCGGAACGATTCGCGGAATCCTTCCGCAATTTCGGAAGAGAATTCCTTCCGAAATTTTTCTTTCGACGCCAACACTTAGAAAATTTTCTGCTTTTTCGGAGCATTTCGCCGAATTTTTCCGCGTTGCGGGACAACTCGCGGAATCCTTCCGCAAATTTCGGGGTGACTTCCCGAACTCTTCCGCGTTGCGAAAAAACTCGCGGAATGCTTCCGCAGCTTTGGGGCAATTCGCCGAATGCTTTCGCAGTTGCAGAAGACATTCGGGAATTCTTTCCGAACAGACTTAAACAAATTTTCAAAAACTTAGGAAAAATTGGAAATCATATTTGCAACAAAAATAGTATTTCAGGAAAAGAAATTGCACTTCTTCATGTTAAGCATGAAATAGCAAAACAACAAAAACAGTATAAGATGGCAGAGGTTGCCCCTCCTTTCTCTATTTCATAGAATGTAATCAATGCAAGTAGCTTGCAAAAATCCCCAAACAGTTATGGAAATGATTTCTCATTCCAACAAATAAAAGCCATGCGATCTTGAGGTTTCTTTAATGCATTTTAGTTCCAAATACAAAATGCATGTACACACAATGATTTATATCTCTGTGAAGGGCCCAACAGCCGTAGTGTTGAACCTAGAGCTCTGATACCACTCTATAATGTCCCCTTCGCCCATCATCAAATGCAGGGAAGGAAACATTAACAACATATCGGGCTTTTGTAAACTTAGCCCCAATATTTTTTTTTTTTACTCATAAAAATATTAACAATTAAAAACTTCTCTATACAGATGTAAACTTCAATAGAACACAACGAAATTTAAGCATAACAACACATATAAGCATAGATTCACATCAGCATACTTATCTCACGCAATCAATAGGCAGAGAGTTCAATCCCCTTCTTAGACTATGCACAGACTACATATCGATTTCATTAATGTGAATAATTACCATTCTGAATTAACACACTGCAAACACATAATGCATATAAAGTAAACCACAGAGATCACTTATCTTGCAACGCAGATGTCCAACGACTGGCTACATGAGAGCAACGTTCCACCCAACCATAGATCTCTGTCCATCCTGTATTCTTTCAGCTGAGAGATCACCCCCGAGCTAGGCTGTGTATCCACTAAGGAGGAACTAGATGGCTCACTCACAGTCAGGGTTTCACTCAAACAGCCATGCTAAGCCAACACACAGTTGGGTTTTTCAAGCATGCAATAGGAGATGGAGGAGGATGCTAGTCCACCGAGCTCAATCCTAGAGCCACATACACTTCAAGCTGGACTCAGCAATCCCATCCTCTGTTCATACATCCACTCTTGGATTTCTCACAACTCTGTCACAAATAACCCCAAATCCGTCACTGATTTTCTGGGCTATCCAAACTGGGTTTTTCCATGGATTTTGGGGTAGCCATTGCTCCCAAATTCGCCCCAAGGCTCATACCAACGGATTCCCCATTGGATTTCACTGTCCAATACCCATTCTAGGCGTTTTTGGCTTCCCAAAACGTGGGTTCTCTCACAGTCGCGATTCTTGGTTTTTCTCCGTGCTGGGAACTCGTTTTTGGATGGAAAATGATGCTGGGTTCCTTCACCATGGAATGGGGATGAGAATGAAGCTCTCTCTCATGAGGTTGAGTGACTTCTTGTATAAGAAAACAGAGCCCATACCTACCCATACGAATTTCAAGGCTGCCCATGCTCCATTGAAGCCATGGGATGACATCTCAACCACTTTCTTACAACATGAATAAATGTCATATAGAAAAGTCAAATGGGTTCTCATAATGACATATGGCAACCTATGGTTCACTCCCATAGCCCCCTCACCACTCCCTAGTGGATACACGTGCCCCCTTCTCATTCGTTGCCTCCATAGCCAGTTTTGGAATTTTATATTGCATGATGCTTATTTACATCCTATTACAATTTCCATGGTTTAAGAACACATGGTATCAAAATATCAAATACTTGCCCTTTAAATAAAATTCGGGCTTTCACTAGCGGGGCCTTGGCCTTGAGCTCCACGCTAGGAAAACATACATCACATGTACACATTATTTACATTAAAGGCTAATATGTCCTAAGGGTCGAATTGGGGGTATTACAGTATAGGGCACCATGGGCCATATTTTGTATAGGGCACGAGTTGCCATTATATAGACGTTGGGAGTGATGTTCCATTTTTCCAAAAAGTGTACATGATTGGATAATTTTTGCATATTAATAGATGGATCTGCACTTGTTTATATGACTTTATCTTTGATTACATTTTTGCATACATGATTTGTCTTCAATGACAATGTTATGGAATAGTTTTCACATACATATAGATGTTATTTCTAGAGACCAAGTGACCTCAATATGAGTCCCTTGTATTTGAATGGGTCTTGCATCTTTTCCTTTCAGCAACAACATACAACCAAGCAAACTAAGGAGTGATATTTACATTACAAAGTGTTGTGACTTTAGGACTACAAAAAAATAAATAGGGGACGATGACTTCTTCCATACTTAACCTTGTAATGGTTATAATAGTCAATTCTAACAATAATTGCATCACATAGTATATCAAATTAACCTAGATATATGAGAAGTTCATATGTGTGCTTGGATGGAAGGGTTAACCATATCACTTGAATTAGTTCAAACATGAGGGGTGTGCATAGGTGCAATTGGATTGAGCAATAAAAGAGAATTGTTAATGCAGTTACATATGGATCGTTCTTTGTGTGTTAGTATGTGCCTTTAATGAAAGCATGGTTAATGTGTTCAACTACTACTTGCACAAGTTGGCATAGACCCTTAGTGTTGATAATGTCTTCAATGTTTTGGTAATATTGATAATCACTCTTTGTAATTTAAGTATCTTGGATTTTTTGAGGTTAAGACACATATTGAACATAGTCAACTCAATGGTTCAAGACATCATTTTACCCCATGATCCATGGAAGATTCATTGGAGTCATATGAACCTCATTGTCATCACCTCAACCATGGTCAAGATGCCAAGATCCATCCTTAGTAGTCAAAACCTCATGTTGGCACCCATATCACACTCAAAGATAAAAAAATTCTTTTAAAGGACATGTCTGGGGGTTGAGGGAATCTTGATGGATAATATCCTTAAAAAATTTATATTCGATTTGAGGGCTCATATGTCCTCACCTTATCATTGTCAATACCTAAAGACCCATCCTTAGTGCACAAAACCTCCAAATGGAATCCATATCCAAAACAAAGGCCATTTATCCCGTCTATAGAGCTTATGTATTGATTCAAGGACTTGTTCATGGCTCATGAGCATGCAGATATTCATTTAGGTCCTAATAACCTTTATAATTTTAATCACCATGCTCAAGGTCTAGAGACCCATCCCTTGTGTCAACTAGTCAACTAGGATAAAGAGTTGACTGGAGGTATAAATTGTAAAAATAAATATTTGTTAGGGATTAATAAAAGGCTAATTATTGATGGTTCTAAAGTTACATTCTTCCCTTTCTCACTTTCCATTTATGTGTATAAATATGTAGATATATCTTGGATAATGACACATAATGACACTAGGATAGATAGATTGGGAAAATTTTAGATGAATGCCTAGATCTCTACACACTAGTTAAAGAAAAAAAAAGAAAAACTCCTAACATTGGGAACAAATAGCCAAAACCAACAATGCAACTAGAACACAATGACCAAGGGAACTTCAAAATGAAACACCACTCCACAAAAAAAGTTGATTTAGACCTACCTCATTTGGTATGAGAGAAGCTGCTTTAGAGACCTACCTACCACTTCTCTCATTTGGTATGAGAGAAGTTGCTTTAGACCTACATCACTCATGTCAATGCTTGAGTTTTTGGAGGCCGACCTCCCACCCCACATGTCCTCTTCAACATTTTTTGTTCTCTTGGTTTTATGCCCACCCAAACTTTTTCATGCTTTGGGTACCTTGAGGTATATCCCCAACCCAAAAACTCTTATATTATGTTGATTATGTTGGTTATTGGCTTCACCCAACAAAATTATATTTAACAATACACATATTCATAGACTTGGTTCCCCATGCTCAATGCTCATTATATTCAACAATACACTTATCTTAAAATTTAATCCATGTCTTGTTAAATATTTCATAATTAAATAGCTATTTGAAAGCACCACCTTAGACCAAGCCATACCATTAATATAAAATGTACATTAGAGAAATGACCTAATTCAATTTCCTTCTATAACTCTAACCCTAATCCTCACCCAAACCCTAGCACTAAACCATCTTCTTCATCATCACAATCACCATCACCATCACCATCATCATCAACGTCTTCATTATCATCACCATCATCATCATTGCGAACATCTTCATCATCATTGTCATCTCTAGGTTCCTCATCAACATCTCCATCATCACATCTTCTTCATTATCACCATCACCATCACCATGATCAATGTCTTCATCATCATCACCATCTTCATCATCATCATCATCATTAACTCTAACTCTAACCCTAATTCAATTTCCTTCTATAACTCTAGCCCTAACCCTCACCCAAACCCTAGCACTAAACCATCTTCTTCATCATCACCATCACCATCACCATCATCGTCTTCATCATCATTACCATCATCATCATCATGAACATCTTCATCATCATTGTCATCTCTAGGTTCCTCATCACCATCACCATCACCATCATCATTAACATCTTCATCATCGCCACCTTCTTCTTCATCATCATTAACTCTAACTCTAACCCTAATTCAATTTCCTTCTATAAATCTAGCTCTAACCCTCATCCAAACCCTAACACTAAACCATCTTCTTCATCATCACCATCACCATCACCATCATAACCATCTTCATCATCGTCATCACCATCTTTATCATCATCATTAACTCTAACTCTAACCCTAATTCAATTTCCTTCTATAACTCTAGCCCTAACCTTCACCCAAACCCTAGCACTAAACCGTCTTCTTCATCACCATCATCACCATCTTCATCATCATCATCACCATCTTCATCATCATCATTAACTCTAACTCTAACCCTAATTCAATTTCCTTCTATAAATCTAGACCTAACCCTCACCCAAACCCTAGCACTAAACCATCTTCTTCACCATCACCATCACCATCATCATCAACGTCTTCATCATCACCACCACCATCATCATCATCATTAACTCTAACTCTAACCCTAATTCAATTTCCTTCTATAACTCTATCCCTAACCCTCACCCAAACCCTAGCACTAAACCATATTCTTCACCATCACCATCACCATCACCATCACCATCACCATCATCTCCATCTTCATCATCATCATCACCATCTGCATCATTATCATTAACTCTAACTCTAACCTTAATTCAATTTCCTTCTATAACTCTAGCCCTAACCCTCACCCACACCCTAGCACTAAACCATCTTCTTCATCATCACCATCACCATCACCATCATCATCAACGTCTTCATCATCACCACCATCATCATCATCATCATTAACTCTAACTCTAACTCTAATTCAATTTCCTTCTATAAATTTAGCCCTAACCCTCACCCAAACCCTAACACTAAACCATCTTCTTCATAATCACCATCAACATCACCATCACCATCACCATTATCACCATCTTCATCATCATCATCACCATCTTCATCATCATCATTAACTCTAGCTCTAACCCTAATTCAATTTCCTTCTATAACTCTAGCCCTAATCCTCACCCAAACCCTAACACTGTACCATCATCACCACCATCACCATCACCATCAATGTCTTCATCATCACCACCATCATCATCATCATCATTAACTCTAACTCTAACCCTAATTCAATTTCCTTCTATAACTCTAGCCCTAACCCTCACCCAAACCCTAGCACTAAAACATGTTCTTCATCATCACCATCACCATCACCATCACCATCACCATCACCATCATCACCATCTTCATCATCATCCTCACCATTTTCATCATCATCATTAACTCTAACTCTAACCCTAATTAAATTTCCTTCTATAACTCTAGCCCTAACCCTCACCCAAACCCTAGCACTAAACCATCTTCTTCATCATCACCATCACCATCACCATCACCATCAACGTCTTCATCATCATCACCATCATCATCATCATTGTCCTCTCTAGGTTCCTCATCAACTTCTCCATCATCACATCTTCTTCATCGTCATCGTCATCATCTTCATCATCATCATCAATGTCTTCATTATCATCACCATCTTCATCATCATCATTAACTCTAACTCTAACCATAATTCAATTTCCTTCTATAACTCTAGCCCTAACCCTCACCCAAACCCTAACACTAAACCATTTTTTTCACCATCACCATCATCATCAAAATCTTCATCATCATCACCATCACCATCACCACCACCATCACCATCATCATCGTCTTCATCATCATCACCATCATTATCATCATGAACATCTTCATCATCATTGTCATCTCTAGGTTCCTCATCAACATCTCCATCATCACCATCACCATCACCATCATCACCATCACCATCATCATCAACGTCTTCATCATCGCCACCATCTTCATCATCATCATTAACTCTAACTCTAACCCTAATTTAATTTCCTTCTATAACTCTAGCCCTAACCCTCACCCAAACCCTAGTACTAAACCATCTTCTTCATCATCACCATCACCATCACCATCACCATCACCATCATCATCAATGTCTTCAATATCACCACCATCTTCATCATCATCATTAACTCTAACTCTAACCCTAATTAAATTTCCTTCTATAACTCTAGCCCTAACCCTCACCCAAACCCTAGCACTAAACCATCTTCATCACCATCACCATCACCATCACCATCACCATCACCATCATCACCATCTTCATCATCATCATCACCATCTTCATTTGTCATCTACCCAAATTCTGAAAATATTATTTTATTGGCAAAATACTTTATGTTAAATTTTAATTACAAAGTTTTGTAATTATGACCAAGTTTGGTCAAGGATGAATGTATTTACTGATTATTATTATTTAATAAATTAAAGTAGGAGACAAACACCCAATGGAACTATTAAATGAGTGTTCACTGACCCACTAGGAGGAATGGAAGTTGTTAGAAGGCATGGGACAGATGGCAGCAATTGCACTTCACCACTAGCTGTTGGTTATGGGACAACTACCCCTAAAAATATGGCATTATCCCCCAAGTGGTGGGAGTGAGCAGGCAGCTCATTTAATGACCAGTTAACAAGTGAAAGGCCTAGGCAGCCTACATAAGACAAATTCAAATTAAGCAGGCAGCTTTTACACAATATTTTCTGCAGAAATATTCCTCAAGTGCATCAAGTGATCACTGAGAGATTCGAATAGGGAGGCTATGTGAGAGTGCAACTGTAAGTCTGCAAATTATTCCGAGAAGGAGAACCAGAGGTGCTGGTGCAGGTCCATTTAACTGCTAAGTCTTTAAGATTGGATAACTATTGTTACTACAAGTGGAGGTCCTAAGCTTCTAAGTTTCTTCTTCCTGGTGGTTCAGTGAACAGGGTCGGGGGTCCTAAGGCAAGTAACTTGGCTGTCTTCAGGAATTGGTTGGGTGGAACAGGATCCTTGGGCTGTTTGTTTCTCTACAGTTAACCAGGTTTTGTTGTTTCTATTTTTTTTACAGTTCAATGTTCTGTTTAATAGAATTTATCAAACTCTGTTTTGTAAAAGAATTTATTTTATTTCTGATTTATGTTCTATACTGAATGATAAAGTCTGTGAATTATTGATTAGATAATCATCTCTATATTTTTCCCATGCTGTTATTTGCATAGTACTCTAGTATAGAGAAGCAAATTAAATGATAGATGAGAGATAGGCAAATTGGCATTGATTGGACAAATAATTACAGTAAGTGCTCTGTTTACAATTATGTCCTATATCTAAACATAGTAAAAATTTACTGCATAGCATCGACAGTAATATATAACTCTTTCGTTATTACATGAAAGAAAACATAGTCTAACTTCTGTATAGTCATATATTTTTCTCTTATCTCCATTCATTTAAGATAGCAAGCAAATGCAATTAAAATCATACATATCATGTTTTCCAAGTAATAGTATTTCCAAGGATTTTTAATAGCTGCAAGGACTAATCAATATATAGTTTTCTTATCATTATACATACTTTCTTTCTTCACTGGTTTGTTATTTGATTTCATGTATCAATTGTTTATATCAGTAGTATCAAAACCTAATACACTACAAACCCTAACTTTGTATACAAACATCATATTTTCTATCTCAAAGATGAATTGTAGACATTATTCAAAGAACGATATCATTTATGACTTTTTAAACCCTAGTCATTACTTTCCAGAACCATATTATCTTTTATATATGGTAAGTTACTATCTAAAATCATCTAACAGTTAACCGAAGGCACAAATTACATATTCATGTCTAAACCTTAGCACACAACCCTAGTATCTAAATAAACACATTATCGATATTTTCATCACAACGGTTTAGTCTTGGGTACAAACCCTAGCACAAGCCCGATAGCATTTGGGAGTCACAGGTAGGACATCCTTCGTAAAATGAAACTAGAACATGGAGGCATAACCCTCTCAAAAACTTTTAACAGTCAAAACTACTTCGGTTATTTTCCAAGTATGGTTATCAACAACGAGAACGAAGTATAGGCATATAAATATGCAAACTATAAACCCTCGGCCAAAAGACAACCATTGTGGCTTGGAAAACCTTAAAACATTCTTTTACACATTGTTCTCAACGTCTATTTCAAAGTATATCATTTTATTTCAAAGAAAAAATGAACCATAGTTTACAAACATAAAAAGAACCCTCGGTTCTGTTTTCCCATTTCAAACATTGACAGAGAATTACAAGAGTTACCCCCGACAGTTAACAGTAAGATGAGACCGTGATATCATGAAAACTACATAGGGTTTTACCCCAAACTTATCAACTCACGGTACAAAAACCAACTTGAAGGCGGTTCCATAGTTTCAGCTAAAACACCACTGAGCCGAACATCAAATACAAAGATCGAGGATCAACCATTTTTAGTTTAATATCAAAACAATACAAGCTTTCAGCTATCACTGATACAAGTCGAAGATTTCCAATTCTAGGCACACAGAAAACACATCAAAGCACCTACGAGGCTTGTAAGAACCACCAGAGCTTACCAGGAAGCCGTAGTAGCTTTCCTTTCCAAAACCGTTGCATAGAAACCTTCCAACGAAGAGAGCACCTGCCAAAGCACAATGCGAGTGGTCAAAAACTGTTAACACAATTAGAATGAAAAATCTACGTTATCACATTCATTATTTACTTACTTACTTACCATGTAGAGTTTTATTCCAAATATCAATGGCGGAACCAGAGGTCGGCTGCAATCCTTTATACATGCAGGAAGAACTAGAAGGCGTTACCACCATTCGAAAGAGTTGAAGGACAAACTACAAACTACTCTAAACAGCTAATGAATATCTACACTTCATACTACGACATCACGGCTCTATGGCACGAAGCCAAGCCTGCAACATTTAAAATTTACCTCTCATAAGTCACAAGGTCGAAACCCTGGAAGAGAACCTCCTCTAACCCTAAAAATTTGGCATCCTGTCAGCCTCATTACAACATAACAATGAAGGGCCGAGAAACTTGCTACCAATACATACAACACGGTTAGGGTTACACAAACCAACGACCAAGATCTAGAGCGATCGATAGATAGAAAAGAGCCAACAGTGCTACGTTGAAAACCGAGCAACCTGCATTAATATCTCATTAAATTACAACAACCACGGAGTTGCCAACCCTGCATGCCAAGGAACGATACGGTGTATAGCATGGAGGAGAGGTGACATGGCAACTTTGCTAGCTAGAACTATCAATCAGAGTTCACGTGGATGGACTACGTGGTATGATAGCCACCCATTCCACTATGGAGTTCATTCATAACATTTAATACACAACCGTAACTTTGTCAACCTGCCACTAGAAAGTTAATACCCGTCATTTCATCACTTTAATGTCGAGACTTGGGCGAATACATTGACATATTATATTAACACTTAGGTTAAGAGCTTATACATACAGCATAGTTCAAATTACCACTTAAGCCACAATCCTTATGAGGTTGTTTAGATGATGTTCGTGGTTTGCATAGGATAACATCCTATGGTGTTAAAAAGAATAGCTAGGATTACATATTGGAAACGCATAATATTGTTTTGTTTATCATATCTTTGTATAGTAACACCATATCATATTATATAGTAATATGTAGTGTATGTTTTATATAATTCCAAAGTTTAAATTGGTATCGAAATAATTGAATTTTATGCCATGCACTATGTAAATAAATAGTAGCTATAAGATATATAGCTACTTCATTTCTATAGTTTGTATGTGTATTAAAATGATAAATACAGGACATAAAGTAGTCTAAGATTTGTAGACGCCAATTATAATGATAGTTCGAAAGTGTATTTTCCTACAAGTTTCGTAATTGCATACTTAATAGATAGTAGTATTGTTGTATTAATATTAATGACAGTAGTTTGATGACGATAAATGTAGCATCATAAAAGAAATCTTGGATGACATGGATTGATAACATTAAGGAGCTTTGTAAGACAGTACTTAAGCTAGGAGCAGAATCATTGTATCCATACCTCCAGTTATTAATGTCGTAAGGAAGTACTTAACATTTTACATTGACGATGAATTGAAAAACACAAGTACTCTAAATTTTATGTTGTCTTGTAGATTTCTTACCTGCGGTTTGCACATGGAAACAAGATTCAAATGCCTTAGCTAAACATAGCTAAGTAAGCTCCAGGGTGCCTCGTAGGACCCCTTCTTCAACAAACAAACAAACTATCAGCACACCATCAAGAATATCAAAGCAGTACAAACAACAACAACATGTAATAATAACCAAGAACTTAAACAAAATTGTAAACTGTACTCGTCTACATAAGCATACAAAGATCTTTTGTTAAGGAGTTTAACATCCATTTAAATCTGAAGTAGAAATTACAACTATATTTATTTGAGAATTATGACGTGTCATCATCATTAAATTATCTTAGTTAAGATTTCGAATTAGTTTATATGTTCTGCATTAAATGAATTTGATAATTATTGCTATTAATTTTTTTTTTTTTGTATTTTTGGGATGTTACATCATCATCATCATTAACTCTAACTCTAACCCTAATTCAATTTCCTTCTATAAGTCTATCCCTAACCCTCACCCAAACCCTAGCACTAAACCATTTTCTTCATCATCACCATCACCATCACCATCACCATCATCATCAATGTCTTCATCATCACCACCACCATCATCATCATCATCATTAACTCTAACTTTAACACTAATTCATTTTCCTTCTATAACTCTAGCCCTAACCCTCACCCAAACCCTAGCACTAAACCATCTTCTTCACCATCACCATCACCATCACCATCACCATCATCACCATCTTCATGATCACCATCACCATATTCATCATCATCATTAACTCTAAATCTAACCCTAATTCAATTTCCTTCTATAACTCTAGCCCTAACCCTCACCCAAACCCTAGCACTAAACCATCTTCTTCATCATCACCATCACCATCACCATCAACGTCTTCATCATCATCACCATCATCATCATCATGAACATCTTCATCATCATTGTCCTCTCTAGGTTCCTAATCAACATCTCCATCATCACATCTTCTTCGTCGTCATCGTCATCATCTTCATCACCATCAACATCACCATCAACGTCTTCATCATCATTACCATCTTCATCATCATCATTAACTCTAACTCTAACCCTAATTCAATTTCATTCTATAACTCTAACCCTAACCCTGACCCAAATCCTAGCACTAAACCATCTTCTTCATCATCACCATCACCATCACCATCACCATCACCATCATCATCAACGTCTTCATCATCATCACCATCACCATCATCATGAATATCTTCATCATCATTGTCATCTCTAGGTTCCTCATCAACATCTCCATCATCACCTTCACCATCACCATCAATGTCTTCATCATCGCCACCATCTTCATCATCATCATTAACTCTAACTATAACCCTAATTCAATTTCCTTCTATAACTCTAGCCCTAACCCTAATTCATTTTCCTTCTATAACTCTAGCCCTAACCCTCACCCAAACCCTAGCACTAAACCATCTTCTTCATCATCACCATCACCATCACCATCACCATCATCATCAACGTCTTCATCATCACCACTATCTTCACCATCATCATTAACTCTAACTCTAACCCTAATTCAATTTCCTTTTATAACTCTAGCCCTAACCCTCACCCAAACCCTAGCACTAAACCATCTTCTTCACCATCACCATCACCATCACCATCACCATCATCATCACCATCATCACCATCTTCATCATCATCATCACCATCTTCATCATCACCATCTTCATAATCATGATTAACTCTAACTCTAACCCTAATTCAATTTCTTTCTATAACTCTAGCCCTAACCCTCACCCAAACCCTAGCACTAAACCATCTTCTTCATCATCACCATCACCGTCACCATCACCATCACCATCACCATCATCACCATCTTCATCATCGTCATTAACTCTAACTCTAACCCTAATTCAATTTCCTTCTGTAACTCTATCCCTAACCCTCACCCAAACCCTAGCACTAAACCATATTTTTCACCATCACCATCACCATCATCATCAATGTCTTCATCATCATCATCATTAAATCTAACTCTAACCCTAATTCAATTTCCTTCTATAACTCTATCCCTAACCCTCACCCAAACCCTATAACTAAACCATCTACTTCACCATCACCATCACCATCACCAACCATCACCATCATCATCAACGTCTTCATCAACATAACCATCATCATCATCATGAACATCTCCATCATCATTGTCATCTCTAGGTTGCAAATTTGACCCCAATGTGAAGGCCATGGAAATTTGAGCAAGGGGGCCATTTCTCATCCGGAGGCCCCCAGGCGTGTGTGGCCACTGTGGACAGGTCCAAAATGACCACGTGGACCTGTGGGAGACGACAGAATCCAAGTCGGCTCGCCGGTTTGGGTTCCGTGGCCCCGAAGCAAATCCCCAAATTGTCCTTGAATGTCCCCAGGGTGCCCGACTAGAATTCCTATAGCAGCCAAACCGTGGCTCCGTTCGCAAATCCATCGATTTCGGTGGGTCCAGGACACCGGGTTTCAGCTAAGGGACCCCCCATCGCGTGCCTCGAAGACCCGAAAGCGGTGCCAATGGACCATCTCTGGAGCTAGGGTTTTGCTCAGTGAGGGCCATTCCAAATTCGCTCAAGGGGGCCATTTCTCGTCCGGAGGCCCCCGAGCGTGCGTGGCCACCGTGGACAAGTCCACAATGGCCACGTGGACCTGTGGGAGCTGACGAAATCCAATTCCACTCGCTGGTTTGGGTTCCGTGGCCCCAAAGCAAATCCCCAAAGTGTCCCTGAATGGCCCCAGGGTGCTCAACTAGAATGCCCGTAACAGCCAAACCGTGGCTCCGTTCATGAATTTGTCGATTCCAGTGGATCCGGAATGCCGGGTTTCAGCTAGGGGACCCCCCCATAGCATGCCTTGAAGACCCGGAAGCTATGCCAATGGGCCATCTCCGGAGCTAGGGTTTTGGTCAGTGATGGCCATTGCAAATTTGGTCAAGGGGGCCATTTCTTGTCCAGAGGTCCCCGGGCATGTGTGGCCACTGTGGACAAGTCCAAAATGGCCACATGGACCTGCGGGATCTGACGAAATCCAAGTCCGCTTGCTAGTTTGGGTTCCGTGGCCCCAGATCAAATCCCCAAAGTGTCCCTGAATGGCCCCGGGGTGCCCAACTAGAATGCCTGTAGCAGCCAAACTATGGCTCCATTCGTGAATCCGTCAATTCCGGTGGGTCCGAGGTGTCAGGTTTCAGCTAGGGGACCCCTCAAAGTGTGCCTCAAAGACCCGGAAGTGGTGCCAATGGGCCATCTCTGGATCTAGGGTTTTTCCAAGTGAGGGCCATTCCAAATTCGCTCAAGGGGGCCATTTCTCATCTGGAGGCCCCCGAGCATGCATGGCCACTATGGACAGGTCCATGATGGCCACATGGACCTGTGGAAGCCAACGGAATCCAAGTCCGCTCGCCGGTTTGGGTTCCATGGCCCTATAGCAAATCCCCAAAGTGTCCCTGAATGGCCCCGGGGTGCCCGACTAGAATGCCAGTAGCAGCCAAATCGTGGATCCATTCGTGAATCCATCGATTCCGGTGAGTCCAGGACATCAGGTTTCAGCTAGGGGACCCCCCACAGCATGCCTCGAAGACCTGGAAGCAGTGCCAATGGGCCATCTCGGGAGCTAGGGTTTTGCTAAGTGATGGCCATTGCAAATTCGCTCAAGGGGGGCATTTCTCGTCCAGAGCCCCCCGGGCGTGCGTGGCCACCGTGGAAAGGTCTACAATGGCCACGTGGACCTATGGGAGCCAACAAAATCCAAGTCCACTTGCCGGTTTGGGTTCCGTGGCCCCGGAGCAAATCCCCAAAGTGTCCCTGAATGGCCCCGGGGTGCCCAACTAGAATGCCCGTAGCAGCCAAACCATGGCTCCGTTCGCGAATCCGTCGATTCCAGTGGGTCCAGGATGCCGGGTTTTAGCTAGGAGACCCCCCACAGCATGCCTCGAAGACCCGAAAGTGGTGCCAATGGGTGTGCAATTTTTGCACATTGGGGTCAAATTTGCAAAATCGTCGACCGACCATGTATGATGATGATGATGGTGATGATGATGAAGACGTTGATGATGATGGTGATGGTGATGGTGATGAAGATGATGATGATGATGAAGATGATGATGATGGAGATGTTGATGAGGAACCTAGAGATGAAAATGATGATGAAGATGGTGATGATGATGATGACGTTGATGGTGATGGTGATGATGATGAAGACGTTGATGGTGATGGTGATGATGGAGATGTTGATGAGGAACCTAGAGATGACAATGATGATGAAGATGTTCATGATGATGGTGATGGTGATGATGATGAAGACATTGATGATGATGGTGATGGTGATGGTGATGAAGATGATGATGAAGAAAATGATGATGATGGAGATGTTGATGAGGAACCTAGAGATGACAATGATGATGAAGATGTTCATGATGATGATGATGGTGATGATGATGAAGACGTTGATGATGATGGTGATGGTGATGGTGATGGTGATGGTGATGATGAAGAATATGGTTTAATGCTAGGATTTGGGTGAGGGTTAGGGCTAGAGTTATAGAAGGAAATTGAATTAGGGTTAGAGTTAGAGTTAACAATGATGATGAAGATGGTGATGATGATGAAGACATTGATGATTATGGTGATGGTGATGAAGATGATGATGATGATGACGAAGAAGATATGATGATGGAGATGTTGATGAGGAACCTAGAGATGGCAATGATGATGAAGATGTTCATGATGATGATGATGGTGATGATGATGAAGACGTTGATGATGGTGGTGATGGCGATGGTGATGGTGATGGTGATGAAGATGAAGATGATGATGATGATGATGATGTTGATGTTGATGAGGAAGAAGATGATGATGATGGATATGTTGATGATGATGGAGATGGTGATGGTGATGGTGATGGTAATGAAGATGATGATGATGAAGAAGAAGATGATGATGATGATGGAGATGTTGATAAGGAGCCTAGATATGCCAATGATGATGAAGATGGTGATGATGATGAAGACGTTGATGTTGAAGGTGATGGTGATGAAGATGATGATGATGATGACGAAGAAGATGTGATGATGGAGATGTTGATGAGGAGCCTGGATATGACAATGATGATGAAGATGGTGATGATGATGAAGATGGTGATGATGATGGTGATGGTGATGGTGATGGTGATGAAGATGATGATGATGAAGAAGATGATGATGATAGATATGTTGATGAGGAGCCTAGAGATGACAATGATGATGAAGATGGTGATAATGATGAAGATGGTGATGATGATGAATACGTTGATGATGATGGTTATGGTGATGGCGATGGTGATGGTGATGGTAATAGTGATGAAGATGATGATGATGAAGAAGATGATGATGATGGAGATGTTGATGAGGAGCCTAGAGATGGAAATGATGATGAACATGGTGATGATGATGAAGACATTGAAGTTGATGGTCATGGTGATGAAGATGATGATGATGATGACGAAGAAGATGATGATGATGGAGGCGTTGATGAGGAGCCTAGAGATGACAAATGAAGATGGTGACGATGATGAAGATGGTGGTGATGATGAAGACGTTGATGAAGATGGTGATGATGATGAACATGGTGATGATGATGAAGATGTTGATGATGATGGTGATGGTGATGTTGATGATGATGATGACAAGTCCCTCTAAGTGGTTATCTATAGGAATCAAGCATCAATCTCCAACCATAAAAGAGCATGTTTTAAAATAAATTGCTAGGATACATATCTAAGAGTCTAGAAGATCTCTATGCATTTTCCCATTAAATTTGGTCAAGGAGATCCTAGTATATAGTTAGAATATATTAGTGCAAATCCTAGGTTGATGACACGATGCTTGGATAAGGGAAAAAACCCAAAATATAGCTAGATTTGGGTGAGCATTGAGCATGGGGAACCAAATCTATGAATATGTGTATTGTTAAATATAATTTTGTTGGATGAAGCCAATAACCAACATAATCATCATAATATAAGAGTTTTTTGGGTTGGGGATATACCTCAAGGTACCCAAAGCATGAAAAAAGTTTGGGTGGGAACAGAACCAAGAGAATAAAAAATGTTGAAGAGGACATTTAGGGTGGGAGGTCGGCCTCCAAAAACTCAAGCATTGACATGAGTGAGGTAGGTCTAAAGCAACTTCTCTCATACCAAATGAGAGAAGTGGTAGGGCTAGTTTAGGTTAGATTAGTGTTTCTAGGGCTAGTTTAGGTTTCTAGGACTAGATTAGGTTTATAATATTCTAGCTTAGTTTTCTAGTGTTAAATTAGTGTTTCTAGGGTTAGTTTAGCTTTCAGCTAGGATTTCTAGGGCTAGATTAGGTTTGTAGGGTTATATTAGTGCTTCTAGGGCTAGACTAAGTTTCTAGGGATAGATTAGGTTTCTAAACATTAATGACAAAGGGTGAAATGATGACATGGTAGATGGATGTATCTCTATGTATGTATCTCTATCTATATATGTATCTGTATGTATGTATCTCTATGTATCTATGCATGTATGTATGGCAAAGACATGTATGTATGTATGTATCAACAAAAAATGCATGTACCAACAAAATAACATAAAACTACACATACCTCAATGTAGAACATAACATTCTTTGATGCAATTCTTTCTCTTATGTAAAGTTGATTGGCCTCATTCAATAAATCCATCTGGATCCTCTCTATTGCTAATTGTCTCCATCAATCTCTCGTGCTTTGAATGAGGAAGGTAGTAGCGTACCTTGGTTGAGCTCTTGCTTGACATTGTCTGAAGATGGATGTTTGTGCCAATGATCAAGTTTGTGAAGTGATACACCACTGAACCTGGTTTGTAATCCATGAATACATGCCCACTATTCTTTCTTGACTTCCCATCTAGTGTAAGATATTCCCCCTTAACCACCATCGAGCCAATAGGAAATTCAATGCCTTCATTGTCGATTAATGATGCGTAGAGGGTTTGCTTACCTTGGATGCACCGTGCCAACCAATAATCCGTGCCCCATTCATTGAATTTTGGGGCAACAAATGCGTAAATGTGTCCTGGTTGTACAAGATCTGAGATATTGTCATAGTTTGTCGAAATCGCTGACCGACCCTCCTCTAACTGGGTTGTTTCAACAACTGCACGTTGGTCTACTACAAGTGACACATGATCCCATTCATCAACCCAGTCCATGCATTCGCATTCATCCCATTCGCCACTGCTACATGGGCTGCAAAAGCATGCAAGCTTTCGCGTCGATATTTCAAATAAGGGTTATTTGAGCTTCAAACTGAATGAAATCCACGTGTTCCTTGTACTGTGCCACAACTATAGGAACACGATCAGTCTATGTCAACCACCTGCCAAAAATTTCTCACCACACATCCTACCACCAATGATGTTTGTTGATCTCTTGCTCGGTCTGACATTGTTGCAGAGCACCATAGAACTATGGATTCTGCATCTAGGATATGAGGTTCCCTGTCAAACCTAGTCTCTTCCCTTCGTAGTGCGGTCTTGATGCATGCACTGACCCCATCATGCTCTCCTTTGCCGTGCCCGGTCTCAAAATAGTTCCAGATATGTGACACATTATAAGTCTTATGCAAAATAATCATCCATTGGAATACTCAGGCATTTTTGAACTGGCCCGCACAACCATTCGACCATATCCAATGCTGATCCATATATATATCTCTCTCCTTCAATTAATCATAGAAAATTCAAAAACAATGTTTCACATAATGCAGATCATGGGTTCTATCATCACTTATGTAAAAGTTTTTCTCCTTTAGTATTATCCTCTTGTCATTGCTGCTCTTTGGCCCATGCCTATACATAATATGTACCATGATGCTGACTTGGTCTGAATGGTAGTATTGACTCTGGATTTCATTTTGTGGCTGAAGGGTGTAATTTTCTGCAAAATACACAATTGACACTATGGTTCCAACAAGAAATGTGTCCCTGCATTTTCTGTACTGCTCATCTTGCCATCGCGATACATGCACATGTTCAACATATTGCTTTGTTTTCTCGTAGAACTCCATCAAGAAGTCACATACCGGTACCTATTACCATAAAAACAAGGGAAATGTTACAATGTGGAATTTGGAAAAATGTATATGTCATAAATTGAACGTGTAATATGAAAAATATGCAATATTCATTTGTACCTGTGACTTCACTAATGCAATCTTTTTACTTTCCCTAGAACTGTCTAATTGATAGGTTACGTACTTGAAGCTTTGCATCTCCACGCCCATCCTGCCAAAATCATGCTCCTTGCTTTCATGGATGCAACGGTTCAAAAGATAAAACCCACTGCACCTAGAACATGTCCCATATAGACATGATTTTTCATAATATTTTTGTCCTTTGGGCCTTGGACACATGATGTTGTGGATAAAGTCTCTTGATGCATTCGGTGGTAGTATGGATCCAGTGCAGCCCTGTACAATGTTAGTATGCAAATCACAAAATATATGTTTATATGTGTTATAATAATATTCATATTCTACGTGGTATCTACAACAACAGGTGTTCCGATCAATGCATATACGAATGTACCATGGTTTGCATTTCTCAAAGGACCTTTGGCCCAGGTTCAATTGTGTGTGCTCATTCTTGAATCTCTCATAGAGTTCAGTCTGTGTGGTGTCAAGGGAGTGTTTAACATGGGGTTCACGTTCAGTAGAACCTTTTCTCAGTTTTAGAACGTCTCTTTGGTTTGATGAAGGTCTAGTATGATCATGCCAAAACTTTTGTACTAACTCCTTAACAACATCAATTAGCTTCCTATCTGCACGAGGCAACCTACTAACAAAATCCCAACAATTGTTCCCACCCATAGTGTCAAGATTTTCTCATATAACAGAGTACTTTTTAATAGTTTTTCTATTTAATTTGAGTATGTGAGAAGTGCGTGATATCAGGCAATGTTGCCTTGTGGACTTGCTTACAACTGATTCCGCTAAAACACGACGAGCCGCACAAATATATTTTGTATGAGACATCTTCCCAATCGCATTAAATGCATATTGGAGATTTCTAACAATATGACTGCTAGCCTCTGAACTTTTAACCATCTTTATGCCCAAAATTCTCCTAACAACAGCTAAACAACGTGACTTTAACAAACATAGCAATAATTGACATTTACCTGCATCACCTTTGGATTCAAAATATTCTTTGACAATTTTGTTGCATTGCCATTCGATAGTGCGTTTTGGCAACTTGCCTTCAAGCCCCGACATAGCACTCTCATCCACATGAATATGTCTAGGAGTTCTTCTTCTTGCACTGGACAGTCGAGGTAGGGAGGGTGAACATGAGACATGAATACTAGAGATTTTTTGTTGTGGTGCTTTGTTCACAGATTGGGCCATAATGGGAGTGTGGTCGACATGGTTCTGGTCTTCTTGGGGAGATTGCAAATTAAGCAAGGCTTGTATGTCCATCTCTACACATGCAGCATCTCCCAAAATTCTTGTGTCGTGAGGAACTTTAGCATGACTCGTTGATGGATTGTTGGTTGGAGATTGTGTTGATGTTGGAATTTGAGTTGGGTCCATTGGATGCAACCGCTTTACTTGTGATTCTGAACAAGAGGTTGTCATGTCAACAACTGTGTTAGGATCAGTGGCAGGATTCGGGGAAATGATAGGACCATGTCTCAATCTTTCCATTCCCAACCTGGCCTTTTCTCTTAAGTCATTGACCTTTTTAATGGGCAGATTCCTTCTATATTTTTTTTTGCGTTGCATGAGTTTCCCATCTCCAAAAGTCTCTTTAACACAACTATCAGGCCTACCCCTACAAAAGAAACAACAAATAAGATATTAGTTCCATTATAAAATGAACTTGACACATTCCAACATAACTTACCACTTTACAAATTAACATATACAACTACAGACTATGTTGGTTTATTTGTGTTCGAATAAACATCATTATCCCTTACAATTCCAATCAATATAGATGATGGTTGGTCAAGTGTAGAGTGGAGAAACTAGTGTCTTTCCTAGCCATGAATTCATAAAAATTATGGTAGTAACACCCTACAATAGAGATGGCTAGAGATGCCTTGGGAATAGTTTGATAGTTTTTCTACGTCAAATAAGGTAACCTACGAGAATAGTTTGGGAATAGTTTTTATTATTGGTTTATATCATATTTTTCACCTTAATTAGTTGCATTTTTTGCTTTCTCCCTTAATGTTATCAATTCTAAATTTTGCACCTAGTTTGATTGCTTTGTCTTCATAGTGGAATGGCATATCCTTCCATTTGAGGCAATGTCCTTTACCATCATAAATTACTAGGTTATATAACACCTTAAGGAGTTGAAGAAACAACAACAAACTATTTCATTATCTATAAACCTTGAGATGATAGAATGTGATTTTGAGTTTAAAATACCCATGGTTGAATTCAACAATGCATCACAATAGAATGAATGTATAACTTGTATTGTGCAAAACCTTAAGGAGGATGCAAATGTTTCTAACAAGGATCATGGTCTTGGGAAGGGTGATTAGGGGGAAATAATTTGACCTTTCAATGTGCAATATCTAGGTTGGGGAGGTGTTGGGAAGTGGGGAACTAGGGACTATACCAACAATGATCATGTTGGATAGAGCATGAAGTGGGAAAGTCTTGGTTTTTGGAAAAATAATCATTATTAAAGGTGAGGGGATATTGTAAGGATGGTAAATATGGATGAATATTATCATATTTGGATTCATAGAGAAAGGAAAGGTGCATATACTTACAGATATCCTCATTCCATACAATGGTATTGAATAAGAGATGAGAGAGTTGAGGTTTTGTGGATGAGTTGAAGTGATATTTTTAGTCATGTTTAGTGAGTGTGTAGTATTTTTTGCTAGCATAATATGAGGTGAAAAGAACAAAATTAACTTGGTGATGAAGTTTGAAGGGTCGGTCTTAATTTTTATTTGAAGGGATTACTCTTTGCTTCTTGACACATTTGATAATTTATGGTTGTCTATGCGCCTTGACCCAATTGATATTGTAAGGTGAGGATGTGCATGCATAATAGTCCTTATTTATGACTATGTGATGATGATTTAAATGGAAGATGATGTAAAGACATGTTATTTGTATACGTATTTTGATGGCGAGTGTCGAAGAGAAACGTGGTGATAAACCACACATGTTTGGAAGGACGGAGGGAGGTTACATGATCATGATCATGCCACCCATCAAATTGAAGACAATTCCTAAGCCAAAAATTGTTTTTTTAAATTTTATTAATAACCATTGTGGTACTTTGGTCCAATTTTTTTTTCTAACTCAATGTTTCTCCATATTGTGTGCCTACTGCCACCTCTCTATATCAATGCATAAAATTAACCTCTGCTTGGTTTGTGGTTATAGTTCCATTCCATTATTTGTAGTTGCATTCCATTGAGTGTTGTTTAGAGTTTTCGTGAGTCTGTGACATTCATGCAATAAATGAAGTTTTGTAGAGGAGGACTCATCAAAGAGGCAATTTGAATTTCATTTTGACAAAAAACATATTTTGTAAAGATCAAATGCCATGAATGCATCCTCAGCCTACCATGCAAGACCATGGTTATGTTGAAAAGCATTGAACATCATCAAAGAATGAAAACAGGTTCCTCGAGATCTTATTGAAGCATATTGAGCTCAATTGAATTCCACTTGGGCCTTAATTGAAAATTCTAGACCTCACGCATCATCAATAACACATAGAATCCATGACACTATCCCTCTACAAGGATCCTTTTGCATATGAATTGAATCTTGCTCCCATTATAATGTCTTGGACATCAAGGATTTATCTTGGTTCCTTAACCATGGCTAGTAGAGGGAAACAAGAGCCTCCAACACTAACTCTTGCTTCTTAGGCACAAACACCAAAAATGAGTTCCTGGACCACCACATATGAAATCTATAGGGTATTAGTCAACTTCAAGTGTGTTATGTGTGCGATGACTAGGTTAGTTGTGAACCAAAAATGAGTCTCGAGGTCTGACCAAGGTATATGGACAACTAGAAGTTTCTCATGCCTTAAATGAAGCTTCTCGGGCTCAAGCACCATCAACAACACCTACAACTCAAGAAGCTTCTTAGGATACGATTTTGAATGCATCTTCAAACCACCACACATAACCCTTATGGGGTATCTGTAGCAAATGTAGAGGGATACATATACCATGATTAGGCTACATTGCATTCCTTAAACATCGTCATCATTATCATCTTCATCATCAACATCATTTTCGTCGTCATCATCATCATCATCATCATCATCCTCATCATCATCCTCATCATACTCATCATCACCACCTTCTTCTTCATCATCATCATCATCAAGATCATCAACATCATCATCATCATCATCATCTTCATCATCATCATCTTCTTCATCATCATCATTGATAATGATGATGATGACGAAGATGATGATGGTGATGAAGATGAGTACGAAGATGAAGATGTAGATGCTGATGATGACGGATATGATCATCATCATCATCATCATCATCATCATAATCATCTTCGTCATCATCATCCTCATCATCATCATCCTCATCATCATCATCCTCATCCTCGTCATCATCCTCGTCGTCATCATCATTATCAATGAAGATGATGAAGAAGATGATCATATTCTTCATCATCATCATCATCTCCACTATCATCATCATTGTTATCACCCACTTCTTCATCATCATCCCCATCCTCATCATCATCATCATCTTGGCCATCATATTCATCATCAAGATCATCATCATCATCATCATCATTGATAATGATGATGATGATGAAGATGATGATGATGATGATGAAGATGAGTACGAAGATGAAGATGATGATGTTGATGATGACGAATATGATCATCCTCCTCCTCCTCCTCCTCATCATCATAATCATCTTCATCATCATCAGCATCATCATCATCATTCTCATCATCATCATCCTCATCATCGTCATCATCCTTGTCATCATCATCATCATCGTTATCACCCACTTCTTCATCATCATCCTCATCCTCCTTCTCCTCCTCCTCATCATCATCTTGGTCATCATCTTCATCATCATCTTCATCATCAACATCATCATCATCGACATCATCATCGGCATCATCATCATCCATCATCTTCATCATCATCATCTTCATCATCATCATCATCATCATCATATTCATCATCATCATCATTATCAATGATGATGATAAAGAAGAAGATGATGATGTGACGACGAATATGATGATGATGATGATGATGATGATGATGATGAAGATGATGGATGATGATGAAGATGAGTACGAAGATGAAGATGATGATGCTGATGATGACGGATATGATCATCATCATCATCCTCATCCTCATCATCATAATCATCGTTATCACCCACTTCCTCATCATCATCCCCATCCTCATCTTGGCCATCATCTTCATCATCAACATCATCATCATCGTCATCATCATCATCATCAACAACATCATCATCATCATCTTCTTCATCATCATCGTTAATAATGATGATGATGATGATGAAGATGACGGATGATGATGAAGATGAGTACGAAGATGAAGATGATGATGTTGATGATGATGAATATGATCATCCTCCTCCTCCTCCTCCTCCTCCTCATAATCATCATCATCATCATCATCATCATCATCCTCATCATCGTCATCATCCTCGTCATCATCATTATCTCCATCATCATCATCATCATTTTCATCATCATCTTGGTCATCATCTTCATCATCAACATCATCATCATCATCATCATCAACATCATCATCATCATCTTCGTCATCATCATCTTCTTCGTCATCATCATCATCATCATCATCATCGTCGTCATCATCATCATCATGACGACGACGACGATGATGATGATGATGATGATGATGATGATGATGATGGATGATGATGAATATGAGTACAAAGATGAAGATGATGATGGTGATGATGACGAATATGGTCATCATCATCATCCTCATCATAATCATCTTCGTCATCATCATCCTCATCATCATCATCCTCATCATTTTTATCATCCTCGTCATCATCATCATCTCCATCATCATCATCATCATCATCATCATCATCGTTATCACCCAATTCCTCATCATCATCCCCATCCTCATCATCATCTTGGCCATCATCTTCATCATCAACATCATCATCGTTATCATCATCATCAACGTCATTATCATCATCTTCATCATCATCCATCATCATCATCATCATCATCGTCATCATCATCATTATCAATGATGACATCATCATCATCATCTTTGTCATCATCATCATTATCAATGATGATGATGATGATGAAGATGATGGATGATGATGAAGATGAGTACAAAGATGAAGATGATGATGCTGATGATGATGATCATCATCATCGTTATCACCCACTTCCTCGTCATCATCCTCATCCTCATCCTCAACCTCATCATCATCATCATCATCATCATCATCATCTTGGTCATCATCTTCATCATCAACATCATCTCATCATCATCATCTCCATCATCATCATCGTCGTCATCACCCTCTTCCTCATCATCAACATCATCAACATCATCATCATCATTGATAATGATGATGATGACAAAGATGATGACGAAGATGATGATGATGATGGATGATGATGAGGATGAGTACAAAGATGAAGATGATGATGTTGATGATGATGAATATGATCATCATCAGCATCATCATCTTCGTCATCATCATCCTCATCCTCATCCTCATCCTCATCATTAACATCATCGTCATTACCTCCATCATCATCATCATCGTTATCACCCACTTCCTCGTCATCATCCCCATCCTCATCATCATCATCATCATCATCATCTTGGCCATCATCTTCATCATCAACATCATCATCATCATCATCAACATCATCACCATCATCTTCATCATGATCATCATCTTCTTCATCATCATCATCTTCGTCATCATCATCATTATCATCATCTTCATCATCATCATCATTGATAATGATGATGATGACGAAGATGATGATGAAGATGATGATGATGATGATGAAGATAATGGATGATGATGAAGATGAGTACGAAGATGAAGATGATGATGTTGATGATGGAGAATATGATGATGATGATCATCATCATCATTATCACCCACTTCCTCATCCTCATCCTCATCCTCATCATCATCTTGGTCATCATCTTCATCATCATCACCCTCTTCCTCATCATCTTGGTCATCATTTTCATCATCAACATCATTATCATCATCATCATCATCATCATCTTCATCCATTCAATAGGATTTTTGTATGGATGCATATGTGGTTGAGCTATGGTTTGGTCCAATTTTACTAAATAGCACGTATGCACTGTTATTGTGTGCGCGCTATTGGTGCGTACGCGTTATTGGTGCGTATGCGCTATTTAAATCAACGTGCATGCGGCATTTAAATTTTTAAGTTTTGGCAAGTAATTCCTTTCCCACCAACATGGTGGATGACTTGGCTGCTGTGGTTTTAGGTTCAGGTTGCCAAACACTGTGTTATAGCAAAATACATCTTATTCTATAACTTCTTATGTTTTGAGTATGATTCTGCGTATGCTACACTAGTCCACTGCTAATGAAATTGCACACACTTGTAGAACTATGTGTGCAGATTCTGAATATGTAATTTTTTATTAAATCTATTATTTGTTCCGATTTTTTAATTAATTTCAATTACACTAACATCAATCTTACACAAAAAGTAGGTTATTTCTTTCGTCTATAACTTTTGATTGGCTCACCTATTTTGAAAACGGAAAAGAACCCACACAAGCACACACAAAGACCTACATCCTAAAAAAAAAAAAGTTCATTGATTATGTTAAGACCATGATGTTGGGGACTAACTCTCGACCTAGTCATTCTAGGGCTTGGTTGGCTTCCTTAATTAAAAAAAAAATTAAAATTAATATAAATAAATATGGAAAAATAGTGCTGCACTAGATATAAATTAATAGGGCTTGGTTGACAATTGTATATAATTTTTTTCACAAAATTCCACCATTTGCATACCAAACCAGGGAACTAACGCAAACATATTCATTATGTTTTCTTAAAAAAATAACATACCAACCTTAGGAGAACCCCATTTTTTGGGAGTTATACTTAATTTCCATAAATAATATTTATATATTCCAGAAGGTAATCCGATTGTCTACGTTTCATCTTCTTTCGCCATATTCCAAAAAGTTGTGTAGGTAGCTCTAATATTGCTTTTTGACATTCACATTTATGTTTTTCCAGGAGTCCATTGCGACTAACCCATCATGAGTGACCAGCGCTTGCACCAGCCCTAACTTGTTCGTGACACTTAACTTGTGACCTATCGGTGTTCATGACCCTAAGTTAAGTGGTTGTGCGCTAGTATATAAGCCTAGCTAAGACATAAACCAGCAAGTAAAATACTAAAAAGTTTTAAAACTTTATAATTTTTTCTTAAAAGAAAATCCCATTGCTGCCGTGTGGTAAATTGTAATTTCCATGAAACTTTTGTGCTTAAACATGAAGGCATGTTGAGCCAGCTCTATGGAGAATATTTTACTAAGGACCTAGAGTGTTCGAGTATGTGATGAGTGGGATGCATGGGATTTTAGGACATATTGTGTCTATATTGTAGATGTTTATGATGCGTGTTGTGGTTGTGATGATTTTGTTTGAGTCTTAACTTCAAGATTTGTTATGTGCTTCCTACTTGTGATTGTGGGCAAGTTCTGAGAGTTTTCCTTTGGAAATGGGTTGGGGTTGAGAAAGAACAGAGGTAGCTGTGAACATGTAAATATTGTTTGTAGTGTCAACCTTAGAAGTTTCCAAGACTTATTAAAGGGGGAGAAAACCATGTTGTAGTGAACAGTTGAGTGTAGTAAGATAGAAGGCTAGTTGTTTAAGGTTTATAAAAGAAGTAGACAACCCTAAGTAGGCTAAGTAGGTAGATTGGTCCTAAGTCAACTCAGAAAAGGCTAAGAGAAACCAAATAGATTTATATGCAAAGCCATGAAAACAATCCTAAAAACACTAATAGTGAATTCTTAAGTAAGTTGACCTAAAGGTCTATGAATTTAAAGAAGGAAAAAAATGGGTTACAAAAAAGGAATGAAATTTGGAAGAAGAAAGCTTCTTAGAAATGAACCTATACAACACAATTGTGAAGGATTGAAGAATCTCCTCAAGAATATAGAATTTCATGAAGCCAGGATGAATAGAGAATTAGGTCCTATAGTGAAATTTTAGACCAAGGGAAGCTACAAAGGCCTCCTAACTACTATGATGAAAAGGAAAAGGCCACTTATGGAAGATGAACTTAAGATTGCTCATGAGGAACTCTATGACAGAAGAAGATTCATATAGGAGGTAAACAATATAAAATTGTAGTTGTTAAAGAACTCACAAATATGAGGAGGAATTTGATGAAAAAATATCCCATACTGTCTAGATGAACTCCTTCATGCTTTGGCTTGTAATCCCAAACCAAAATTTGAAGATGGTAATGAGTAGTAGTTGACACTGTGCTTGCAAGAATTGAATAAACATGAGGTGACATTTTGTGAACATGATGATCATGTAGCTAAACAAATACATAGTATGTCTGAGTTTATAAATTTAGAAGATGGAGAATTACAAGGAGGAGAAGCAGGATCCCATACCAGTTGTAACTTGTGATGATACTTTGGTGAAAACAATGGAATGCAGTTTTGACATTACTGTGTAAATGAAGAGAAGGATAGCAATAATATAATATTGTTGTTGAACATGGTGAATAACTCAAGGAAGAGGACATTGCACATGAAGAAAAGGAGGACAGCAATGAATAAGAGCTCTTGAAGAGCGAGTCCATAAAACCAAATGTTTTACATGATGACCATTATGTCTCTTGATGTGTAGATATAATGGAGCAAGAAGGCAACTTTGTAGATACTACAAAATATGAAAGAAAAATTGAAGACAACCAAAGATGAAGAAATTTGCGGTCATGTCTTAGCTACACATGAAGAAGAAAACAATCGTGCCAAATGATATGTGTGAAGAAGACAACCATGTAAATGATATGTGTGAAAGAAGACAACCATGTAAGTACTGTAGATAAAGACAAGGATAACATTGTTGTTGGATATGACGTGGAGTTTGATAAACCTTTTGAAGACATTGAAAATTTGGAATACTCTGAGAATGTTTTAACTGCTGATGAAGCACCAGCACATGATGCTGAAGAAGATTTTATAGAAGAAGATTTAACATCTCAAGTTGAAGCTGAAATTAAAAATGAGGTGAAATTTGATGAAGAATTCCATAGTGAAGAAGAATTGATTGAAATAAGAAAGAAGATGAAATTAATTCCAAATCAGATGGATGAAGAGGACAAATTGTTTAGGGTTATAAGTAATGAAGATGACATTGCCAAAAATACAAAAGGAGCAGTGGAATTAAGAACAATAGTTGATCTGCTATTAAAAAGACTGAAGATATTGAAGCAAATATGGCCTTGGAGGTAACATAAATTGAAAGAAAATCTGTAGTTTATGCAGAGCATGAATTTGATGAAACTGTGCTTGATAGATGTATCCACTATAAGGTTGGACACATTGGTAATTGAGCTAAAGTTTTTTCCATCATAGCAGCTGAAGCAGATGTGAAGAAGGAAATCCTGGAAGTGCCTGAAGAAGTTATTGAAAGAAATATGATGAAGAATAGTAAAAATGTATTTATTTGTATTAATAATTTACTTAATTGTAAAGGTATTGAAGACAACCAAGGAGCTATAAGAGATGAGGTTGGTGAGAATTTGGAAAAGAAATCCAAAGAAGATGAAGAAAATAAAACATTAGAATCAACCGGAGTTGTTGAAGAAAGATGTAAATTTTATTGGGAAAAAATGAAATCAATAGAAAGAATGTTGAATGTAGAATGTAGATGTGATGATAAAGATCTGAGTGATGTTGAAATTTTTAGATCGGCTGAAAATAAATTCGAAGAGGATCCTGAATATATCCATACGTAGCATTGGATAGATTGGAAATAAAGCGTGATGGAGAAGCTGAAGACAACATAGATAACACAAATGGAACATCGAATGTTGCATGTGAGACACTTCATAATGCTGAAGAAAATGAAGAAGTTCATGATGTTGAATGCTTGCTCATTGTTAAAGATTTTGTTGACCTGAAGCAATTGATATAAAAACTGAAGTGAATAGCAACAATGGAACTGCAAAAATTGAAAGCTTTATGAAAGAATTTTTGTGGAAGTGCAAATGTTGTAGGCAGCAACAGCATGAGAAAAGTATTTGTTGAAGATATTGAGGATGTGCAATTCTGAGGAATTGCAGAAATAAATAAAGAAAATTATTCTGAAGAATTTAATCTATTAAGAAATGGAATGTGTGGGTTTCCAAGTATGTAATTGAGTATGAATCAAGAAGATATAATATTTGTGTTTTGAGCAAGATGAACAAATGTTTGAAAAGCGAAATGATAAAGAAACTTTGTATTTATTTTTGTTCTTATGAATTTGCGGATGAATGGAACAATGTAAAAAAGAACGAGCACCCTGAAATGGTTTTAGGACAACAGAAAACCATAACATATGCAATGGGGATGATGATTGTGACCGACATAAATAAAGAAAAGCAAACCAAGAGTCAAAATGAAGAAGAATTGTTGAGTGCGTTAGATGAATTATTTTTTCCTTTGTAGAATTGAAGATGTTGGACAGACATGTTTTCCATTCGAAGATAATGGGAAAATATTTTGTTTTTATGCTTTAAAATTTTAGTGTAAATGTATAGATGATGTAATTGTCTTTTTTTTTTTAATATGGTATATGCATAAGCATATTAGTTGAATATGTAAGTGTAAGTTTTTATTGTAAATAATGTAAATGTTGAAACATATAGTGTTGGAATTAATTTCTGATCACATTCATCTATTGAACCTCAAGGTATACTTTGGTTTTTAATTTGTTGTAAAGGTGGATTCAATTGCTTGGGATTTTGGATGGGAGAGGCCAGCCTTTCCATACAAACTCTTTTTCCTCCAAAATGATGTGGCATGTAGAAAATCTCATTTCTAGTGATGAGAGAAAAATGTTTTCCAAGGGGTTAATTCGGCCTAAACTTTCCTAGCTACTAAAATCTTTGTAATATAATTTTTTTTTTATTAATGAAATTCATTATGGGTACTTGCCTTTCAAAATTACAATATCGATATCTCAGTAATTTTATGAAATAAATACCTCCTAATCCTTGCACTTAAGCCCAAGAATTTTCATTCTTGGCATCTAAGTTGAAACTTATTTGATAAAATAGATTCCCTCTAATACTCCATGGCATATAAGTCAAAGAAAATCTAATACCATACCTAAAATCTAAGTTATGACTAATTGACCAGAATAATTACCCTTAATTCTAACATTTAAATTCAAGAAAGTCAAGTCTTAGAATCCAAGGAATTTTTTGGTAGAGTAGATATTATTAATTTAGACATCTAATCCAAGGCAAATTTGATAAAATAAATACCCTAAATTAGCATCTAAGTTTGATAAACTTCAACACCACCCATGCAAATTTGACAAAATAGATACTCCATTCATAGCATCTAAATTTGATAAACTTCAACACCACCAATGCAAATTTGACAGAATAGATACTCCATTCATAGCATCTAAGTTGAAGAAAGTTTACTATGATAAGTAAGTTGAAGAAAGTTTAGTATGATAAGTTTGTTAGAATAGAAAATGATGGCATCTAAGTTGAAGAAAGTTTGATAAGAAAGTTTAGTATGATAAGTTTGTTAGAATAGAAAATGATGGCATCTAAGTTGAAGAAAGTTTGATACTAATTTAGCATGTAGGTTAGGGAAAATTAAGTAGAATAGTTAAATCCAAGTTTTGACATTTAATTTAAAAAATTCAATTTTAATATTTCATTTAGAAATAATTTGAAAAAATAATATTTACATTTTTATTAAGAAAAAATTAAAAATTTACATTTAGTTTTAGAATAATTTAATCAAATAAATTAGTTTTAAAATAATTTAATCAAATAAATACCTCATACCTCATGATCTTAATCTTAAATTTAGTAGAATATATATTTTATTTTTAACAATATTCAAGAGAAAAAAATAAACATTAAAAATATTTAGAAAATTTAGAAGCCACCCTAAACAAAGTAAAATGTGGTAGAGTAAAATACCATAATGCATTCATGTCAGCGAAGGAAATGTTAATCTTGATATTTTTAGCAGAGGCCAATTTAGTGAAATATATTGTCAAATAACGCCTAAGCAAAAACAGATGAGTGTGACATCTAAAACCAAAGTAAATTGAGCATTGAAGATACCTCTTACTGTGACAGCCCACAGTTTGATGTGTGGTGATTCTTCCTTGCCCTTGTTTCTAGAAGCAGTAAAAAACATAAAAATCATAATCAGCTTAAAGTTAACATGTAAGAAAGAAATTTCGTTGGTTCTCCGATCATTTTCAACCGTACCAATCATTCGTTGTTGTCATCGAGAATCCCGAAAATTGACGTGGAGCGTACAGAAATAATGAAGAAAGCTAATTACTGTGGGCTTAGAGCGAATTACAGTGGGCCTTCACTGTGATTACCTGCTGCCAGCTGCCTTCAAACCCTACTCCCCATTGTTAAATATCAGAAAATGGGAGGGAGGGAACTGTCTTGTTTATGTTATTTGTTTTGTATTCAATGGCTTCTTCTTTAACTAGATCATCGTTATCGTTTAGAAGGCAGGGTTCGTCCGGAATTGTATGGCACGAAGCTTGGATTCCCAGGGAAACAGACGGATCTGACAGATCAGCTATGGCCATTACTACTGATGTTCACGCTGCTGCCGATGCTTTTTTATCTGAAAATTTGTTAAAGCTGCCTGAGATTCCTACAAACCAGGTTTTGCTTCACAGCAAAAGCCTCGCATCGAATCCCACGCCCTCCTCTGGTACTGCCTATCGCCATGAACAACATCATCGTACCCGCAGGCGGGACGTTACTAGCATTGGTGGGGATGAGAAAATCAACTCCCGCTTTACCAGATGGATCAAACGGGCTTTCTCGAAATCCTGGCTTGGTCGTGACGATGAAATTAAATGACCGTTGTGCTGTACTGTAATAGAATATGAAATGAAATGACAGGTATTTTTATTTCGAGACAAACATTTTGTTTTGGAAGAACTAGAGTTTGCTCGATTAGATGGCAAAGCAGGGTGTCAGCTGTGTAGCCCACCAAGGTTCAAACCCGCATGGATACATTGCGCCCCTGGTGAGCTGAAACAGTATAAAACATGTTATGTTATATATCCGTATCAATGTTTGGATCTGTGCTGTGCTCCTGTATATATATAATATAATATAAAGCACTATGTGTTTTTAGCTGAAATGTATCCCTGTCCTGGTTTTCTGAGTCCAAATATACTATCAACTATAACAGTGGTAAATGAAATCTTCATATAATAATAATTTTTTTATTTCGGAGGAATCAGTTCATAAAACTGTCCAACTCTTTTGCATCAGTTATCCATGCTTTTCATTGGGTAGAAGAGACACATTCTATAACCCAGTAAAAACCCAAGAAGAGGAGATGTATAACTCCTTCTCCTTAAGATAGATACTTGGTAAATCCCCTTGAAATAAATCTATACTAGTTTATAATAAATTCAAGTTACTCTAAATCTGAGAAATCAAGTTACTATGAATCTGAATCTGAGGTTAGAGTCAATGATAAACCTTATATTCTCCATGATGACAGTATTACTTGCAGCCATTATTAATTTATTAATGGTTAATCTAAACCACAAATGAAGCAGTCAATATTGACCCAAAGGGAGGTGAAAATAAGTAAGGGCGTGGGCTAAACTGGAACCAAAACAGCCTTAGTGATGGATTTCCTGGCAATTTTGACAAAAGTCTTGGTTTCATTTGGATCCTGGTTTCTCATAATCGCTTTCCACTATGGCCAAGGACACAGGTTTTGGGATCTCAGGTGTCCCCAACTCTACCGACATACTAGAAGATTAATCAAAATGATTTAATTTTGTGTTGACTAATTCCTCATTCCAACCAAAGATTTTACCAAAAGCAAGGCCGTCTTTACGAGAGGAGTTGGATATAGTAAGAATTGTCAAAAACAAATTACATTTACAGTTGTTTTGGTTGGTTGATAAATTCAACAAAAATATGAAATGTGTAAGTGATTGATTATATATATATATATATATATATATATATATATATATATATATATATATAATTTTGAATTCATGTTTTAGGTTTAATAAGTTTTTATTAATTTCTTAAAAGATTTACAATTATTTATCCATACAAACACACAAAACAAAACAAAGACAGTTTCCTTTGTCAAAACATACACACAATACCAAAAGCAAAGGGATAATAAATAGGTACTTGATCTACATTTTTCACATTTCTCTCATCAAAACATACACAATACCCAGAGCTGTAAAGACTTGAAACCCAAACACATTATTCAAAGGTGTAGTGATTAAACCCAAAATCTTAAATTTATGTTTTGAGCTTCAAAGGACTTTTATTATTTTTTCTAAAGATTTACAAATTTATAATTTAAGGCATTCTCTCAAAGTTAGGTTATTAGATAAGATAATTTGATTAATGTTCAACAAATTACTATAATGAAAATTAAAACATTTAATATAGGTACTTAGTGAAAGTGGGAGTTTAAAAAAAACTCCTGTCATATTAATATTACAAAAAAATATAAAAAAATAAAAATCTTATTATCTAACTAAAAGAAATTACAAGAAAAGGTAAAGTATATAATAAATATAAAAATAAACTAATCAAAATCAATATCCTTTTTTTAATCCTTATAAATCCTAGAAATGAGGCTTGCAGATCTTAATTATCTTAACAAGAGCCACGTGGTGGTAATGTCCCCGACATTGCCACCTGGCCTATTTGCAGCTTTGGGTATAGAGAGCAATCAACGAGAAACATACCCTAAATAAATTTATTCCTAAAATGGATTTGGGATGGGTATGTAGAATGAATACTTTTTTGTGAACCTCGTAATTTTGTGAAATATGATCCCTTTCGGTATCAGAAACCATTGTTATAAAGTTTAATGCAAAATCCAGAAAATGAATACCACTAAGTTGTAAACAAGAAGACAAATCCAATTTCAAAAAGAGCAATCACTTGGTTGAGCATTAAATCGTATGATAGCCATAACAATCTACAACTAATCGATGCAAAGAAAAAAGGTGACCAAGGTATTATACCATAATACACTTATTGTAATTGTCTAGGAAAAAGCATTGCTTTCAAAGGAAACATCAATATTTTTTAATAACCAGCAAATACTCACAAACATGCAACTAGCGTAAATGCCAGACAAAATACATTCGTAAATTGGACATTGACTACCATACAATATATGTTTTAAACAAAAACAGAAAGGCATGACTCAGTCCTCAGCTCAAGTGTGCATCAAGAGATGGATGGGCAATGTTCAGTTCATTGTTGTGCTCTTGAAATATAATTTTATAGAAAACCATAAATGCAGGCCAACCCTCAGCGTAAGTGCATCAAGAGATGGATGAGCAATGTTTAGGTCATTACTGTGCTCCTGAAATATACAGATTAATAAAAAATGGAAGCCAAAATTCAATATGTTGATTGTGTTCCCCCAAATCTAAAATGATGGCACATTTGATCCATTTCAAGACAGATATTCTAAACACTAAAATAACAGCAGAACTTGGAAATCATAAGGAAGAAACAAGGAAGATCGCTACTGCCACTACCTATGCCACTACTGGTGGGTATGCCATAAAGATAATATAAAAATACCAAGTATTTATGCCATGATGAGCAATATTTGAGGTGTAATTACATATATAAAAAATGAGTGGACATCTAACCATTATCTCTAGCATTTACCACAGGTGACCGTATCTTTCAGGTTACCACTTGGCCTAATCAAAATCAATGATAACACCAGCTAATGATACAACCACCCTAAAACACATTTCAACGGCCATTATAACTAGTTTTTGTTGATAAACCACACTCCCTCATAGATCAATATAGAAAACCATTTACGGCCATTCATCAATCTTTTTTTTTGTGAATTACTTACTATTGCAACCAACCAATTTCTCCACCGCTGAAAACAACAATCTGCCCCACTGATCACAATCTCCACTAACAAAATATCCACTCCGTAAATTCACAAATTGCCTACTGAAATCTTAATAATTATAGACACAATTCACTCCATCAATCACTCATGGAAACACAAGCTAATTACAAGCATAATAATCACTACAAAGAATCCCAATCAGCCAAGTGGCACCGGTTAGTGATCGATTGATTGATTGATTGCTTGATGAGATTGCTAATACTCCACAACCAAGTCCAATCCATTCTGGTTTAAATCTAAATTTAGATCCTTTACATTCTCCAGCAATAACAACATTGGAGCGTAGAAGAGGAAGGCCTGAGTTGGGGTTCAGAGAACAACATCTTTACATAGCATTGGTGTTGGAGGGTGCAACAATAAATTGAATTGTTTTGCAAGCCTCAGGTGCAGCTCTCCATCTCAGATTCAGAACAGGTACTCTTCATCCTATAAAATAAAAATACACCTAGCCTAAGGATACTAACAACCTACCTCTAAAATCATATAATATGAATGGGGCATTCCAATTAATGTTAATGAGTGGTAATGAAGTCTACCGAAGGAACGTTTTTAGAGTAATTTCCACCTTGCCTGCCCCCTCCTTTGAAGGGAGAATCGAGGACGATGTCACACTCCTGCAACCAATAATGTTTTTGAAAAATATCAATTTTAAAAATTACACAAAATATTATACACTTCAAACTTTAGCTTATATATAGTCGCGAGGAAACATTTAAATCTTACCATGCAAACGGAAATCCTTAGGGAATCACTTTCCCTCATTTTCTAAGTTAAAATAAATTCAAAAACTTGTCTTCTTACACTTGGATATGGTTGTTGAGGACTTGGAATCAAATCCAAAGATCAGATTGAGCATAGGAGCAAAGATCCCACCACCACTAGCACCTCCAACACTACCAACAGCTACTCCAAAAAATCCCACTATTGAGCCGAAGATTATCATCCACCCAAATTTCATTACCTAATCAACCAACCAAACATAAAAGCTCAGATATCGATCATACTTCAAACATCATCTGAGACATTTAAGAGGGTCAATGTGTTCAAACACTCTACTTGAATTGAAAGAGGTTATAATCAAGTTGCTTGACCTCTTTATATGTGCCAAGCTAAAAAAATTGGAATATTAAACATTATATCATATTGTGTTTACATAGCTTTGGAAAATTATAATTTCTGAGCATTACAGCAAAAAAAAATTGTCAGGATCGAGAACAGCGTTGGTCATTTCCCACTCATGTCAATAACAAAACAAGACATCGAAATCAAAAACAAATGTAAATAACATAACAAAATATCCAAATAAAAAAACTTAAAAGAGATATAATTTCCAAGTCAAAAAAACAAAAATTCATAGCATCAGCTAACGAGCCCAATGCAATGTATAATTAGTTTTTTCCTTATCTATATGAAAATTTGGGCATTGTTTTGTGCTCAAACAACTTCAGAAGATCAAGTATTCAGATGCACACTAACTATTTATTTGAAAGATGCTATTGTTAAGTAGCTTGATTTGTTCTTTTGTATTCAACCTAAAGAAATTGTAGTAGTTTTTTATTACTCAACCAATGGAAAATAAAAAATGCTCTTGTGGACTTCGAAAATGCTTTAAGAATTAGAAGGCCGTGGTGTTTAAATTCCTTAACCAAGCAAAAATTTTGTGATATTTAGAAGGGATATTTTTGGGTAAAGCTGCATCCTTTCTAGAACATGAGACAATGGCAGATTGCATTAAGTTCTACTATAAAAACCATTAATCTAAATATCCTAATAAAAGTTTAAAAAAAAACAAAAAGGTAGGGTCTACCATTTCAAAAAGCAAGTATGCAAACTTTTTTTAGATGTATTGGGGATGTTCTAGCTCTAACCATTGATGATACTAGTCGAAAAAATAGAATTCAAGGTTCCTTGCAAATGCGTAATGGAACACAAGTGCCTCTTGTTTCCAAAAAAAAACCAGAAATGAAGTGTGTGAGAAACATGTTATCAGTAGAACTACATATACATATTTTCTACGTTCCAAAACATAATTCACTGTTACTAGCAAGGAATTATGGTGTTACTATGGAGGAAATATGTTCTTAAATTTGTAGTGTTGTCGATATTCCTCAATTTTTTTATAATAAACCACACGCCAGGAGTGTCGTGACACAAACATCTGAAACTAATTTTGAAACCTGCAATTCCATAGCAAAATACCATAAAGAAATTAATACAAATTGGATTGACAATGAAAAAATGTATTTTTATAAATGCTTTAGGAAAGTATGATAAGTATTTTCAAAGTATTTTTTCCCATGTGAGCTTGTCAGTCAAGAACCAGTAATTGAAGTCCAAAGAAAGTTTGCAACTGCTCTTAATCTAAGATTTATTGAGATGTGTGAAGATGATATGTCCTTGAGCAATGTACCCAGCTCTGATAAGATTGCAGAAACATTCAAATCACAAGTAATGGATGCTGCTAGATAGAATGCTAGAATTGAAATAGGCTTAGATGAAGTTATTCAAGTTTTAATAGAAGGAGAAGATTGTAAACGTTCTCAAGATGAAAAGACTGAATTAGAATAAATATAGAAGATAGGAAAACGTAATCTAGCTGTGGTCTCAATGGAAACAGGTGTACATCAAGAGGCCAAACCCATTGGGTGGAGCATAATTACTGATATAAAAAATCCTTGTATAAGGGCATCAAGGGAGAACAAGAAAATGCAAACTGATAGTTATAGAAATATCCCTAACTGTGTTTGGTTCTAGTATATATCTATGCATGAGGGCCAAGTGCTTCCATATTAATTGCATGGCTACATATTTGATGGAAACAACATTGGAGTTATCAAATTTGTATCTTATAGGCTATATATTATTTCAAATGTGTGGACTTGTTTCATGTTATCTAGTGTCGAGGATATGAAAATTGTTGCATGTGGCGAAGATCTCAAAATGAGGGACCTTTTATGGCTCACATGCTTTAACCAGATAGTAACTTTTCATGATGCAATATTGATCATTTACAAGAAACATCACTTTATTAATTGGCACATGTTGCTCATGTATGGTAAATGCCAAGTACATACTTCTAAATAACCCCAGCAGCCAACTGCCTAATTTGTTTTGACGATCAAACAAAAAAGCATCATATCATAGCTAAGGAAAAGAAGCTACTTTTGGATATCGAGGAGAATTGTCAACTATTTCAACAATATGATAGTATTATATGGAGAAATGTGATGTCTGTAATTTAGTATTTGAAAATTGTCTAAGATCATTAAGCAACATGTCAACAATTTAACAAGTAATGTTTTGATCTTATATTGTATCTTATAAAAATGTCACGTTCTAGTGACATAGATTGTTATTTGTAATTTAAAATTTATGAGAAGATTATATGGAGAAATGTGATGTCAGTAATTTAGTATTTGAAAATTGTCTAAGATCATTAAACAACATGTTAACAATTTAACTAGTAATGTTTTGATGTTATATTATATCTTGCAAAAATGTCACTTTCTAGTGACATAGATTATTATTTGTAATTTAAAATTGATGAGAAGATGGTTCAATAAAATTGTTCTCATTGAAAAAAAATACATTTTTTAAAATGAGGAACATTTCCTCTCTTAACCATCAAATGTGCCAAATTATCATCCATCATATTACGTAGACCAACTCAACCATCATAGTTTTGCTTGACAACTACAATAGATGCTTAGGGCATGTTAAAAGGGAGTCAGGTCTTGTGCCAACAACTCAATCACCAAACTGCCAAATCTACTTGTCACCTTGTTCACAAGATGAAGGTGATTAAGCTTTATACATATATGTACTTGCATTTTATACACTGGGAACTTGCTGAAACATAATGTATTACCTTGGTCTTTATAAACCTTGTTCACAAGATGAAGGTGATTAAGCTTTATACATATGTACTTGCATTTTATACACTAGGAACTTGCTGAAACATAATGGATTACCTTGGTCTTTATAAACTTAACTGGGAAAGAAATAGGTATTTTAGTAGTTTACCAGTTCAATTTGGCTTATTTTCACCATCAAGGAACTTGTACATTTCCCCTCAATCTAAGGCATGAACCATCTTAGATGTTTGTTTACAATTTTGATTTTTCTGTTTTAGAGAATCTAGGAAAAGCTCAAGTGACATTTCTGTTAAACTTTGGAACAAGTCTTTACATGAGCAGAGAGATTCTTATGAAATTGCTTGCAGTGGTTATTTAAATCAAAATATGAGCCCAATTCTAGGCATTATGAGATCAAAAGTATTTCAAAGTCATGAACAATCCAAAATAGTTTATATATCAGAGATATCTACTGAATCCTGCATGCATTATGTAATGGTTTAGGAATAGACTTTTTGACAAGAAAAACTAAATGTCATTAGCGCCAAAATCATTTGCATTAAGTCATGAAAAATCCAAAATTAGTTTATATATAGAGATATCTAATGAACTTAAAAGCAACACTTGAGATGCATATTCTGGACCTAATGGATAAACAGCCCCCGGAATCGAACCCGCGACATTGCTCCCACTGCAAGCAACAATGCCAGTGTTGTTCATGTTTTTGGTATCATTATAGCTATAAGGCCTATTTAAGAGCAACAATGGAAGGCAATGGCTGCTAGCATCCCCTTGAAAACCAATAGGAACCTGCTACTGCTGCCTGTTATCCTAGAGTGGCTGTGGAATTGAAGCAGCAGGATAAGGAATACCCATATCATAAGCATTATACAAGGAAACGACTAGATTAACAGGAATCGAACACACACCTGCCGTTGGTGAAACATAAGATCATGCATTTATGCCTTAAAAATAATATATTGGTGGTGGTGGTGGCGACAGCACAAGGACCTGGTGTAAACTCTTGGGCACATGGGTTCAGATGTCCAGAAAAAGCTGAAGAAGCACGACCAGCCGAAGAAGCACGACCAGGCGCTGCTGCTGTATTCATCATAACAGCAACCACAACAAATATTTTTTCAAGATGAAGCAGCACAGTAGCGATTTGACCGTTGGACCTAGTAAACAAAAGCTTCAAAATCAAGCCCGAATTCAAAGGCAAAAATCCCAGTAATAAACGCCTATGAAGTTCAACACCTGCAGATCCTAGCAATTATTTTCTTACTGGTCTTAGTAAGATGGTAGTAAATTACCTAACTATCTTCATTCTTCATCCTGCCTTACTATCTTCTGGCTTAATTCCTTCCTGAAGAGGTCTTCTGCGAAGCACGCCCCTCACGGACCATCATACCGGTAAGTCGTGGGCCATAAAAGACTATTGCTGCACCAGACAATTACACTAACACCATTCAACATTCAAATTCCTTGCAGATTTTCTGCATTGATTCAAAAATCAAAGCCGTATAAGGATTCTAAGCATAGACAGGCAGACCACCCGCAACATTTGGCGTTTTTTGCCATCACAATACAGAAAATACGGCAGACAACCCCACTAAAAAACCTAAAATCAACACTGTCGGACCGGTGCACAAAGCTGGCCTTCAAAATAGCACATTCCCTTAGCTTCCTAAAAATACCTCCCCAACATGAAAGCCCAACACGTAATTTCAATGAAAAACCACAAAAATTCATAACAAGTTACTCCAATACCGCCATTAGAACGCATACACGAATAGCCCAGAATTTAACCACAATTCATTCCATTTCCTCAATCTCAAAGACAACTCAGACAGCCCCACTACCTCAAGAATGTGACGCAATAGACTGACCTTACCTTTCCCAGCAGAGTGAGAAAAAAATAAATTAAATAAAAGACACTCTACCTTCAAACACATAGGCAAAAAACAAATAAAAATCAAACACACAGGCAAAAACCAAAGAAAAATCTACATTCATATTCAAAATGCTGCAACTTACAAAGCTTGCTTCCTCTTCTTGAACTTCTTTTTCTCCACTGCTTCTGTGGATCTTTCCTTTTTCTCATCACGGCAACTACTAAATAGAAGGTTCTCCCACCATTTCTTTACATGATACACTCAACTGCTACAATACAACTGAGCAAAAACAACCCTATATCGCAAATGGGGACATAAAAATGGCGGCCTGGCTTACATATCAAACGAACCTGAAACACTATGGGAGTTCCTTGGCCTTGCCTTATGCCCATTACGATGGCTACCGAAAACTGCTCTTGTCAATAATAATAAATCGATATAATAAGATGAAGAGCTGCAAGGCAACAAGTCCCTGCCTTGCAGCCTAGCATATCTTAAAAAGGAAAGAGATTAATAGTGATGTACAGTGACCGCTTATTTTAAATAATGTTTATCCATTGTTTACCCATTTCATTACTTTGCGTAAATCGTAAAAAGGAAAGGAGAACCAGATAAAGGTAGTATTATAAAGGAAATCTTGAAAACAAACGAGAGGAGAATATGATAAAGGTAGTACTATAAAGGCAATCTTGAAAACAACTGAGGGGAGAATATGATAAAGTTAGTACTATAAAGCAATCTTGAAAATAAATTAAAGGAAAATTATATGAAAGTATATTCATAAAGTAATTTTCAAAATAAATTAAAGGAGAATCTCATAAAAGCAGTGTCATTTTGTATGAACAGTAACAACATTAAATACATTGTTACAGAGAACATAATAAACACAATGTAAAGAAAATATTCAACTATGTATATGTATTCTCAAAAGTTAGCATTCACTTATGAATCATAAATTCTCCTTAACATTTACTTATGCTCCTCCAATGTAATGTTAAAGTCGTGCAATCACCTTGCACTTTCGTCATTTTTCCATGTTTTCAAATTAAAAGAAATGAAACTAGGGCATCCTAATTAATCGCTTAAGTGGTTTTGTCAAACAAAACTTGATTCTTAACCAAAAGGCCAGATAGCAGGAAGACATGCATTTTTAATAATACCTTTAGGAGTTTTATAATAATCATGCACTTAAACGTAATGAAAATAATTTTGCAATGCATTAATTCTTACCAGCCTTGATTTTGTTTTGAAAAATCCTTTTGTCTATTTTTTATCTTCACAAATCAAAATAATTAAATAAAGATTTCTATATATATATTTATTATTATTTTCTTTAAAAGTTCATATAAAGAAAAATATCTTATTTCAATTTGGACAAAACATTAAATCTCTATTTTTAAAATTTTTCCTTTTTGCCAATTATTAAAATTTTGAGATAATTATTTCATATGAAAAAAAGAAAGCCAAACTTATGAAAGAAAGAACTTGATCAGATATTTCAATTTGGACAAAACATTAAATCTCTATTTTTTTTAATTTTTCCTTTTTGCCAATTATTAAAATTATTAGAAAATTATTTCATATGACAAAAAGAAAGCCAAACTTATAAAAGCTTATAGTTAAAGTGCATGATCATTACAATTTACATATCTTTAATCTTTTGATAAACAAAAGTTTTATTTATTTCGATATTTACGCAGGAATCCCATGTTTCGAGAGCAATGTCATGTGCTTGCATTTGGTCAAGACATTGGAATGATAACTTCAAATGTCATGTCAAAGGAAGGTTTGAGTCGACTTTGTATCTGCCACGTAAGGAGATTGTCGTCACATTACTAGATATGCTGAGTAGATTTTAACCACTGCTAGTCTACCAAACCATTGAAACCACAGACTTATAGGGAAGCACTCTACGAGATTGCAAGTTTATAGCTCAGAAGAAACGTCATATTTCACGTGTTAACTGAACAAGAAATTGTGGATCAGTCTCAACTATATCGCGGCATTCTATGAGGTCATAGCTGCCACGTCTTCATATTTTTATGAAAGCTCGCCAGCAAAAGAAAAGAATCGCTGTTACTACAATCTTGTGGGGAAAGGTTAAATTTTTTGACTCGATTGCGATATCAACAGGATCTCATGGAAAATAAAATGCCAAACATTGTTGGCTCACAGCGGTTACTTCACATGCAATTAAGTTCATGGATCACGTCCTTCACGTCGATATAGCCCTTTTTATCCAAGATCATTGAAATTGTTTTTACCCAAAGAATTTCTGATTAATTATTTGAGTTTTTTTATTTAGTTTTAATTTTCTTGTTTTTTTCCATTCAGATCTAGTTCGATCATTTAATATTTATATTTTTCTTTTGTTTGGTTTGTTTATTTGCATTACAAATCAAGAGCGAAATTGAAGATTTTGCGCCTAGGGAAAATAATTCTCGTCGGATCAATAACCAGAAGATATGGATCACAATAACAACTGCAGGTCAAAAGAGAAGGCGATCTCTGAAATATTGAAGGGATATCTCCGGATCTTAAAAAGGGATATCACGTAGCTACTATAGGGAGAAAATAAGAGCCCTAAAAATAGATCCTGCCAATAAAATGGAGAAGACAGTTTCTGGATGGATTTGTCAACACGTAAAACAAATTCGCTGCATTATAAAAAGGAGCAGTTTGTATTAGGAGGAGAAAAGATAAAACAAGGCTGCAGCACACATAGACGTTTGCAATGCAAGCGGTTTTCCGGCAGACAATTAAATGTCGCGATATCGAGAAATCTCGCACGACCGAGATGTCTTTTCCGGGTTAAGGAGGAGAGAGAAATGAGTCCCGGCAATCGAAACGCTAACATTCCAATCGCCTTGCCAGCACTACTCCCCGCAGTCAGATCACGGTGACCCGGAGAACGGCCGCTTTCTACCGTAACCTGGCGGCGCATAAAATAAAAAGAGACTGCATAAAATAAAGACTGAGCATGCCTGTCCACTGTGTAGAGGATCTGCATCTTACATCATCCCGCAGCCCCTTTGCCGCCCCCCCTTTGCCGTCCCCTCCAAAAAACAATGATTACGTTACCTTGCTGCACCAATCAGACCAATCAGATTGGGAGAAAAATCATTTTTAATAAATGATTTAATATCATAAATATTGTAAACTATAGCAAAACTATAGTTATAGGAAAAAATTATAAAGTGTAGCCCAAATTAATAGGAAGTGAACGATCTATATATGATCCCCTTTAGAGACATAATAAAGTAAGAAATAAAAAAAAAAACAATGATTAAAAAATAATGTCAAAAATTTCTCTCTTAACTCAACCCTACTTTAACCCAAGTGTGTTCATCTCTAACAAATTCAATTCATTACTCTTACTTTTCACTAATCCATTTTAAACAAAAACACGCTCAACCTCAAAAACATCCTCAAAAAAACATTATAGGTATTGGTTTAAAACATCTCTTCAATTCTTAGACGAGATTTACATTCCTATCTCTTTAACACCCTCTACATACACCCAAAAAAAAATAGCCCTAAGTTTTTAAAAAGGAAATTATCCTCCAAATGGTTGCTTTCTACAAGAGAATCCAACCTTGGAAAAAAATAGCCCTAAGTTTTTAAAAGGGAAATTATCCTCCAAATGGTTGCTTTCTACAAGAGAATCCAACCCTCTCTTTCAATATGCTTACAAACCACCTCTAAAATTAGTGAAAATTCATTTGTTTTGCCATGGAAGTTAAATGAGAAGTGTTTATATTGAAATCCAAATTCAACTTATTCTTCCCTTAGCTAATATTAAGGTAATCTATTAATGGGTAATGATGATGATAAAAATTCCAAATTTTAGGTGATTGATTTCTTTATGTTCACAATCAAACAAATCAAATACATATAATATTTAACCATATAAATTAATTTATAAACATAACATCAATCACACAATAAAAATAAATAACAAAAGCATAAATGAAATACAAACATAGAGAGATGATTTCACCTTTAAATCAACTTATTATTTAGTGGCCAAAGCTTATAAGGAAACCTCCACAATGTACTAAAACCATCAGTTGCATGGTTGACCAAATCACCCTTAAATATATTAGTATGGCTTAGTAAAGAGGTGAAATATGACATGCTCAGAAAAAGGGAAAACAACTGCAACAGAAGTAAGACCTATTGTATGGCTACTACATGGACCCATATAACTATTGTATAACCCTACTCTTTCTCCTTCTTCTTGAAATTTGGATTCTTTCATGCTTGCAAAATATACTCAATTGCTTTGACCTCTCTATCTTGTTTTCCTTTTATGCTTTTCCAAAACCCTAATATCGTATTGATATGGACAACCTAGATTAAATCTAGTCTAAGTCATGAATGTATAAAATAAAATTTATTAGAATCAACTTCAAAACATAAATAACACTTTGTTTAAGTGGATTACAAAATATAAATATTACCAACTTTTCTTAAGTGGTGATTTTATGAAATGTCTCAAACTACTCCTTGTGGGTTCATATTGAAGCCAATGAAAAATGTTTCTATCCAAGATACATTTCTCAACACTCCCTCTTAGTGAGGAAGGAATTCTACACCAATCTAAGTTTGACTTTGAAATGATTCAAACTTCCCTTTCACAAAGGACTTGGTTAGAATATCAACTACATATTGTTCTATGGGAACATACTAGAAGTTTACTAGTCCCTTATGAATCGTATCTCGTATGAAGTGAGATATGATGTCTATGCATTTGGACCTATCATGGAATACTACATGCTCATAGTGTTTGATACAACCCTCATTATCATAGTGAATCAACATGGGTTCCAAAGCCTAATCAAATAACTATGTAAGCAACTTGTGAAGCCAAATGGCATTGCATGTAGCAGTATTGGCTACCATGTAGTATGCCTCTATTGAGATAAATACCATTGAATTCTACTTCTTGGTAAAGGGTCCTCGCAAAAAGATGGGGGACCTTTTAGATGCAAAGGATGTTTTGTAAAACATGTTCTTGTTGTAGAATTCAACAACACGTATGTGTTTATTAAACATAGGAATGGAAAACGACAAGGTATCCAAGTGGGATGCCAAGAATCCCAGGAGAACAAAACGTGTGCGCGTTTTAGGGAACCAAAACGTGCGCACATTTTGTATATAATATTTTATTCCATAAATCCGGCCCTTAACACCCCTCCCTAACCCCCTAACACCCCCTCTCCAACTAGCTAATACCCCTTCCCTAACCCCTTAACACCCCTCTCAAAATCCTTAACACCCTCTATTCCTAATCACCCACACGACACTCTCCAACTCACTAACACCCCCCAACCTCATAACATACCCCCACAACACCTAATACCGCTATCTAACTCCCTAAAACCCCCTACCCCTAATCTCCCACACCCTCTACCTACCCATATCTCTCCCCCTAGGCCCCTAACACCCCCCTCCCTATTCTCTCTCTCTCTCTCTCTCTCTCTCTCTCACCCCAACACCCACACTCCTCTCCTATATCCCCCTTTCTCTCTAATCTCCCTACTCCTCCCCAAACCCCAACCCCCCTTCTCTCTCTCTCCCCCCTACTCCTCTCTTTCTCTATTTCCCCCCTTCCCCCTAAACCTTACTAATATTTAGTGTCATTCTATATACATAGCCATCCAAATATTTTTCATGTTAAATCATCACCAAGCCAAGTCTAACACACCAAGTCATATTTAATTTCTTCATGAAATATGTTCATTCTATATACCTAACCATCACAATCTTTTTAATGTTCTCATTTGTTATCATTACCAAGCCAAGTCCCGCACTTATCCTCTCTCTCTCTCTCTCTCTCTCTCTCTCCTCTACCTACCCATAAATCCTAACCCTCTCTAGATACACCCCAATCCCCTAACACCCCCCTGCTCTCTCCCACTCTTACCCCCTACTCCTCTCGCTACCCCTATCTCCCTCCCCTCCTCCTCTTCATCCTCCCTCTCTCTCTCTCTCTCTCTCTCTCTCTTGCCCCTAACTCTTAGTAACCCCCTCTCTCACTCCTCCTCCTGCTTCTCTCTCTCTCACCTCTTCCCCCTAACCATTACTAACCCCCTCTCTCCCTCTCTCTCGCCTACTCCTCCACCTACACTTAACCCCCACCCCTCTCTCTCTCCCCCGTCCCCGTAAAAATTCCCTCTCTCTCTAACATTCTCACTACCCCTAACACTGCACTCTCTTCCCTAACCCCCCTCCGACTATCCCTACCCATAACCACCCCCCGGTCTATCTCTCTCTCTCTCTATCACACACACACACACACACCCCTCTACTCCTCCACCTACACCTGACCCCCACATCTCTCTCTCTCTCTCTCTCTCTCTCTCACACACACACACACACACACACGCACACACACACACACACACACACACCCCTCTACTCCTCCCCCTACCACTAACCCCCATCCCCCCCTCTCTCTCCCCTCCTCTCCCTAATCCTTAATAACCCCTTCCCTCACTCTCTCAACCCCCTACTCCTGCTCCTACCTCTAACACCCCCTCTTCCTCCTCCTCCTTGTCCTCTCTCTCTCTCTCTCTCTCTCACCCATATCCCCCCTAACCCTTAATAACTTATTCTCTTGATATCTCTTTTCCTTACCCCTCCACCTACACGTAACCCTATCCATCTCTCTCTCCCCCAATCCCCTAACACTCCCTCGCTCCTCTCTCTCTCTCTCTCACGCACACACACACCCTACTCCTCCCCCTACCACTAAACCCCTCTTCTCTCTCTCTCTCTCACCCTTACTAACCCCCTCTCTCACCCTTTATCACCCCTACTCCTCTTATCTCTAATTCCCTCTCTCTCTCTCTCTCTCCTCTTCCCCATAACCCTCACTGGTCATCTCTCTCGTTGTCTCTCTCCACTACTCATCCACCTACACCTAACCCCCACCTCTCTCTCTCTCCTCCCAAAACCCCTAAAAAACTCCCCACCACTCTCTCTCACATTCTCACAACCCCTAACCCACCTCATACTCTCCCTACCCATAACCACCCCCTCCTCTCTCTCTCTCTACCCCTGAACCCCTCTCTCTTTGTCTCTCCTAATATTTCTCCCCATACCACTTACTACACCCCACCTTCTAATCTCTCTCTCTCTCTCTCTCTTCCCCCACCCTATACCTCCCTTCTTTATAACTTCCCTAATCCTCCCTAAACCCCTATCCCTCCCCCCACCCTAATATCTATATCTTTATCTCCCCCAACACCACTCCTCCCTCTACACCTCCCCCCACCACAATCTCTATATCTTTCTCTCTCCAAAACCCTCTTCCCACTACCCCTAATAACCCACACCCTCCACCCCTCCACCCCTAGGCTCTCTCTCTATCTACTCCTCCACCTACTTGTATCCCCTACCCATCTCTCTCAGCCCCAATCCCTTAACACCCTCCCCCCCTCTCTCTCATACAACTAACCCATATTCTCTCTCTCTCTCTCTCTCTCTCATATCCATAACCCTTACTAACTCCCCCTCTAACTCTCTCAACCTCCTATTCCTCCCCCTACCTTTAATCCCCATCCTCATCTATGTCTCTCTCCCCTCTCTCCCCGCTAACCCTTACTAACCCCATCTCCCACTTACTCCTCCACCTACACCTTACCCCTACACCCCTCTCTCTCTCTCCCAACACCCTCACCTCTCTCACTCACTCTCATTACCCCTAATCCTCCCTCTCTCTCCCTAACCTCCATTTTACTCTCCCTACCCATAGCCACACCCTCCAATCCTCTCTTTCTCTCTCCTACTTCCCCTAACCCTACCCCTCTCTCTCTATCTCTCCTACTCCCTCTACCCCTACCCCTCTCACTCTCCATATCTCATAATCGCCCTCCCCCTACCAACCACCTCGCCATATCTCTCTCTATCCCATCCCCATACACCTTATTCCCTCTAACTACCCTAATCCTCCCTAAACCCATACCCCCCAACCCCACTCCTCCCCCTTACCCCTAAGGTAAATTTGATTTTTACCAAAACGTGCGCGCATTATTTAGAGCTAAAACGCGCACACGTTTTGGTTTTCATGGTACAAAGATAGGCAGGAAAGGAAAATTTGAATTTAAAATAAATGCACTCACGTTTCTTAGCACTAAAACCAAGCCTTGTCACATGTTCGGGTGTCATCATTCTTCCTATGTTTATGCTTTGGAATTAGCTTCGAGTTAACCAAACATATGATATGGAATATGGTGAACCATAGCTAATTAGACATCTCGCCATTTTTCTCAATATGCTCGTGTTTAGCCTCTGGTTACAGTATGTTGCAGACCATCATTTTTTATGAAATTTTAGACACAGTTAGCATTTTTTTTGCATATTCCAATATATATATATATATATATATATTATTTTTTTTCTTCTGTCATGACTCCTTAACTAAAATAACACGTTGTTAGTTTTTTGTCCATAACTCTTTTGTTTCTCAACCATTTTGGAAAAACATTGTATGGTGCACTAAAGGACACCGACCTCTACATGCTATAAAAAAGCCGTTTCGAAATAATTGCATTAAGACCTTCAAAGCTTGCACCCACACTTGGCGTACTATTTTCAAGGTTCGATCACTTAGATAATTAAAAAAAAAAAAAATTGGGAAAATAGTGGTGCATTAGTACTATATGTTCTCTATATGTCTACCAGTTTTTGTAACTTGATTCAATCATTTAGGTACTCAAAGGCTGCACCCACAAAAACATATACCTTATAATTTGTCCAAAAAATAAAAAGTGTCTATTAAAAAATATCAAACTTTAGATAGTTAAGAACATTTTCAATAGAAAAAATTTATATATCCGGAAACGTCATTCAATTTCCTACGTTTCAACTATTTTACTCATCGCAAGATTCATTGTGTATGTGTCTCAAAATATCGATTGATCTTTTGAAAGCTCAGCCGAGGGCTTAACAAATCGCTCGATTGAGATATTTGCAAAAGCTTGATCGAGGGTTGAAAAACTTTCGATTGAACAAAATAGCTTGATCAAGGGTTTTCTTAACCCTTGATCTAGCTTTTAAAAAGCTAGATCGATCTTTTAAGCTTGATCAAGCGCCTTAACTCAAAATAATCCCCGTGATTTCTTTTCAAATTTCTATTTCACGAGAGCTTGATTGAGATTTTGTTTTAACCACACTTAAACCCTCGATTGAGGTCTTTAAAAATCTGCCCAAAACCTCAATTGAGCTATCAGCTCCATCAAGGGCTTTAAAAACATGCTTTTATCCCTTTTTTTGCAATTTTAATTGTAATTCCCTCTTTACCTAGCCTAAACTTTGTCCTAGGATGCACCTTAGGTGGTGGACTTCATATCAATAGATTCGTCAATGAATCGTCTATCCATTGGCTTATAATTTATGGGTTTCTAAGTTTGTATGATAATTTTTTTTCTTTTCAAACTTACACTTACAAAACCATGTCCACAACTTCGAATCAGCACAAAGAAAAATCAATAACATAAAAAGTACACAACCAAAAAATTTCAAAAAATAAATATGCCCCAGACCACTGCGTGCTCTTCAAAAGGGTATTTTTTGTTTTTTTATTATTGTAACCAGTAAAAAAAAACGTTTATGTGCACACATGTGTACAAAACGTGATTAAAACTTTCAATATTTAGTTTAAAAAATTAATAAAAAATATAATTTTCCAACATAAATTTAAAAAAAAAGTGCGCCCCAGTGCACTTTGTGTAGCTTATATTCATATTTTTTTTGAAAAAGTATACATTTATAACTAAATTATTTTATGTGCACACAAACAACATTAAATGCAATTTTGACATATTAAATAATATTTTTATTTTTATTTTAAAATATTATGGTAGTTCTGACAGAAGGTTTTCTTGCATATTTGTGCTTCTTGTCTTTAACTGCGTAGCTGCAGTTTCATCTCATGCCTCTCGTCGCAACTTCTCGTTCTTCGTAGTTGTCCTTCTCCATTTGATCTATGTAGCTACACTTTGAACTTCACACTACGCTTCTTCTCTTTTTTTTTTTTGGATCTGCGCAGCTTCTCTTCTCAACTAGTGTTGCGTGGTACATGCATCCTTTCTATCAAGCTTCGCGTATCTATCCATACTGTGTACAGACCTCTTTTGCATTTCTAGTGCCCAATTTCAATTGTACTTAACACTTAGAAATTCCCTTTTCTTTTGATCATTGCGGGTTCTGCAAAGTAGGATTATCCTAATAGGGTTTTTGTCTACTTCCATTCACCAAACCTGGTAAGGTATCTCCAGCTAATGTGTTAACTGAACTGCGCCACTATTAGTAACATGCATAATAGTATATGGGCTAAGCCAATGCATCTTAAATTTTCCAGGAAATTTCATAAACTTGCTATCATACAGGAGGACAAGATCACCTACCTGAAAGGACTTGTTCTTGATATGGAGATCATGCCATGCTTTTTCTTTGTCCTTCTGCACTTGCTGGTGAAAGCCTGCAATGAAGCCATCTTCCTCCAAACCAACCAAGTGTAGAAGCCTTTATTCTATTGTTTGTTCATCCTCCATGCCTGTAAATGCAGCTATTCTCAAGCTGGGTACAATGTACTCCATAGGCATGACAACTTCTTGCCCATAGGCCAATATGAAAGGTGTATGGCCTGTCAACTTCTTACAAGTAGTCCTGTATGCCCATAACACAGCTGGAATGCGCAGATCCCAATCATCTATGTTTACATTACATACTTTTATCAGCGCATTCTCAAGTACCTTGTTGAAAGCTTCAACGGTTCTGTTTGCTTGAGGATGATACAATGTACTCTTCTGATGATAAATGTGGAACTCTTCAGTAAGGGATTCAATAGTTCTGTTCAAAAAATGGGTCCCTTGATCGCTCATCAAAATATTCGAGCATCCAAATCTAGTAAGGATGTTCTCAAAGATGAACTGCACAACAATAACTGCACTACAGTCCTTCACTGGTTTAGCTTCTTCCCATCTAGTGAGAAAATCCATCGCAGTGATAATGTATCTCGCACCAGTCCTTTTTCCCGGTGGGTTAATAGGTCCCACGAAATCAATGGCCCATTTCTCAAATGCTTGAAGTGTCAACTGTGGATTCAATGGCATTTCATCTCTTCGCGATGGCCTTCCTATCCTTTGATAGACATTGCAGCTTTGGAAATGTTCCTTTGAATCTTTATGAATTGTAGGCCATCATATCCCTACTCGCAATATCTTATGCACAGTAGCTCTTCTTGCGTAGTGACCTCCTGATACACCTAAATGTGCATCAGCCAATATGAATGGATTCTCATGCTCCAACACACACCTATGGAGTACTTCATCTAGTCCCAACTTATATAATTGACCTGCGATTATAGTGAAGTCTGTTGTTATGACTACCAGCTACTTCTTTTGCTGCATAGTGAACTCTGTGGGTGCCAATCCCATAGTCAAAAAGTATACAATGTATTTATAGTGGTCATCTGCGATTTGTATAGAAAACAACTGCGCGTCATGCAAATTGTCTTCAAGATTGGTTGGTTCTTCGCCTGACTCAATCCTTGAGAGATGGTCAGGTCCTAAGTTCAATCTACCTGATTTAACCACAATTTCAAAATCATACTCTTGGAAGAGCAACAACCATTTGTAGATTCTCCCCCCTAACACTGGCTTATTGACCAAGTATTTCAGAACTGAATGGTCAGCGTACATGGAGAAGTGCACACCCAGCAAATAGTGCCTGAATTTCTGCAGTGCATACACCATAGCTAGACCTTCTCTTTCAGTGGTCGTGTAGTTCTTTTCATCTGAAGATAGCTTCCTACTCGAGAATGCAATGGGGTGATCAATACCCCCTTCACCTGGTTGAGCAAGCACAACGCCCAACACTATAGATGAAGCATCAACATGTACATGGAATGGCTTATCCCAATCCGGAAAAACTAGGATCGACACAGTTACCATCTTCTCTTTTAGTGTGTCTAGGCCCTGCTCACATTCTGCGTTCCATATGAACTGCGCTTCTTTCTTCAGCAGTTTCTCCATTGGCACAGTTATCTACACATAACCCTTAATGAACTTTCTGTAATAACCTGTATGTCCCAGTGTCGTGCAAAGCTGCTTTACTGAATTTGGTGCAGGTAAATTCATAATCACTACAATCTTCGCAGGAGCAACCATCAAACCTTGTATGCATACGATGTGTCCTAGTAGAATACCATAAGGCACATAGAAAACACATTTCTTTAAGTTCAATTAAATTTGATGTTGTCTGCACTTATCTAACATCATTCTCAGGTTTTCAAAATGGTTCTTCAGCAAACCAAAGACAGTCCAATCATCAAAATGAACCTTTAAGAAATTATGGATAAAGTCTTTGAATGCAGCCACAACAACTCTGAAAAATATGGCAGGTGCATTCTTCAAGCCAAAAGGCATCACTGTATACTGGTATGATCCCCATTCAGTAGCAAATCTTGTCTTATTCATGTCTGTTGGATCAATCTGATATGATGATACCAGAGAATCCATCAGTGAATGAGTAGGCCTCATCTCCTCCCACATTGTTTAATACTTCATCTGTAAAAGGAGTAGGAAATGGGTCATGCAGCGAAGCGTCATTCAACTTCCTTAGATCTACGCAGATCCTGATTTCACCTTTAGTCTTTTTATCTTGGATAACTATCGGGCTTATCCATTCTGATTCTTCAACAAGTTCAATGATCCCTACATCAAGCATCTTATCAATTTCTTCCTTGACTCTTTCTTTATATATGGGGTTCAGTCTATAAGGCCTTTGCTTAACAGGCTTTGTGCCTGGATTGAGAGGTATTTTCATAACTCCCAAGTCGACCAAAATTCCTTTCATTTCGGCAAACTTTGTTGGAAATAAATCTTGATACTCATGGAGAAGGTCGATGATCTGCACAACCGTCGCATCATCCCAATAATCTCCAATGGATGAGAACTTTGGCTTTTCGCTCGTGCCAATGTTCACTTTTCTTGTCTCAATAGGTCCACTCATATCTGGAATTTCCAATGGAGGTCCCTCTACATCGCGCGCTCCCTCTGAATTAGGTATGTTGATGTTGCGGGGATCCTCCTCATCGCTCTCTTCTTGTTCTTCTTCATTTTCAGCAAATTTATAACATTCAAAGGCATGTTCTCTCTGCCTTCCCCATTCTGGTTGTAGGTTCACAGGTACCTTTACATCTTCAAATACCCTCTCTTTGATTTCTTCTAATGCGTCGTTTATACTCGAGCAGTTGGCTCTGAATATCCTTTCTTTGATAACTTGTAGAGCTTCATTTATGCTTGGGATTTCATCTTCAAAGCTAAAATTTATATGGAAGTTCGCAATTAAGATAGATCAATCTGTAGTTCCTCTGCGCAGCTCCGTGTCTAGATACCAATTCTTTGGAATTTGCTCCTCCAATGTGTTTACAAACAAATGAATTGATTCTGTCTGTGGTCTCTTTATACATGCTTGTGAACAAATCTCCATGTGATTCCTCGAATCCATCTGTCCATTGTACTTCTCAAATGTCAGTGCAACTTTCTCTGTGAATCTGATTTGTATCATTTGTCTGCACTGATCCCATGTGGTCAAAGTCTGCTTATGTGCAGCCCACCATCTAGCAGGTGTCTCGTGCAGTGCTATATCTAGTGCTGGTATGCGATGTTAAGCTGCAACTAATACTGTATATTCTTGAATAAATTAATAAATGTTAGTCGAACCATCATAGGTGTGGATTGGACTTACCTCGGTTCCAATCCAGTGCAGTGACTTTGTGACCTGCCCGCATCTTCTTGCAGATACTTCATGCATATGGATTTTCCAATTTTCCAATCCCGCGTCAGAGTCTGATGCACAAGAACTGTCACATTGCCAACTAAGTGTTCCATCTGCCGTAGGATTAATGTAGTCATCCTAATTGGCAGTCATCTTGTAAATGCGGTCAGGATCCTGTGCTCTGGATTCTTCTTGAATTGACTCACTACATCTTTCTCCTTGTGAAGGGTCCAATGGTGCTATGACCCTAATGTCCTGCCCTTCAAATATCATCTTCTTGGTCTTTAGGTTGATGATGGCGAGGTTATCCATTGTCCAATCTATACCTAATAGTGTTGGATAAGGCTGACTATAATCCACAATTTCGATAACCTCAAAGTCTCCATGACTTCACACTGCATCGATGTCAACAATAATATTGGCTAATCTCCCAAAAGGTATGAATTTCTGCTGGCTGTCCAATCTCAACTATATGGGTGACCATGACAACTTTGGTCTCCCCATCTGCTGCCATGTCTTCTTAGTCAAGACATTTACCTCTAATCCTAAGTCAAGGATGATCTCATCCATCTCATAATCTCCTATCTACTCACTAAGCCTCATTTCTCTTCCTATTCTTTTATGGCTCTTGATGTGATGAACTATGTCCTGGGCAGTATCTGTCTCATTGCGTGGTTCATACTGGTTTAATAATTTTTGTAATTCCACTACAGCATCTGGGCTCTTAAGTAATTTCATGCAGCTCCATAGGAACTGCACAACAGAAGTGCCTATTTCTGCTGTCGGGAATGTTTTGTCATACGCGGCTAGCATATCTTCCATATGCGGTGTTTCACTTCGCAATGTGATTCTTGGTGACATAGGTGCTTTCTCTTTGAATATGTCCCGTGCTTCTACAAAAACTTCTTTATTATTCTCCAGATTGAAAACAGGTGTTTTCCCAGTAGCTTTTCTAATCCAGACCGCTTCAACAGGGGTCTACTTAGTTTCAAAATCTCTAGAAGTCAAAGCTTCTGCTTGCCTGTCTCTTCATGTTGCAACACCACTTCGCGTCACTACATTGATACTTGGACCCGTAGCCCTTTTCTCTATTGCGATCAACTGAATGTTCGAGTTAGGTACATCTTGCTTTCTCTTCTGCATTTCTGCTGCTAACACTGGGTAGTCCTTAATAACATGATCAAAAGATTTACAGTAATTTCAGGTAGTACATGGATTAGTACAATCTCTAGATAAGTGACCTAGCTAGCCACAATTATAACAGATCATCTGGCCTCTTCCTCTTCCTTGTCCTGGGCCAGTATTTCTTCCTCTTCCGTGGAATCCTCCACGGCCTTTGTATGTGCCTTGATCATACTGCGTGTTATCCTTGTTCTACATTGTTTCTTTTTGGACTATGTACACTCCACCATGAATATGCTCCATATCTTTCTTTCTCTCCATCATGAGGTCATATGCTCTACAAGTGGAATCATCATGTCCAACAGATTTACAGAATGTGCAATATAAATTCTTAGGAGTTCGCACATACTTATGAATTAAGTAACAGTCTTCTGGCTGGTGTCCTCTAGTTCTATAGATCTCACACCATGGTGTTTGGTGCTGATTCAGTGGGTTTGATGCTCCACTGTTAAGGTATTCTAAAAATAAGGGAAAGTGCTCTCTGGTGTGTCCTTCGCCTCTGCATCCTGTACACCAGACTTCTTGTGTTTGTTCTTTCCCCTTCTTCATGTCCTACAACTGTAATGTCAAGGTAGCTAGCTGGGTTTGGATCTGAGACATTCCAATGCTACTTTCTCTTATAGGTGAAGTTTCTAATTTCATTGCAATCTGCAAGGCTTTTGCCTGTGAAGCCACTTTCTGCTGCATCAACGATAGTCTAATATGGGGCAACAACGTGGCTATAAACCACTCTTGGTGTTGTTGCGGTGCTATGACAAAACTGACCTGGTCTAACAATGTCTTAAACTTCTGGTCAAATTCCCAGATTGTCTCATTAGGTTTTTGCTTAGTTTCCTTCAATTATGTTATACATTGGGATTCTAACTTTGGTTTCTTGAACTCGCTCAATAGTGCATCCTTAATCTACACTAGAGTTCTATTATGTGCCTGAGAATACTTCATGGACCAGTTCAAGGCTCTATCTCTAAGTGTGGTGATGAGCTGCGCTCACTTTACAGAACCATCCTGAACTTGCTTGACACTCCATATGGCTTCACATAGAAACCAGTGTTTCTCAGGGTCCTCTAGACCCGTTCCTTTAAATATCAATAGCTTAATATCGTCGGTCATCCTTCTCCTAGGTGGTATAATAGTATTTTGCACAGTGTTCTGAGTGGTGTTAGGGATGGTACAACGCGGAATGTTTTGAATCAGAATATTCTGAGTTGGAATAGTCTGAGTCGGGATGGTATGAGTACTTACTCCCATGGTGTCACTGGTATTGATGCTCTAAGGATTAGGAATATTAAAAACTGGAGGGTTCTGAACTGGTGGGTTCTGTGAAATGGGAGGCGCGGTGTTCACAACCAACAGATTCTGTGGAGTAATAGGCTGATAGGTGGTTGATGGAGGTGTGGTCTATCTATCATGCTCAGCTTGTAAGTCAATATCTACAAGGAGTCCATGTTCACTGGAAGTCTTCTTAGTAGTATATTCATATCTTTTTCCACTTCTCAAGTTGTGTGTATCTTTGTCAGAATCACTATATATGCTATTGACCATGACAGACTCAATAATTTATGTGAATCTTACTACATTCTTAAAACGCCTTTCTCAGCTAAAAGAATTTTAATATATAAACTCAGATTGTTGAGGTACTTACCTCTGAAAACTTTGAAAAATTCTACTTCTGCTGCGCTATAGGACTTTAGCATGTCCACAGCGAATTCTGTCACGAAGCCTTCTAGTATGCTGTCAACCCAAAAGTCGACTGCTCATGAGAGTGGGCTATCTATTTCTTTAAGCCTTTGAATGAGCTCTGGAGTCCACTCGGTAGGTATTCCTTCTGGTTGAAAATAGTTCTTTCGCTCAGCTGGTCTTGAAAACCACGCATGCAACTCGTTTCCAAAGGATGCCCAGAAAATTTCATGAACATCCTTCCATAGGTATTTATTTAACCAATCTACGTCGGAGAGATGCAGATGTCTATTCTCCTTTCCATCAAAATATCTTTCTGTTTTATTGCACAAATCCCATATTTCTTTCTTGTCTGGATGCCAAGTTTCAGTGTCGGTACTGATCACCAGTTCAAGCACGGAAACAGAACCATTTGTTGGCTTGTATAACTATTCTTGAGGTTTTCTATAAAGACCTAGGTTCTAAGCGGTTCGAGGACCCAACAAAACCCCTTTTCACCGGCCCTTTCGACAACAGTCTGCAAATAGACTGAGGTCTCACCCGAGACGAAGGAATGGGGGGGTTGCGGAATCAGGTTCCACAACCAGGAATTGAGTGTCTACACAGATTGGCGAGCAACGCGCTATAGGGCTCACGCTGCAGGCTTCGGACTGCGCAAGTTCCACTTCTTCACGATGAAGACTTACGTTGTCGTGCATCCAAGGACTGCGCGATGCTAGATGTTTCTCGACGATAGTACAATGCCATAGAGACTACGCTTCCTCTTAGGTACTTAACCACTTTAATGGATCTTACTTAGTGTTATAAGACGTGTTCAACTGACAAGATAGACTGACCCTTGCAACATTATACACTCCAATAATAACAATATCACTGCACACTTCCGGTGTTGCGCTCAGTGTTTAACCGATTACTTCATACACTAGTACAAAATGAGAGATAAGTGACCAAAAAAACGACCAAAATCCGCATATAAATGACCACTTTTGAGTTGGTGACCACTGGTAGCAAATTAGTGGCCATATATCACGCGACCAAAAATGTGGTCACATTTAGCTTGGTCATTTATAGCTTATCTTGTGGTCATATATTTGGTCGTATATTTGGTCATTAATTTGGTAATATATTTGGTGACAATTAATGACCACATTTTTTGTCACGTGATAAATGACCGCTAATTTGCTACCAGCGATCGCCAACTCAAAAGTGGTCAATTTTTTGGTCACTTATCTCTTATGTTGTACTAGTGGTCGTTTATATGCAAATTTTGGTCAATTTTTTAGTCATTTATCTCTTTTTAGTGGTTTCATAATATAAATAGGGCACGATGGAATCAAACCACCAACCTCCTGCCTATAAGGCAGGTGCTCTACCATTGAGCTAGCACCCTTAAATAGAATTAATATTTAGGTCTCTGCTTTGCCCATGCGATACTCCTAAAGGAGAAGCATGTGGACTTGTAAAAGTTCTTGCATTGATGACTCATGTCACAACTGATGAAGAAGAGGGTCCTCTTATTTCAGTGGTATGCTTTTTATTTTTCAATATAATTAAAATGTAGTGTATCTTGATTAATCTTAGGATTTCCTTTTCTTAATGTATTGTTGTGAGCCATGTTACTTTTTCTTATGTATCTCTATTTGGTACATGTAAAGAATGATGATTAGAGCAAAACATTGTGGTTCTGTTGCTTGTCTTTAATTTGTCTCATTTTTTGTTTAAAAACAAATCATAGTATTTAGGTTTTATAGATGCAAGAATCAGAGCTCTGTTATACTCTGGAAAGCTCTATTAATGGGGTTTCTCATTAGTCTAATGACAATTTGAATGGGTATATAAGCAGAGCTTGATGCTTCTTGTAATACGATTGCTCAAAAGTTTGATAATTCAAAATCAAGATAACTAGTGCAGAGATTGATGCTTCTTGTAATTTGATTGATCAAAAGTCTAAAAATTGAAAATCAAGATAATTGGTACAAAACAGATGTCCACAAAATTTGTTAGAAATGCAAATTCATCACTATGAGATAAAACACTGAAGCAACAAAACTTTACAAAAAGGGAATCCCATGCTTATCTATCCAAAGGGTGTTCAAAACCACTTTCATATTTCAAGAAAGATAAATTCTAAAATTTGAAAATTTCCAAGATTGCGAATCTTGAAAATCTAAAGACTGAAAGTGCCCATTAGAAGAACTCAATACCGGGTCCCCAAAACTATCATTTGCTGCTGAAAAATAGAAACTGCTAAAAATAGTTGAATCAAGATTCTGAAAGTGCCCATCTGACTGTCCCCAACTTCCCATACATCCTCCAAAATCTAAATGTCCCCAACTTCCCATACATCCTCCAAAATATGAATGTCTAGCCAATGCATGGGAAAAGCCTGCTAAAAATAGCACAACATGTACTGTCCTCTTGGAATATTGACCTTTGGATGATCTCCAAAATTGCTTTCAATTTGTCAATCTTAATTTTTTCAGCAATTCTTTCGCATACTTCGTTTGTAAGATGAAAATGGTCTCCTTATCCTAGCATACTTCCTAACGATGACAATATTGAAAAAGACCTAAATTTATTATCTCAAAAGATGTTGCAATGGTAGAGCTCCTGCTCTACGGTCTCTGCTTATTGGATGAATATTTCATAAAGGGGAATGCCTATATAAAAGTAGATGTATACTCATGGTTATGGATTTAAGTTTGATCGATTAGATGAGACTCTCAAAAGCATGTTCTTCAGAAAATTCACTTTTAATGCTTAAATTATTTAGCAGTTCTCTAGAGCAACATGGCAAGATAGGGAATGCAACATACATTCTCTCTGCCGCACTAATTCACCCTTCTCTGAATCAAGACCAACATTCTCCTTTGCTGCAGGTTCTCTTTTAGGAGGGATTGCAACTGCCTTTGGAGGTGTAGATGCTTTTGTACGTGGTGGAAGTGTAAAGCGTGCACTGACAACATTTCCATCGCCCTGAGTACAAACAATAAATAAAGAATAAACTGATTAGATAGAACAAAGAATTTATCAATATTATATTCCGATTCTAATAATCTATAACACTTGCCCCATCCATGTAAAGTAGGGATTTTTCAGCATCAGCTCGAGTCTTGAACTCAACATATCCATATCCCTTAGGCAGTTGAACCTGCAAGAAAATAATGTTAAGTCTATTTAATATTCCCAATAAGAAAGCTAGAATCAATAATAGATATTGAATATTACATAATATCCTTGAGAAAACATACTATATTAGATTATAGGAATCTTAAACTAAACACTTACACTTCAATCCATTGACAGTTCCACATTGACTACCTCACCAAAGCTACCTGTGCATGTTGAAAAACCACCATTAGCTTGCATCCATCCTAAGGAAATATGCCCACATGCCTTTAAATCATATGATGGATAAAAAATGATAACCATGAATTTAGTCTGCACGTATCCCCAAAGACAGTACAAGATTCCTTTACTAATGATCTTTCGTATCTCTTGTCAAATAATTAAAGAAGGCATATATATTTTCTATTTGCACTAGCAAGATAAAGACTGTAAAAGGCAGGCAACTAAAGATACAAAGAACATCAATGATTTACAAAGATTCCCTTCAAAAGGATTCAGAGGAAAGCTACAATCTGCTAAATGTGTATGGTGAGTTAACAAAGATAAATAATGCTACTAATGTAATGAAAGTTGTAAAAGAGTAAAACAACCTAAGGAAAATAGCAGTAACAATTACCCATGACAGTACATCCTAGGGGAAATAAGTTATAACAGCAGATGCAACAAAACCCAATCAAACCTAGGTAGATAGATTCATAACCAACCACAAACAACAAACCATATAGATAGTTCATCCTTAGCATCCTAAAGATAAATCAGGGAATTCATATTCTGGAACCATTTTAGAAAGCTGACCCCCTCATAATAACTCAAAGAAAGGTTTCAATTCACAACAAGACCACTAGAAGGTGAATGACCAGAGGAAAATAATGCTAGAGTACCTAAAGTCTAGGATAACAATAAAAAAGAAAGTTCCAACTATCAATGCAAATGCCCATAATAAGGATAGTGATACAACCCTATCAAAAATGGCTACAACTAAAGAAAAACAAAATAAACCCAAGAAATTAAATTCATGGCCAACCATAAGAACTTTATATTCCTGAGATGTTCTAACTAATGAAATGATACAAACGCATATAATCAGGATACCAAGAAAACAACTTTTAGCTTTTAAAAATAAAACTGAGTTTTCCTAAAACAGTGTGATTGCGTGACCTGGAAGACTGCGTATGGTTTATGGTTATAGTAATAGACAACTGCTTTTAAAATTCCCATGAAGAGCTATAGCAAATACATGCTAAATATCATTATAACAGAAAAACCTAAAAGGACATTTTGGAACAACATTGGGCAACAATAAGAACAAGATGATACTCACAATTTTTTTTTTAAATGACCTTCATTCACATTTCGAGTCAGATTGGCAATGTGAAGTACCATTGATTCAGGAGGTGGTGAAGGTTTCCTGAAAAATCACATACAACATCATCAATACAAATTTCAAATATTGAACTATTGCAAACACATCGGACTTCAGACATAATTCACAAATAAAGACATCCAAAGTTTCGGTTAACTTGGATATAAGGTTGCATACACATTGAACATTTCGAACAAATTAACTATAGTGACTATTTCAAAAGATGATTTATTTGCATACTAAATTTAGGGAACATAAATATCCTATATGATAAAATGTTTATAGATTAAAAACATGTGCAATACAAATAACTCGCCAGCCATCTTTTAGTTTGACAACTCACATACTAAACCAGTTTGTACCAACCAAACTATAATCCTTTTGTTGTGTTGCCACCTTAAGAATCTAAGATTACTCTTTTATGCTCTTCTTAATCATAATTTTCTATATTCAGAAAATCATTGTATTCTTCAGAAGACTTTGATTAGAAGATATTCAAATAGTACTCATTTTTTTTACTTTATAGAAAGGTCCAGGTATTTCAGGAAATGTGTTTGGTTTGCATTTTTTATCATTTTCATGAAACTTTTCAAGTGCCTAAATGAAAACCTGGATAGAGAACTAGAGATGAGTCTCTAAATTCTAACCATGTCAAGAACCACTGCAAATGCATACATTATATCAAATTATAGTGAGTGAAGAAAGTTAATACCGATCAATGCAATACATTGGACAAACTCCTAGTTGACAACCTGGACAGAGAACCGTGAATGATTCTCTAAAGTTTAAACTCCAATAAATTCCAACCATGCCACAAACCATTGCAAATGCATACATTATATCAACTGATAGATGAGTGAAAAAAGCTAAGCTAAATACATTGACAATATTTTAGATTATTGAAACAAGATGATTAGCAGTCTAATAAAATTGACTGGGGCAGATTGTACAAATGTTACGACCCTCCCTAGTGTAATGGGGGGCCAAAGGGCCCATTAGAGTAATAATAGTGGAGGCCATTAAATTGAAGATAAACCAGGTTCAATATGTTTGTTATCACTAAATAATGCCCACTACAGTGGTTATTATTGAATAAATGTAGTGGACCTCATTAAAGAAGGTCCACTAAGTAGTTAGGACTCAAGAGGTTGTTATGGTTGGAGTTTTCTTGTTATCTATAAATAATGATAAGAGTCCTTATGAATCATGTGTGGAATAATAATGTATTTGAAGCTTATCTCATCACGAGGTTGCCCAACCTTAAGAGGAAAGTGAACACGTGGATTCCTTCCATAAAAGGATCTGGTTATGGATTTCAGCTGGGTGGGTGTATAATAGTGGGTGCCTTCATATGTTTAAGGATTTGAGTTGGGTTCATTGATTTCGTATTGTTGCATAAGCATTTGCTAAGTTCAGAAGCAATTTGGCGATGAATATAGACGACCATACTTAAAATTTATCGCCTATGTCTAACTCAGGTTTGTCTCGATATATTTATAATTCTAAACAACAATAACTATACATGCTAGCACAAGATTATCTCAACCCAGGAATGATTTGCACCTCATGTTAGTCTATGCTCATTTGATCCACTTGCTTGCTTGGAACCCACCAAGAACTCCCATATCCAGTATAACATATTTTTCAAATTCATCGCATATTTGTATCTCAGAATCTCAGAAGAAGAGATGGATACCTTATGAAATCTTTCATGTTATTGTAGATGGAACTGCCTTCTGCAACAACGGAAACAATAGTGCTGAAATTATCATCAACGAAAACCATATCTGATGCTTCCTTGGCAACCTGAAATGTGTACATAGATTTTATAGGCCTTAAATTTCTTATATGATAGTAAAATTGAAGGATGATATCTGTTTAAATTATTACAATTGACATATTCAGTGGAAAAAGAAAAGGTGTCTGACCTTAGGTAGGTGTGTTTTTTTGTGTCTGACCTTTAGTGTGAGATGCCCTCCAATAGAGAGCCACTTGGTGCACCGATTTGTAATTCTTTTCTCCACTTTTTGTTATAACTATACCCAATTTCTAAATCTATCTCATTGGCTTTTAAGGTGAATCCCAAGGGACTTCAGTCAACTATTAACAGTCACTTGAAAAGGAAAAACCTCGGTGATATTAGAAATCTGTCTCACTCAAGCCATAATAACCAGCTCTCAAGTAGATCTCTTAAGAACTTATGAACATTCCTCAAATGTTCATAATATCTAGCTTCTTGCTCATAAAGTCACCAATCCACATAATAAACTTGCAATAAGAAATTTCGTTTTTCTTTACACCTGATTGGGATGTGTACAAATTCACTAGTTCACTGAATTATGCAAACAAGTCCAAATGAGTGTTTGGAATGTCAAATCTGTGATGCACTATGACAAGGGAAGCTCAATCAACCAAATGACTAGCAAGCCAATCAAATGTCAAAACTTAGGGTTCACCGATGTTCAAATCATACTAGAGCATGTTCTAACCAATCATTTTCCTAACAAACTTCACCTTGATTGCCAAATTTCCATAGCTCCACTACTAGGCAAGGCATATCCCACCTAAACCTAAATAAAGTCTCACAAGCCCTCAAATCATTGATTGCAAACCTTTCCCAAAGAAACTTTGGTGAGACAATGCCCTAAAAACAAAAGTTTAATGTTGTTCAGCCTTCATTCCTTGCCAAGAATTGTTTTAGAGTAACTTTTAGTGTTTTTATGACTGCTTACTCTGCCAGAACTGGGATTAGGTCTGTTTATGCTTCCTTTCATGGTGAGAAGTGACCAGAATTGAATACCAAGGCTGTTGGAAGGCAAGGCGTGCCCAGAATTAACCACAAGGTTACTCCAACTCTCAAAACTGCTCAAACAATGTCTAAAATGCACCCAGGTGTAGCACTACATCACACACATAGCATGATACAAAATGCCACTAGGTGTAGCACTACATCACACACACATCATCCCAAACAAACTATTCCATAAAATTCTCCAATTTTCCACTACTTTCTTGGAAGCATGCATCTTTATAATTCAACTTTCAAGTATTTGCATCTTTCTTGCAAAGAGAGCTCAAAATTTGAAATAAAGCTTATGGTCCAATTGTAGAGAGAGCAACTATTTTTTGATCACTTGTGTCCAATGACAAATCTAATTTCAATTCCCTTTTCCTACTCAAGCTAACTGAATATTGCCCCTAAAAAATTAAATTTCCAAGGTGTCAAAATTTGAAGATGAGCAAATCACAGTGCCCTCTATGAGGTCATTTGTTTATGATCTTCTTAAGCATGATCCAGATTTGGAAGATGCAATTTATGAGAAGTGTAAGAATATTGGGAATTGGTATGGAGTAACTGAACTGCTCAGTAGTCACAATTGTGATGTCAGTGCAACAGGTGTAGTAGTTTTTGGTTGGTCTATGTGGTTACCATTGTTAGAGATGGGCCTTTAATAATATGCACATATTTTAACATTTAGGAAACAAGAATTTTGGAGTAATTGAGTCATATAAAATTAGACTTTCAATTAATGTCCTACCAATTGAAATTAATTGAATATTAGACTTGAAAGTACTAAAGTCAACCAGATGGATTTTCATGACTACAGGTAGACAATGAAAACCAGTCTGTACAATCTGATGATGCAATTGCGCAATAATTTCAACCATCCTAGTCTTTTATCAGTTATAGTTTGGGATATCATGTGTGACTCTATCACATCTACTTGGTTTTGAGGCATTTATCGTCTTCTTCTTAGTTGATGGGTTGATTTGGCTGTTAAAAATTCCAAATTCATCATGCAACATGAAAGCCTTGGTTTCAATGAGTTATCATCTAATTAGGATTGTATTTTATTTCAGATCACTATCCTCTAGTAGAGGAATTGATGGAACAATGTGGTAAATTTCAGCTTCTCGAAAGGCTGTTAAAACATTTAAAAGCTTGGAATCATAAGGTGAGCCAAGGATCTCAGCAGATATGGGAAATGCATAATACTTGATGTGATGAAGTTCTATTTGATTGATATTCATTTTGAAATTTTAACTGCATGCAATCCTGATTTGCAATATTTGAGGATGATGGTAGGTTCTGATATTTTCTCAATGGACAAGAGTGCTAGACCTACTGGAATACTTCTTGAGTGAGAATGGACAATAAATGTGCCGCATTGATGAGATAGTTAAATTGGATGATAGACAAAGACATGTTACTCTCAATACCGTTCTCTACTCCTTGTTGCATGATATTTTGTTTGATTTCTTTCAAGAATTAAATTGCTTGAAGAAGCATTTTCTGGAACCAGACTTCTAGTTGTTGTAGAACTAGGCTTAATTTTTGAGACAGTGGAGAGTTTTAATAATTTTTTACCTTACTAGTTTTACAAAGTTAGAGATGACTTTTTTATGAACCTCTGTCTTGGTTGTTTTAATCATTCTACATGCCACTTGATTTAGATCAAAGATTTCAATGATCCAAACAGTAAATTTCACATTTTTTTGCTAAGGGCACGTGCTAGTGTGTGCCATCCCCCAAAGAAATGAAACATTCTGGTTAATTTTTAATTATTTAATTATTGTTGACATTGATTTTTCAATAAAGGGGCTAGATGTGAAATCTGCCTAATAAGTCCTAGAAGGATAAATGTAATAAACATTCCGATTAAATGATTTTTAATAAAGAAATGGAGAGGAACAGCCATGTTAAATGAGGATATCATGCATGGAAAAGTAAGGGACAAGTTAGAGTTAACCTCGGGGAGATCGGAACAAGTGTCAGAAGTGTAATTATGACACTAGACACGCCCTGAAAATCAGGGATTTAGCTAGCTGCGAAAATTCCATGAGGAATTGGCTGCTAATGGTAAGACCTAGGCAAAAACAAAAGTCTAAGAAAAGCATATGGGGGAGGCAGGACACTGCTTAGTATGCTACGGGAAGGAACTCTTGCTGTGTGATCACTCTGTGTTAGGCAAGGTATTTCTAGATAATTTTATAGAGAACTAAAAGTGAAATTTAGATTGGGAACCGAGGTTGACTGTCCCTGCTTTTACATGCATGACCTAGCTCAGGGGTGATTGAGGACAGTTATTCAGCTATGCCTAATCTACGGTTGGGTGGAACGTGGTTGTTCCTAATACATTCGGATTTCCAATTTCAAGTTTTTCTTACAGTATTTGGTTAAATTATTTTAAGAAAAGTCATCTAAATTAATGATTGGTATTCTTTTATATGTGGATGTGGTTATAATAATATTCTGTTACATGGCAAGATTTAAGCCATGATCTCTAAATTCTAAATATGTAAATTGTTATATCCATGCATATTGATATTGAGGAATGATACTAACTTGGGTAGTTATAATTTGTTTAAGAAAAGGTTATACAGGACTAGTGTTATCGGATCAAAGGTTTATTTTAAAATTCTGAAATCGTTTTGTTTGAATTACAGTTTCTAATAGAATATTGGGAGGTTGGAAGACTTCACCTATCATGGCTAGTATAGATCTTTATTACCTTGAAGATACATGTAGTAGTATTTTGACCCTTACAAAGTTTGACTGTAACTTCAAGCTAGATTTTAGTCACAAGTCGGGCCCTAAACTGGGACATAATTTTCAAAAAGCTCCTTTATGAAAATACGAGTCGTTATTTCCGAAATTCTTGTTAGAAGCACATTTCCAGATCTGTATGAGTTAAGTAGGATTTTTATTAAAAACAACTTAAGGCTATACTAGATCATAAGCTAGATTTCCTTGTCTTCATCGCAGTAACTTTAGAACCATACAAAAGGGGACGCCGGTCTTTAAAATTTTATTACCTGGCATTTACAAAACCCCGTACTTGGAAGATCACGCATACAGTAAGTTTTTTTTGAGATCCTTTCATCCTTTATAGGGTTATATAGACATAACGATTGAATGTTGTTAAAGCCATGAAAGTCGGAATGTAAAGCCTTAATGAGAGTTACCCTTATATTTTAATACCCATTAGTGCGGGGAAGAAACTCTGACTTCAAGATGAGTTTTAGAAATAAAATCCCTGACGCGGATACCTCAACAAAATAGCATTATTCAAAACTAAACCTTTCACCTACTTATTTAACAAATATCATAACGGAGGTTCCTGAGAGTTCCGAAAGGAATTTACCCCAAAGTTTCAGTATGACATAGAGGTACCAAACAAGACAACCCTTCTAGGGTTTGAACTTGTAATAAGTTTAAAACAGCGTTATCCATACATAAATGAAAGACCAAAAGAACCTCAGAAAATTATATAGACAAAATTTCACAGTGGAAAATAATTGCTGTTGAAAGCGCAGAATACATTTAGTATTTAAAATACAGCATGGAATTTTTCAAAGGATGCTCGGACCCCAATAATTCACTACTGTAATGATAAAATTGTTAACGAACAAAGCTTATCAATATAGAGGGCTTTAGTCACTAGTGTCATGTTTGTGGAAACCTCCAGGGTATTTCTAACTGAGACTGGAGGTACCTTTTACATTTCCTAATAGAAAATTAAATACCAGTAGTTCTCACGATGAGACAGGTAACTTTGAATCCCATCGCAGACCCCAACAAGGAGCCCCACTCTTGTTAATCCTTATCAATGAAGGTAGGAACCCGGGTCGGTATTTTTTCTTACCACATATTTGGGTAGTTCGCACTTGAAGAGGATGATGTTCACCAGTACCTGCATAGTTGGATTCACTGGTTAAAAAGTGGATAAATCATCAAATAAACATAAGCATAGCTAAAACTTTGCAGAAAACGGTTATTGAAGGTCTTACCTTTTGTAAAGAGGATGCCGAAGGCTGTATTCAAGGTATGAGAATACCCTGGGTGTATAAATCCTAGATACAAATGCTGGTCGACTCTGCATAGTGTAAATCCTTGATGTTGAATGGACTGGATTATCCAAGCTATCGTTTCATCAGAGGAAATGACCCTCAAGGTCATTACCCTTCTTACAAACTAGAAAAATGACCTAGCTGAATGGCTCAAGCAAGTAAAACTACGCTGGATTAGAACTAACAGGTTTTCAAGTGAAAGGAACCTTTCACAGAGCCAAAGGCCAACTCGTACAGGGTAACTTTATTATGTATGGTACCTCCTTGGGACAGGTGGAAAGCACTAGGAAAACTTAAGCCAAAACGTGTGTATCCTGGGCTATATCAGCCGCATACTATGGCATAAGGTGTATCCATACCATTTTTTTTAAAGGGAGTTATGAGGTTAGGGTTACATTTTTTTAAGTTAGAATAGGTAAAGGACCAAATCTAGTCATGAACGAATTAAAGAGGTCTTAGGGCTAATTTCCTTAGTTTGAGAATGTAATGTTACTTTCTAACAAAGAGACCTTAAGACCTTCCATACCCCACCCTTGTAACTTTTAGAATGGTTGGTCCTTCCACCTAAGAAAAATTGTTGCCTAATTATTTTTGGTTAGGGACTATCATTAGCAAGATATTTTAGCCTCTGTAGCCTTTTGAAGGTGTTTGTTTCTACTAGTTTGAAAACTTACTCTTGTAAGAAGTTCTTGTTGAGCAATTTTTACCTTTAGCAGCCTGTTCCTTCTGGTCAGTGTACCTGTGAAACAAAAGTAGCAGTGCATTAGCGTAAGCTAAGTAAGTAATAACCCTTCCTAGATACACTACCCTGCCGAAAGGAAAATCAGTATTTTTCGTTATTACATACTAGTGTTTAAAGTGTATCTTATAGTTAAATCATAGTTGGTACAGAGTTTTGCTTTTTATAAATGAATAAGGGAGGATCCCTCAAATTAAAGATAAAAGAAAAAGAAAAAAAAATCATATATATATATATATATATATATATATACATGAGAAATCTTACATAGTGGACTTGGTATTAATCTTACTGCCGTAGATACTTGCATCATTTGTGATAGGTACTAGGTAAGGAAATTATTATTATGCAATAGTTTGCATCAACATAGGCTTTGTGCCAAAAACTGTTGTATACTGGGAGTTGATTTGGTTTTCATCAACATAAATTTTCTGTGCGATATTGAACCTATTTTTTATTAGTTATGTTTTGAAATGTCATGGATTTTGTAGTCCCATTGAAAAAGATGTGATGCTTTTCAAAATGTTTGATGTATTGATTTTTGGCATCTTTACAAAATCCACAAATGGATTTGCAAGCTATGGATCAATTCCATAGGATTGGGAAAACCAAGCTTGTACATGTTTACAGGCTTTGCACAACTCACTCGTCTGAGGTAAGATGATATCTTGGCCCACCTTGTAGATATTTAAAACTTTCATACAATCAGTTAAACGTAATTTGATTAATGGCTACTTGTTTGTGAAAATACTTCCATATATGCCCAAAGTATCATTTGACAAGTTGAAGTTGGAGCGTGATGTGATTGAGAAAGCAAGTTTCCACCAGGAGTAGACTAAACAAAGTTTCCTAAAGATGTATAATTTTGCTTTTGACTTAGCTGTTGTGTCTTTTAGCTTTTCTAGTTTAGCTTGTCTTCACTAATTTCACTATTTTTTCTTGCAAACCTCTAGTCCTTCTCCTTTTGACTTACCCAAGCCTGATCATTTAAGGATATATGCCCAAAGTATCATTTGACAAGTTGAAGTTGGAGCATGATGTGATTGAGAAAGGAAGTTTCCACCAGGAGCAGACTAAACAAAGTTTCCTAAAGATGTATACTTTTGCTTTTAACTTAGCTGTTGTGTCTTTTAGCTTTTCTAGTTTAGCTTGTCTTCACTAATTTCACTATTTTTTCTTGCAAACCTCTAGTCCTTCCCCTTTTGACTTACCTGAGCCTGATCATTTAAGTAAGATTTATGAGGTGGCAATAACTATTGGAAGGAATTTTGCAATCTGTCCACAAAATGGGTTTTCAAATGAGACATAAAAGAGGAAGACGATAAGTCAATTCAAGCTTCCTTTTAGTTAAATATCCCTATCCAACAAAGTAGGTTTCCCAGACAGGTTGAATAAACATAAGACATGAATATTTAGACAATGTCTTTTCTATGGCTTGCTTTCATGCCACTGCTGGGCTTGTACTTGTTTATTTCTCCTTCAATTTGAACTTCAAAATCCTACATAGGCTATACTAGGGATTAGGTTCCCATACTTCCTATCTATAACTAGGTATCCTCTCCTCAGAACATGACTTAGAACCATCAATTTCGCAAGCATTGAACCAAAGACATATTACTCTCACCCTTCAACCCTTTCTACTACAGATTCAATTGTCATTACCATATATTAAAAATCACATTTTGGCTATTTGTGTCTCTCAATTGCTTGCTATTATTAGCATGAATCTAGAATGCAAAATAAATGGAAGTTGAACTCATCGATTAGCGTGAATCCCCAATACACAACAGACCATAGAGGTCTGCATTTCATATACAAATTACGATCGATACCCACTCTATAAATTCATTCATGAAATGCCTGACTCATGTTGCTCAATCAGAAGTTGTAGAGCGTATTCAAATATAAATTAAAATAAAAAAGTCTGTAACCATTCGATTTACAGCTCAAATTAGTTAATCACTGACCAAATATTTACTACATACATCAATCACACCCACTTTTAAGTGGCATAACTATTATTTAGAGTCAATCATCAGGGTTGGGAAGCGATGAATACATGCACATAGCAAGCCGTCACAAAAAAATCAACAAATGGGAAGAATGGGATTCAAGGCTCGAGTCTCCCCAGTGTAGACAATTCTTTAAGGGTTCCTCTCCCATTATAGGTTTGTAAATCCATCCATGAATCATTCGGTATAAAATAACCCATTTACTAATCATCGAGCAAAGAAATAATCATCGCGATTATTACCATTTTCGTTGTATTTAATTTATTTAATAACAAAAGGTATTCTTTTACAACAGAAAGAGACTGAGACCGCGGCTTCTTCCCAAAAGTTTGGCTTTGAGCCAAGATTTAAACGAATACATAAAAACTAGATTACAATTCTAAGAAATCTGAGTCATGCAATGGTTACATAACATGAACAAGTTACATAACATCCTATTCAAGAATATAGATGCCCTAAATATCTCTTTTGACATATTTCCCTTAAAGATAAAAAATAGGGTAAAATTGTTGGGGTATAAAAAATACCTGAGTTAAGAGGGGATCATAATTCCAAACATGGGTTGATGCCGGTTTCACCATGCATCATTGGCTCCTGATGAAATGGAAATGGATTTCATAGAGCAGACTTCACTTCATTATTGGGGTATGTGTCTAAGCAGACGGCTCCCGAGTCTGCAAAAGAGAAATGAGTTGAAATGAAAATGTCACAGCTACAAGAAAGAGGACAAGAAAGCGAGCGATCAAGTGCTTCAATAAATCAACCTTTACGCAACAACAATAAATGTGCAGGAGGAATATTCCTCAGCTAAACCCTATAAAAATTAAATCTTGGTATATCTTAACTCCTTAGTTACTCTGCCTAATAAAACCTACCCAAATACTTTTCCAAACAAAAGAAAAACCTACCATACCTTTTTCTTGACACTAAGGTTTTTATGATCCATTCATTTAAACATGAATTATGACATTTCTTTCACGATTCCAATGGTGTTGTATCGAATTGTGTCACAGATCTTGCCCGAACGATAAATTGGGGTTATTTTATCATCATCAGTGGTCATAGGAGCTCCAGTAATATTCCACTACCCTCTTCCTCTTCTCTGAACTTCCCTTAAATTACTGTTAAAAACCCAAATAAAATTTTGCAAATTATGCAATGTTTTGAGCTAAAATGACCTAAAATTTATCCGATTTATCAAGAGTCATTAGAGAAAACAAAAAAATGCCGAAATGTTACTATTTACAACAAATTTGTCAACATGGGTGACTAAATTTGGTAATAGATGGGAAATTATGGACACAAAGAGGCCGAGGCCGTTCCATATTCCCTTTTAAGTGATCTATCTAATTGCAATTGTTAATTTTTTTTATTTACAATATATAATATAAGTTTTAAATAATATGCAAGTTTAACATAGGGTTTGTTTATTTTTTATTTATTTTTATTTACAATATGTTTATATAATTACATAGTTTTATTTTTATATATATGCTTTATATTGTTCTATTTTTGTTTACTTTGCAGCAATCTATATTAATATATATATAGTTAGATTAAATGCATTTCAAATAAGATTAAAAGAATATCATTTTATATACATCCTTTGACATTGTATATTATTATATATAGTTTGCTATGAAAATTGACATATATATTATTTATCATTTAGTTTGGATGGGGAGCGGTAAACAAGGAATTCAAAATTAAGATAAAAGTAACTTGTGATAATATTTTCGTACCCAATCGACAAAAAATGGGTGTGGTTGTTGATGAGAAGACAACAATGATAACAACTCAGAAACAAAGATTGGATCGAGATTTACAACATCCCCTATTGTCAAGATTTTGGGGACATGGGGAGATTGATCATTAACACTAATTTTGTGTCAATTACCGAGATGTGACACATGAGGGGGTCTACAATTTACTGAATTTTAACACTGTAGATGGATTTGGAGACCCCCTCTAGGGAGTCTCTGAATCCATCTGCAGTGTTAAAATTTAGTAAATTAAACAAATTCATTATCAAAATTATAATTTTCCACTTTCAGAATGACACAACTAAAAATGACCACATAAATGACCAATTGTTATGTGGTCGTTTTTAGTTTAGTTCATTCCCGTGACCAAATTGGTCATTTATCTTGGTCATTTTTAGTTTAGTTCTTATCCCGTGACCAAATTGGTCATTTTTAGTTAGTTCACTTAAAATTTCTCAATTTTGGTCATTTATCCCTTGAAAAAGCTGTGGTGGCCAAATTGTTGGGTCGCCTGGTCACTTATCTCTCATTTTGTACTAGTGATACATTCATCTACTATGAATTACTTATACATTCAATCATCCATTCATCCATGTGGTCACTTAACATATTATTCCCATCTCTATCTTTGTGGTGAATACATATAAAAGAAACAATTCATGCATTCATAAACTGAATCTCAACCATTCACATAAGCAAATACACAGATATAAAAGTATACAATCAATCACAAAACACAGTATTTAACGTGGTTCACCCCCAGGATGGGAGCTACGTCCGCAGGAACTGTGGTTCACCCCCAGGATGGGAGCTACGTCCACAGGAACTGTTGTTGTATTATCTTTGGGAAGGGTACAACAGTTCCAGTCTGCGCACTCAGTTGCAGACTCTCCTCTCTCTGTGTATGTCTCTGCACACGCAGCTTGCAGAGCCTTTTACAATAGCATTCACTTCTTAACACTTAGAAGATTTTACAATGAAGATTATTCAGCTACCAGATATTAACCCTTTCCCATACAAAATGTGCCCTTTTATAGATCGTGCCCATAGGTCACGTCTTTACAATCAAGTGGGACAAAACCCTAATGTTACCCAAAACCGATGCGGTTACCCGCCACCCTACCCGTCGCAGTCGACATCTTGCTCCACTCACTTCAGGCTGCCTTGCTGGTCCACTCGTGGCTCACACATTCTTCTAGAAGCCACATTCATCACCAAAACGGTTACAACCGCATCGTGGCCTATCACTTTCCGCCCCTTTGGCCTTCCTGTCGTCGTCGACCTCTTGGCTTAGCTCCTTAACTGTTTGTCGCCACTCCCTTGGCAGGTCACTTCCATCTGTCGTTACGCCGCTCCTTACCCACTACTAGGAGTCCTGGAGGCACTTTACTCAAAACGGTCGCTTTCTCAGCTCGACCTTCCTTTATAGTTTTTTCCCAAAATAGAAGTTGCGCTGACACTGCATACCAGCATAGCTGTACAAAACTGACTCTGCAATCTAAACCATGCACTCTGCAAAACTGTGCCATCTGACTTCGCAACCCAAACTGCGCAGTTCCCAAAACTGTCCTTCTTCCAAAGTATGCCAACTTGGGCCATGCCCAAAATTTTCCCTCAATGCCTAGATGCTCGTGGATGTTCTAGATGCTCAACGTTTTCTCGCCCAGCCAGGTTGATAGACAGAATAGAAGGATTGCAACAAAATATAAATTTGTTGGGCTAAGATCACATCAAACGAATAGAATAACGGGAAGAAGAAGGGTCAGTCGCCCCTTCATTTATGAGGGAATTGTAAACATATTGAACCTACGAAGGCTAAGATGCCAATTCTTGTATATCCAAAATGGTGAACAATGTAAGAATACTGAACACAGGAAGGGGCGATTGATCCTTCATTTATGTGAGAAATGTAAAAATATTTGATCTACGAAGGCTATGCCGACAATTCCCGACTTCCGAATTTCGCTGTAAATAGTAGGGACTCGGACATCGGCTAAGTTATAACATATAAAAATGGTTTGTCCCGACTTCGGTTTTTTGACAAGAAGGATTGACCGCCCCTTCTTTTCGTAGTTAATTGTGAAAACATTTATCCAACAATTAAGCTATATCCGTAATGGAGAACACAAGAAGGATTGACCGACCCTTCTTGCAGTGTCAAAATATTATGAAAAGAATATTGGGAATAAGAAGGGTCGGGCGACCCTTCATTTACAAGGGAATTATTTTTAAGGACCTTGGAGAAAGAGCGGTAGCTCTTTCTTTGAGAATATTTCCACTTTCCAGCAAAGTATTTGAAGCAAAACTTCTATAAACTTTGTTGTTAAAATGTTAATATATAGTATCTAGGGTGTCACGTGGAACACTCAGATTGTGACGCATGGCATAGTTGATTTTTAAAATTAGTTTAAAGATTGTATAAACGAATATTAAGGATATTAATGGTACCATTTCAATATAAACATATGTGTTTAACTTATAAAAGAAAGAATGTTTCTATTTAAAAAAAACAAAAAGAAAGAATGATTCTATTTTAAAAAAATAGAATAGAATGGTATAACTGTGTAACTGCATGCCTATGCCTATCTTACTATTATTGAAGCATAAAAGTTACTTATTTACTGCCTTATTTCGTGCTTATTGCATGTCTTCCTTACGCCAATGCATGATGTCTTCCTTACTAATGCTTTTAAAATAATCCCGCACTTTGGAATTTATCATTTTTTTTGTAATTTTGATTATTGTTGCAGCCCGAACTAGAATATGGAAAGTGGAAGACATATATATTTCTGAATGAAGACATTGTTTAAAACAATCCTTTCGATAAACAAGAAAACTAGTAGCACATTTAGTATAGCGAGGTTACTAATTTTTTATTACGGATTTAAAACTTATAAATATTTATTTTCAGAAATTAGTAATGAAGACGGATGGGATGGATGGGGAACGGTAATTATCATTGTATGGTGGAACGATGGTCATAGATATCATCTATGTAGATTTTTCTCGAGTAAGATATCATCTCTGTATATTTTGCTGGAGTAATTGTACAATTTAATAGAAGTTCATGACCAGGCCTGGAAATTGACCACATATAGAAAGTATTTTCTTCACTGGAACGTATTTGACAAGTCTACTTGGAATTTACCCATAGTGTCTACATGCATGCATAATTTAAACCTGTCAAATCGTCGTCCACCAAATTCACTTATCCGTCATAAATAAATACTAGTAAAATTACTAGTCTGGTACTTGTTGCAATTCAATAGTTTAGTAATTAAGATTGAGAATATTTACATGGTTTAATGAATTGAAAATTTTCATCAGATTTATGCTTGTTTGATTGACTTGTGACCTGAGTATAGTGTGATTCTTTGATGCACCTGTGACCTGAGTGTAGTGTGGCATTTTTCAAAGGGAGACGAAATGGATTTCTGTACCAACTTTGATGTAAATAAAAAATATTGGCTTGCTTGAGGTATGTCGAATTTTTTCAAGTTCCGTATGGCTTAGGGAGTTCTATTTTGATGATTTTGAAAAGTAGTAATTGGTATTTTTTTGATGGAATTCTATTTTTTTTTTACTTTTTTGATGGAATTCCTTTTTTTTTTATGGCAGATATGTTTTGTGGTTGGATTTTAGGTTTTTTTACATCCTTTTGAATTTTAATTTTGTGTAATATTTTGTGAATAAACAAGACATTGAAAATAAGAGAACAACAATATGCTTACTAGAAATTGTAAATATAAAAAAATTGATGTCTGTAAATTTACATAAAACATAAAATGACAGGCGCTAAAAACATGTTACCGTCATCAAATTTTGAATTGACAGGTACATAAAATTTGAAATTCCAGGCATGTTCGTGACATTGATGGAGAATAGGAACAGTAATTGTAAAAGTAAACTTCACTTCGAAGAGCATTATGGACGACCATCGTCGGGAGGAAGAGGTGAAGAGGAAGAGGCGTAACATGGAAGAGATCCCTTTGGGGGATAGTCACAGAGTCTCTTATGCTCATAGGACAATTTGGATGGAATCTAGGATTTTTTAATTGGACCTACCATCGGAAGTGCAGAAGGAAATCGAAGGTGTGGAGTAGGAGCTCTCGCAAAATCTTGGTAAAGATACCCTCCAGGAGGACTGTCGGAAGCTGGAAAATTGGATCATGGACCCGAGGAACACTGCTGGTCGTTTAACCCTGTACAAGAAAATTGTTTCCCTTTCCTGGGTAATGAAAAACTTGGTGGGGTATGCTCTTAGGGATCGTATGGAAAAAGAGGATCTGGTGCAGAGCTCACTTCAAGCCGAATCCAGGGAGATGAACCGCAAGATGGACTTATTGCTGCAATCCATGGGCCTCTGTATTCCTGATGCTCCCACAACTGCGCCAGAAGAAAATACTTAAGGCCGTTTCCGAGATTTCCCTTATATTTTTATGTAATTTTGTTATGCTCTTTAGTGATCGGGGGTTGTTTCTCCTATGTAGTTGGTGTGTTTTTTGGGTTTAGATCACTATGTTGTGTTCGTGTATGCCCAGTTCTCGGTTTAATAGTCTTTCTGTTAGGAATTTTTGGTTGATCTTCAGGATGTTTCAACTGAAAGTTACAGCTTCTCTAAGTCGAACTTTTGGCTATGGGTAGAATAGTCATACAACATCTCTCTTTCTTTGTAAGGCCTAAGAACCTGGTTTTGCAGAAGATACAGAGAGCTTCGGCCTGTTTGTGTTTGAATGTAACCTCTCTTTATAAAAAATATAAAAAATATTTTCCCTGACTTCCATTTTCCGACAAGAAATATCGGTCACCCCTTCTTTTAGTAGAAGTGAAAAATAAGTGGCAATATTGGCTTTGAAAAGTGTGTTTTTCTATTCAAATAGTGTGTTTTTTTACTACTTATGAACCTTAAAATTGAATTTTTTTGTTAATGTTGATATCTAGTATCCCAGGGTGACATGTGGAATGCTTAGATTGTGACACATGGCATATTTGATTTTTAAAATTAGTTTAAAGATTGTATAAACGAATATTAAGGATATTAATGATACCATTTCAATATAAACATATGGTTTTAACTTATATAATTTTTGGAATAGGTAATAATACCATTCTATATAAAAGAGTAAAATTCTTTCATTTTGTTTTTTTTAAATAGAAACATTATTTCTTTTTGTTTTTTTAAATAGAATGAAATATCATAAAAAGAATGAAAAGTGTTTTTAGTTATTATCTTTTTTTAATTAAAGCCATCCATGCTAGAAGGGTGGTATGAATATATAACCTTCAACCTAAAATTAAGTTCAACCCTTAAAATTTGATCCCTACCACTAGTTTTCTTGTTTATTCAAAGGATTTTTTTTTTAAGAAAAAAAAGAGAAACTGTGTATTATATACTGGTAAAAAATATTACATCCGTCTTCTTTTCACATTGCACTTCTGAGACAAAAACTAACATATAGAGAAATTACCATGTCTACTATCAACCTTGGAGACTGAACAAGAAGCCTTATTGTTCGATATCAAAACAGTCGGCAAAGAAAAGACCCAGCCAGGTTGATAGACAAACTAGAAGTATTGTAACAAAATATAAATTGTTTGGGCTAAGATCACATCAAACGATATCCGAATGAACATCCATCCCACTCTGAACACTATGCCCCATATGTTCTCATTGTGCCTTAACTGCTACAAGGCCCTTCTCGTTTATTCTAATTTTTTCTCCTGTCCATCCTTGCCTTGGTGACCATGCCCATATGATGATATTTACATAGATCATCATATTTTCTTCTGCACCAACAATCCATTGTTTCTTTCTATCTAAGTAGTCTTTATACAAGACCTTCAGATCCTTCAATGCTCCTGTTGGCTTCCACCATTGAACCTCCACTTTGTAAGACCCAATAGTACTAGCATATGAATCCTGGTAAATATTACCAATCGCCCTACCCAACCAGATTGCACAATATGTCTCTGGTTATTGCACAATGACCATTTGGCCCTTTACAACATCCACTCTTGGAATGAATTCATCTCTAGGCTTGTTGCATACTGGTCCAACTTAGAAATCCTGCAAAGCATGAACATTTTCCTTCAAATAGGAATCCATAATTTCATGTTCAAATCTTGTAGGTTCACTACTATGAATATCATGGCTTGTCGATGGCCAAAAGTTAGTTGATGACTAATCAACACTCTCGAAGGGACTGTCCAAAGCTTTATATACAGCCTCCCAATAATTTAACTTGGGATGCCAAAATTGTTCACCTCCATTCACAATCCCTCTATTCCAGAATGAAATATATGTGTCTATTCCTTTTTTTATTTCGTCAATGTCTGAAGTTCTTTTTGATTGCAGATTTAATAACCTGGGTTGTCCCACCGGCAGGTTTGCGCTACCATCTGGAAATGACCGCCAAAGATGAATAGGAGACGACCAAGCTTCATCTCGAATTGATGCCCTCCATTGCATGACTGGAATGTCATCTATGAGCTGAAATTTAAAAAACTTGCATTTTTTTTATATCGATGATCTTGGCATTTCCATCCAAAAGGTGAGGTTTCACAAAACTCTTAAAATCGTAAAGCTCATCAATTAGATAAGGGACATAGAAATTTTGATCTTCACATGTCCATAATTTCCGAGAGTGAAAATATATCCTTGCGCATTAGCTTTACTGATAACCTTCCATAAGTTCCATCTATGTCTTCATGGGTGTGTCCGACCGAGAGGAATCCAACTTCAACTATCTCGAACACTCTCCTTACTGTTAAAAGAGATAAAAATGAAAATACAAAGTGGTTTTTGTTATCGCCTGAACAATTATCCATTTGCAACAACAATATGGGTGGTAGTTTTCTATTTGACATGCATTGATTAGTACCATCAACACACAATACATCATCTTGCATTACATCTTGTCTGTATATCAAACACTTTTCATATGACTATGATTGCAATAGAGCATCATGCAATTGGTGATTATATGTTCTGCCATTGTAGAGCAAATCACCATATTTATCAACCACTGGTTCTTCAAGACACTTCAAGCATTTATCCAGGGATGTCACAGTGAAATTCAATCCCATATCTAAAAATGAGAGGCTGAAATGGCCAAAACCCCCAGCCTTGTGCAAATGAGTCAACATTCCAATCAATGATATGGGAAGATTCATAACATTATTAAAATATTTTGCCTTCTTACCCATCCTTGGAATGGAAGTCTTTGACTTATCCATTTTTGTCATGAACAATACTTAGAAAAGTCTTTGGATTTTTTTGTGAAGCTAATCTATGAGAATAATGTACTTGGTGACAACTTGCGATATATTTATTATGAGCTGCTTGATTTCTTCGCAACCTTTCCACCTTAGTTGGATCAATGGTCCCCTTAAGCCTATCATGTATTGTAATGCACTCATTACACCTTGCAAAGGAGTTTGATTTAGAAATTTTAACATTTCAAAAATATTCTTTCATCACCTTGCTAAAGGAGGATTGTGATACTGCAGGAAAACCGATACTTTCGATTTCATCATTAGTTATTTTTCACAGCAAACCATGGTACATATTAGATGGCAATAATTTCAAGGTTTTCCTTGTCCCATCTTCACTGATTAATCGTGTAAGATGTGGAGATTTGTCTAATTCTCTTCTACAATTTTATTAATAGTATCTACCAGTGCAGTAGTGTTCGCCCTATATTTTTCCAAGCCACTATTACCATGCACATCTCTCCCATCAACCTTCAAGAAAATGCTTTTATAATTATAGAAATTGCTCCTTTTTATCTCATGGCATTTATACCATGCATTTTGACAGACGTCTATTGTGTTTAATCTCATTGTAAACATGCTTATTTTTCTGTCATCTCCTTCTATGGCCACATGAACATTTGATCCCATAGAATTTATAACAAACTGTCTTCTTGAATTTCCATTCATACTATGAAATTTATTCACACATTCAACTATCGATTGAAGTGAAATTTTTGACATACAAATATTTGAGCAACAATGTTAAGTGACAATTTTTGAAAGGAATGCACCTTGATCAATTCCAAGCCTGTAAGGTACCAAACTTGAATTTATTTCATAAATTTTAGTTCCAGCTTTCTGCTTTACGGAATTGTAATTCCATTACCTTTAACATCTGTATATTCACAATGGGGAGTACCAGGAAGGACCATCTATAAAGGGAATTCTTCAAAAATATTCCAAATGTTGACCATACCTTCGTCTGTTTTCTTTTTTAGTATAACATCCAAAGGAACATCATCGAGGTCAAGCAAATTGTTTGCAGGCCATCTTAGAAGAGAGCCTTCAAATACACGACAATCCTTGCAAATGCATAAGACTTTATGAACTAAAATACCAAACTCACCAGTATCTAATGCTTTGAATTGTACAATGTCTCCCTCGAAAATAGTTGACACTATTCCCCGAGAAACATACTTTGGATTTAAATAACATTGATGTATCAAATTAAATCTCTCCCACAAACCTGACGTTGTGATTTTCTCTTAATACTTTCAAAGTAGTTTCAGATTGATTATTGTTGAAATTGTTTTTAACAGAAAGCAATTTTTTTGTATTAAAATATATGATTCTTTTAATTGGCCATACAACAAAACCTCCATTGCTCAACCTTGGACAACATTCCATACAAGAAAACACCACTTCTTCCACCACAATACCAAAGGAGAAGTCACCCAAAAATGTTCCCCCAACAAAATCAATCCCACTCGCATTTGTTACAAAACCTATGGAAATGCAATCCTTGTTTTTTGAACACTTATGTAACAACTTAAATTTTCTCATAATAAAAGAAGATTTATTCTCAGTTGTTATGATATGTTCTACACTCGATGAAGTAGAATCTTCTATATCATGCACCTCATTCTCACGAAGAGCAGACCCATTGTGGTTAACGATCTCAGATACAGGCCATTGAATATAAGCACCAACAACCTCTAATAATGTATCTGCACATTCTGATGGATAGGGAAATGGAAGACTTGCATTTAAAGTCTTGGTAACATTTACAATGATACATCCATCATGAATGTTGATATTATGCAATATTTTTCTTTATGGAAAAGAGATTCCTTCAACAACTTTCAATCCATTCAAAATCAGGTCCACACATTGTTGAGAACCAAAATCCATTTCATAAATGATATCTGAAATATAAAATAACAAGATACATTGTTCAGAATCAAAATCCAGTTGAGAAGCGATTTATTAAATATAAAATAACAGGAGCACATTAGAAATCATATTTATTTTAAACAATAATTTTCCACTAGTATATATTATCAAATAAGTCAATTAGAAGGGTCGTGTCACGTCCCCTCCTGTCGATCCGATGCAAGGAAGGGAACATGATCCAATTATTGTTGTTTTTATGTTTAATATTTTAAAAACAAATAAGTTTAACTATTAAATCTTATATCATGGAATATGAGAGGTGTGGGGTCCGGTCGCCCCTGAATTATTTCTTGTTTCCAGATTGGTCCGACCGAGTCACCTCTGTCATTCCTTAACGAGTGATCGCTGCCAGATTGGGTGGGATTAACCGCTATTGTTATCACCTTTCTTCCCTATCGGTCCTCGACTCCCAGGATATTATGGGCCATGGCCTTTAGATCATTATTGATTAGCTGGATATAAATTACCACGCAGCACTAGGGCTGCTTGGGCCAAACTATGAGGTTACAGGCAGATAATCCGAATATTTAAAATAGGTATTTATGAAGTTGGGAATCATTTTGATTGAGAGAATGAAAAAAGCAGAGTTCTCAGGAGTGGCAGAGGATCACACAGTTTCATAGTGCTCGTCAAGAGCTTCCCAAGGGTACCAATTTTTCCCAAAATGGACTTTGGATGAGAAAGTTAGGGGCCTGAGAAGTTATGTAGTTGAGCTTCCAAATTTCCAAATCCACATTGTGGATTGCAGATTGCGGAAGTGATATTTTTTGGAGTTGGAAAAATTGGCTTTGAGCATTTCCGAGTTCCGCATTGCGGATTGTAGAAATGATATTTTCCAAAATTGGGAAAATTGGCGTTCCGCATTTCCGAGTTCTGCATTGTGGATTGCGGATTGTAGAAGTGATATTTTTTGAAGTTGGTAAAATTGGCATTCCGCATTTCCAAGTTCTAAATTGCAGATTGCAGAAGTGATATTTCCCAGGGTTGGATAAATTGGCGTTCCCATTTTCGAGTTCCACATTTAGGATTACGGATTGGGGAAGTGATACTTTCCGCAGTTGGGAATTTTGGACTTCCGACTTCCAGTTTGCGGATTTTGGATTGCGGATTACGGAGGTGTAAATTTTCTCAAAGTCATGCATTGGGGTTCTGACTTTCTGACTTCCGCATTGCGGATTGCGAACACAAGAAGGATCGACCGAGCCTTCTTGCAGGTTAGAACTATTATGAAAATAATACTGGGAAAAAGAAGGGTCGGAGTCCCCTTGATTTATGAGGGAATTGTAAAACTGTTCAACCTACGAAGGTTGGGTCGTCAATTCCTATATATCAGAAATGGTGAACACTGGAAGATTACTAAATACAAGATCGACTGATCCTTCTTGTAGTCTAAAAATATTATGGAAAGAATACTAGGAAGTTGAAGGGTCAGTCACCCCTTCATTTATGAGGGAATTGAAAACATATTCAATCTACGAGGACTAGGGCGTCAATTCATGTATATCCAAAATGGTGAGCACTGTAATAATATTGAGCACAAGAAGGGTTGGGCGACCCTTCATTTACGATAGAAATGTAAAAATATTTAATCTACGATGGCTAGGCCGACAATTCCCACCTTCCGACTTCCATTGTAAATAGCAAGAATCCAGATATAACCTAAGTTATAATATATAAAAAATTCTATCCGGACTTCAAATTTTCCGAATGGAAGGATCGGCTGCCCCTTCGTTTAGTGGAAATTGTGAACACCTATATCCAACATTTATATATATGCAGAATGGAGAACACAAGAACGATTGACCGACCCTTCTTGTAGTCTAGAAAGATTACGAAAAGAATACTGCGCAGAAGAAGTGTCTCCCACCCATTCATTTATGAGGGAATTTTAAAAATATTCAACCTACGAATGCTAGGCTGTCAATTCATGTATATCCAAAATGGTGAAAATGAGAAGAATATTGAGCACAACAAAGGTCAGCCGACCCTTCATTTATGAGATAAATTTAAAAATATTTAATCTACGAAGACTATGTCGACAATTCCCAACTTCCGACTTTCCCTGTAAATAGTAGGGACCCGGAGATCATCTAAGTTCTAACATTAAAAATTGTTTGTCCCGACTTCCATTTTTTGACAAGAAGGATCGGATGCCCCTTCGTTTAGTAGATAATTGTGAACAACTATATCCAGCAATTCACCTATATCCAAAATGGCGAAAGAAAGAAGGATCAACCGACCCTTCTTGCATTCTAGAACTATTATGAATAGAATACTAGGAAGAAGAAGGGTCACCCGCCCCTTCATTTATGAGGGAATTGTAAAAATATTCAACCTACGAAGGCTAAGATGTCAATTCATCTATATCTAAAATGGTGAACACCGGAAGAATACTGAGCATAAGAAGGGTCGGTCGACCCTTCATTTACGAGATAAATGTAAAACTATTTGATCTAGGAAGGCTAGGCCAAAAATTCCCGACTTTCGACTTCCACATTAAATAGTAGGGATTGGACATCAGCTAAGTTATAACATATACAAATTGTTTGTCCTGACTTCCGTTTCCCGACAAGAAGGATTAGACACCCCTTCGTTTAGTAGATAATTGTGGAACCTTTATCTAGCCATCGAACGATATCTAGAATGGAGAACACAATAAGGATAGTCTGACCCTTCTTGCAGTCTCGAACTATAATGAAAATAATATTAGGAATAAGAAGGGTCGACCGCCTCTTCTTTTACGAAGGAATTGTAAAAATAGAACTTGGAGAAAGAGCGACCGCTCTTTCTCTGTGGATATTTCCACTTTCCAGCAATATGTGCGAATCAATGTTCCTATGAAATTTGTGTTTAGAGTGACGATATATACTTTCGCCACTCCTAAAACCTCATCCCTGGAGGAAGGAGCAGATGCTCTTTCTCCTCAACATCTACTTCCAACACCTCCAAATAGAACAACCTAACGAAAGAGTGACCTCTCTTTCTCTAACAAAATTTCAACTTGCCAACAAACTCTTTGTAGAAAAAGATCTATAAATTCTATTGTTAAAATGTCGATATCTAGTTTCCCAGGGTGACAAGTGGAATGCTCACATTCTACCGTGTGGCATATTTGATTTTTAAAATTAGTCTAAAGATTGTATAAACGAATATTAAGGTTATTAATGGTACCATTTCAGTATAAACATATGGATTTAACTTATATAAATTTTTGGAATATGTATCAGGGATAAAATTTGAAAGAATGAACTTAATTTTAGGTAAAGGGTTATATATTCATACCACCCTTCTAGCATAAAGCGATTTAATTAAAAAAATTACACTTCAATTGAAAATAATAAATAACCCTTCTAGTACTATTACTTGAAACCTCTTTTGTATTTCTAGTTTTCTTAAATAGTAAAGAGAAAGTAAGTTCAAGTAATAGGTGGCTTTGATTATTCTAGAATTGATAATATACAACTCAATACTTCATTTGTTCTGTTGTTGATTTATAAATGAAACTAAAAGCTAGATGCCTTAGTATTAAAGTCTTAATAGAGAATTATTTTGGCCATTTTGAACATGTGATATTGAACCCAATCATGGAAAACTACCTTCATCACTTTAGGTAACATTGTAATTCTCATTGTAGCTTTAGCAGTCGATAATCCTTCTTAATTTGCCCCATAATTCACTTTGTGATTTTAAGCCATTTCTAACAAAACAAAAGCCTATTCGTAGGTTTTACTTTTACCTGTATTGGCTTACAGTTATCACAGTCATAATCATTCCAACTAATGGCATCACTATATGCATTGTCGTTACTATTAAATTCCTTTTCCAACACAGTATCTTGCTTGAATTTTAATTAGCATTATGGTGTGTCTGGGAAGGCATGCATGTGTTTCTTTTTTTTGAAATTATACATGGAATGATGGAACAATCCAATGAAAAGCTTACATGTTTGAGGAATAATGACTGATTATTTTTGCAGTTATAGGGGATGAGTCTATTGCTTCTATGTCTACAAGTCGAAGGTCCAATAAAAGTTTAGTCTTTTCTTACTCTTACAAAGGATATGATCTGATTAAGGATAAGGAGAATCTAAAACGTTCAGAGACTTTAAATTACTGTGAACTTGAAACTATCATTGGATTGATTTTTTACAACCATGGAAGATATGGATTTTGATCCCAGAGGTTGAATAAGCATGCTCTGTTACATATTTAGATTTATGGTTTGAATAATATAAATACCTAACAATTGAAAAACTAATAGTCAATTCTTCAAACCAATCTTACTGCTCTGGCCGCCCAACACTCTTCTCGGTTCCACCTAAGCCAAAGCAAACCTCGGTCCTCAAGGAAAACGTAGCTCCAAACTGGAAAACATAGAGTACCTCGATCCTCGGGGAAAACAGAGCTCCAAAAGGGAAAACACGGAGAGTTTGAACTTTTAGTTTAAATGTAGGCAGTGGTTGGCAGGTAGCCCGTATCAATGCAGGCGTTAGGCAGCCCATGGAAGTATGCCAGCTTCCTTACACAACACTCCATCTTCAAAAATAAATTTTGCATTTACTTGATGTTTGACTCGCTACCCACCAGCAATTAATAACTCGAATTGAAAAAACAATTCTTCATTCTAGAAATGGGAACGAGCGTATAAAACAGCCGTTTTCGTTCCGTCCCTGTTTCTACTCCATTTTTCCAAAAATCCGCACTCCTTCGTCACGTTTCTGGTAACGTAGCCAAGAACAGAGAAAAATAAATGATGCATTATAAATAAAGGATTAATGGGATTTGAGACCAGGAACAAAGCAAAATGATTTTAAAAAAATAAGATTAAGAGGGATTAATGGGATTAAGGGCCAAGAACACATAAAAAATATTTGAAAACATTATATATTGAGTCCAGGAAGTTACCGCAGGAGACGTAGGATAAATAAAGTTAGAGGTGGAGGTACTACATTTAGACACCAACGGACCAATGATTTTCGATACAAGATCACTCTTTGTATTATTTAAGGAACCTTTATGTCCAATCACGACATAGAAAAAGGTTTTCTATTTTCTCTTTTCAAGCACAAAAAAGTTTCATACTTCATGCACAGAAGACATCCTTTATATTAAACTATTTCTTACGAAGACATAAAAATCAGTAGAAGTTATTCTGGGTTAAAACAGGGCAACTTCGCCACATTACACAGAGATGGAAATTACTTCGATCTTTCACCTTTTATAGAGCTTGGGATCTTAATACATTTCATGACTACGATACTGAGCTCACAAACACAGACTCTTCTCCTAGATATACACAGGCTCTTCTCCTACATATACACAGACTTGATTTTCGCTTCACCTAGAAGCTACTGAGTCACATTAGATACAAATCCTGGTCTCAGGGCTTCGACAGTGCTCGAAATTCCCATATATCATGGTGTGGTGAGGATTTGTCATGGAATTGATGTCGAAATGCTCATATATCATGAAGAGAAATAGGGAGCAACCATAAGACTCAAGTATTTCTGATAAAAAAAAGGAAATAGAACAGAGGCAGTAAAGAAGAGTGCCATGACTTCCCGAAGATTTCATTTTGCTGCGATATGGGGTATGTTTTATCCTTTATATAGTGAGTGGCTAGTGAATTGGTGAATTGACTTGGATGTTACAGATTGGGAACAATAATTCTCACAGTATGGCGGGATGGTGGTCATAGATATCATCTATATCGACTGTAGATTTTGCTGGTGTAATTGTACATGTATCACTCCAATCAATCCCTTGAGAAAGGATTGTATGTTGACATGTCGATGGCTTATACGGTGAAATTCTGAAATGGCGGTTACCCTGACGGTGATAATGGTGAATGATGGCTTGTATCATGTGTGTGAATAAAACAATCTCATCATGCCTTAGATTTTGCTGGAGTAATTGTACTGAGTCCCGACTGTAGATTTTGCTTGAGTAATTGTACAATTATATAGAAGTTCATGAAATTATGTCTTAGATTTTGCTGGAGTAATTGTACTGAGTCCCGACTGTAATTGTACATGTGTGTGAATAAAACAATCTCATCATGCCTTAGATTTTGCTGGAGTAATTGTACTGAGTCCCGACTGTAGATTTTGCTTGAGTAATTGTACAATTATATAGAAGTTTGTGAAATTATGTCTTGTCACAAATTTCACTTCACTAAGGACTTCACTTCGATGGGCATTTCCTTCGCGGAGTAAACTTCACTTCGATGAGCATTTACTTCGACAAGTAAACTTTAGTTCGATGAGCATTTACTTCCCAAACACTTTACTTCGCAGGACACTTTACTTCGCGGGCCTCTTAACTTTGTTGATAGGAAACTTTTTACTTTGCAGGCCTCTTAACTTTTTCGAGATTCAACTTTGACAAGCCCACTCTTAAACAAGATTTATATTAAAATATTTCTTACGAAGACATAAAAATCAGTCGAAGTTATTCCGCGTTAAAATAGGGAAACTTCACCGCATTACTTAGAGATGGAATTTACTTCGATCTTCACCTTTTATAGAGATTGGGCTCTTACTAAATTTTACGAATGCAAGGGAATTGTAAAAATATTCAACCTACGAAGTCTAGGCTAACAGCTTTATAGCAAAGGTGTGAATAAAAATTAATTCTAAATTGATCTTCCTGTTAGGGAAGATCTAACAGCTATATAGCAAAGGTGTGAATAAAAATTAATTCTAAATTAATCTGCTTAAGCTAATTTAAACCTTGGAAATGTGATTATAGTTTCAGAAAAACCAGATATGGGATATTTGATCTCTCTTCCTGTTGGGAAGATCTAGAATATTTATAGAAAAAGTGTAAATGATTTTATTTTTAAGACTAATCTACTTAAGTTATGCTAAACCTAGGAAATGTGATCAGAAATAGTAGAACAATCAGATCTAAGATATTTGATAAATGTTATACCAATTGATAAATATATGAATTAGATCTAACATTACCAGCTTCAAATAAAACAAGACAATGAAAACTGAGTTATTTTATTTAAAGATTAAACCATAAGACTGTTATGTCAATTATATGCCAATTAACAAATTAGCATAAAAATATAGATTATTGTTTAACAGTTGCATAAATAAATGATATGAATTAAATCAATAAATTTATTTAAGACATAACTTATGCATGAACCAGGTGATGAGAAACCAAACACACATATCAAAGTATTTAATGAGCATACATAATGAAATAGGATTATCCAATGATTTAAATGGGAAACCAGAACTTATCAAAGAAATTTGACAAATATGACAAAAGAAAGGTCAAGAGAAACTGATTGAATTTCATTAAGATTGCAAAAAATTACAACTCCTCAAAACACAAATCATCTCGAGTTCTCCCCTTTGGTGGTTTTTCCTCCCCGCCTATGAGATCTAAGTCCCTTTAAATAATAATTACAAAAAATCACAAAGGGGCGAAAACCCCATAAAAGTAGGGATTACAAAATATTCTTTTAATATTTTTCCAAGCGCAAATTGCCACTCGAAAAATGCATCCAACAAATCTTCAACATCTTGATATTGGGCATGCTCGAGTCCTAACTGTGCTTTTCAAGTATAAGACTCAATCTCCCACTTCTTCACCTTTTCCCATTAACGTAAGAAAAGATTAACCTTCATCTCTGAAGCTATAGGTGATTCAATCAATTTTTTAATCTCTGCTATGTGGATCTGATCCAGCTTCTCAATATGCTCCTTGGACTTCAAATAATTCCCTTCAATCTGTTCAATCATAATCTTGGGTGGAAGAGAATTCTCAATCGGATTCATGATGGTGAAGTCCAACAAATTTAACAGGCTGTCAGATGCATACCATCTTTTACTACAGACCTTCTGTACTTCTTGAATTGTGGACTCCACCATCTCACATGCATTTTCCCAGGATTCCAAAGAAACTTTAATCCTCTTGAGCTTGAATCTCTCCAAGATAGGTATATCTTTAGGTCTGTCTTTTATATATTTCTGCCATTCAATCACATCCTCAAAATCTTCAGTTGCATCATTCCTTCTTTGATTGTGATCGTAGAGGATATCAGAATGATGTTCAAAAGAATTGTAGGTATCCCGAATCTCATTTAACCCTTCAAATAATTCAATCAACAAGTTCTTATGATCATCCTGAATATTTAACGCAAGCTCCTTAAGTTCTTCCTTATAAAACCTTGAGAAAGAAGAAGCAGCGGAAAGGGACTATGAAACCTTCATTTGTTGCTCAAGGGCTGTAACTTTTTCTGCATAGTTCACACTCAACCCTTGTGCTTCTTGGAGCTATTGTTGGAGAACTTCATTCTGTGCTTGCATATTTTTGAGATGATTCTCATAATCATATTTCAACCCCTGTAGTTGGGATTGATGTTGTTCATTCATTTGAATATACTCCTACCTAGTTTTTGTAGTTATTTCTCCTTCACCTCAATTTCTTTTTTCAATGAGGTGACAGAATCATAATTTGCCCCTACAAAGGCCCCCATAGCTGCAGCGGTCTCAAGAGATTCATGTTTTACATCAGTGGAATTCCTCCTCCATATGACCTAATTCGGGACAGTTCCCTACAATAGAGTCCCTTCTCGGGTTCTCTTAGAACCTTTTTTCACCACAACCCTTTATGATCTGCTCCAAAAATACTCTCCTAGAGAGACCACTACATCATCTCCAAAGTTTGTTATTTCTTCCATAGTGGGTGCTGACACTTCTAGGATGGTGACCAAAGGAACGGGTTGAGATACCATAGGTGTTGGAATTGGCATGGTTATCTGGGGAATGTGAATGGAATTCATTGCAGCGCTAGAGGTTGGAGGTGTAGAAATGGAGGTTGGTTGTGAAGGTGCAGTTTCAACAGGGGAAACAGGTTGACTAGTTGAAGTAGATGGTGGGACAGTAACATCGGATGATGAGATAGAAAGGGCATTGGTAGGGATGGACAAGGATATAGAATATTGCAGTGGAAACAATGGTGACTTTTGGGAAATTAATGTTGGGGAAGGAATCATCAACTACCAGATTTTCCAGTGGATCAGAAGAAGCCTGAGCAACAGAAGCAACTATTGGTAGGATAACAGGAACAAAAATTGTCCATGAGAAGTCGGCAGGGAGTAACTCATCTTCTATGTCACTATCTTCAATGTGAAGCATAGTAACTTTTGGTGCCGAACCTTCAAATTTTTCTTCTTGACTGGAGAGGTTGAATCTATTGTTTGTGTTTCAACCACTGAACCCGTCAATGCTATGCTCTTCATTTCAATAGCTGGTTTGATAAGAGAGTTAAGAGTAGACAGGGGTTTAGGTTATGTAGTATCCTCAACAGGAGCTTTCCCTTTTTCATCTGTGTGATCAATCAACATCAAAGGAGTACTGAAATTATGGGAAATGAATGTCCGGGAAGGAATCATCAACTACCATATTTTCTAGTGGATCATAAGAACCCTGAGCAACTGAAATAACTATTGGTAGGATAACAGGAGAAACAATTGGACATGAGAAGTTGGTAGGGAGTAACTCATATTCTATATCACTATCTTTAATGTGAAGCATAGTAACTTTTGGTGTTGAGCCTTCAACGTTTTGCTTCTTCATTGGAGGGGTTGAAGCTATTGTCTATGTTTCAACCACTGAACCCATCAATGCTAGGCTCTTCTTCATTTTAGTAGCTGATTTGATAAGAGCGTTTAGAGTATCCATGGGTTTAGGTTGTGGAGTATCCTGAACAGGAGCTTTCCCTTTGTCATCTGTGTGATAAGTCAGCATCAAAGGAGTACTAACTTGTTCTTTCTGTGCTTCTTTCTGTGTTTCTTTCTCTACTAATTATTTCTGAGTTCTTTCCTCAACTGACAGTTCAAGATTCCTGTACTGCAATACTTTAGCCTTAAGCTCTTGTTGATATTGGAACATAAAGTTCTTCTCTTCTAGGGAAGAGGTTATGTTCAATGCTTCAGAGAAAGAATTGGAACCCTGATTAATGGAATCATCAAGAGTAGTTTGATGAACATAGTCACTCTTCATATGCTCCTATGTGAAATTATTAGCTAAACAGGATTTTGGATCATGCATCCTCCTGGGAGCCTCTCCAAGCTTCAGAGTGGTAGTTCTTTTTCCAAGCAATTATGCATGAGTTGAATTCTAAATCACCAGAGATCCAAGGTTAAGGGGTAACTGGGGCCACCCTTTCCTTTTAGCTCCAGTCAATTTGGGGAATACACCACCAATCACTGTTTGGAAAGATATCTCTTGCAGCATCATTATATTAGGTACAATCCTGGGAAATAAGTGGTCTATGTTGCTGCCCCAAATTCTGATGTAGCAGAAATATTCTCCCACATACCAATCTCCCATTGTAGAAATTAGTTCCTTAGCTTGGGTTGAAAAAGTTGGAGCATCTTCCTTGAAGATATTCTGATAGATGGAACCCATGAAGTGATCACAGATGTCATAAATGAGAGGTATGAAGTTATCCTCCCACAATGCAAAACAATAGATGTGGACTAGAGGTCCATCCCTTGTCCAATTCCACTTCATGGAAGGGAAAGGAAAAACTGAACATAATACATCCAAAACATAAGCAGAGACGTAAAATGTCGGCTTCCTTGAGGAAAGAGTCTTCTGGTACTTCTCTATTGCATCCTTCAATACCACTGACAAAATATGGGACCAATTGAAAGACTCTCCTGTGGTAAGAACATGATGGGCCAGGGGTGCCCACTCTACTTTGAATACTGAATAGTTCGGAAATCCATATAGCCTGCACAACATGGCTGCCAACAAAGAGAAAGGTTCCCTAAACCAGGAGATAGGGTACATTCTATCAACTTTAGGTGTAAACCTAGTAGGGTTTTCCATCTAGGACATAACCATCTCATCGAAAGTATACCGGGTGGTGGAGGACTCCAGGAATTGCTTATTAAGCAGCTATTGGGGTTGTCTAAGTGCATAGGATCTGGCAAATACCTCAGGTCAGAAAGAGGCCAATTGGGTTTGAGCTGTGTCATTAAACGAAAGGTCTTACAGGTTGGCGTGGTCAATAATCCACTTGATAGCATCAGTGTAAGGCATTAGGGTAGGCCTAGCTTCTATGGCATGGAGCTGGGGCTTACTGATGTTAACAAAGGCTGCCTGGTTGCGCTGAATTTCTGAGAAATCATCATTACCAAATATGGTGTAAATTCATGACCAGTCCAGGTGGTAGGTTTCAGAAACCTTTCCATTGGTATCAGAGAATAAATCATTGTTTGGGTCCTTGTTTTTCAGTTCACTCGGGCTATTTTGGACCGGGTATTCCTCGCCATGATCGAAAGAAAATGAAAATTTCTTCAAAAAAGACGAAAAATACAATTAATTAAACTTAATTTAGTTTCCACATTTTTCACAAAATATTGGTTAAGAACTGAAAGACCTACCTGTAAATCAATGGAGAAAAGAAAATTCGTTGACAAGGTCGAAAATCGCAGTAAGAAGCATTCGCTGAAGGTAAAATTCGAAGTTTGAAAATGGTGAAAAGCTAGTAAAAAATTGAAATGTTTAACCTAAGATTAATAACGAAATCAATCCGGACCGTCGATCTCAAAGAAATAAATGGTTATGATCAAAATGAAGAAAAGCGGAAAATAAATTGTGAGAGTGACTTTTTGAAAATTTTGTTTTTGGCTTCCACAATCTGCATTCCACATTGCGGGTTGCGGAATTGCGGAAGTGCAAATTTTAACTTGAGCGGTTTATTGTTTCTGCAATCTGAAATCCGTAGTCAGGAAAGTGGAGCGGGGAAACTTATAGAAAAAATAGACCTTTCCACAATCCGCATTGCAGGTTGTGGGATTGCGGAATGCAATTTCAAATTTCCTTATTTTGGTTTCCGATTTCTGCAATCCGCATTGTGGAATGCGGAAATGCGGAAAGGTAAATACAATTTTATTGAACAAACACTTTCTGAGTTCCTCATTTGCGCGTTGCAGGTTGTGGAAAAGAGAAATTTTAAACTTAAAAATTGCGGATTGCGGATTGGGGAAACAACATGTTTAAAAGAAAAACTATGTTTTCCGCAATTCACAAAACGCATAAAAACAAGTTTTTTTAGCAAATTTTATTAAATCCAAAGCATGAAAAGACTTGGGAAATAAATACAACAATCATGACACCCCATAAACAATATAAGAAAATTCGAGATTCCCTTTGTAATAAGTAACTGGGGTTCTCATTTTAATTAATAAAATGGGATATGTTGTGCCTACAACATTACTCTTGATGTGCTCCTGTGTGAAATGATTGGCCAAGGACTTTGGATCATGCATCCTCTTAGGGGCCTCCCCTAGCTTCAAATTTGTAGTTCTCTTACCAAGCAAAATTGCATGGGTAGAGTTCTGAATCACCATTGACCCAAGGGTAAGGGGAAACCTAGGCCACCCTTTCCTTTTAGCTCCATTCAACTTAGGGAATACACCATCAATGACAGTTTGAAAAGATATCTCCTACATTACCATTCTTTTAGGCACAATCCTGGGCAATAAGTGAACTGTGTTGATGCCCCATATTCTCCCACATACCAATCTCCCATTTTGGAAATTAATGCTTTGGATTTTGGAATACACCAACCGTAAGTGTTTTACACTCACGTTTCACCACATTGATTACTAGTCAACCTTTGGTGACCTCATAATTCAATGTTCATAGTTATAATTAATCTTTTATTAATTAAATTAAAATACAAAAATGTCATTTTTTGCCATGTTTTAACCACAGAGCCCTAAATTATAATTTATCATAATTATTTTTAATAACCTTAACTAGTCTTTATTTACTACCACATTATAGTTAATCCTAATTAATTATAACTAATCATGATCATCATGGATGGAACTATTATAATTCATCTTTTAATTAGAATTTATTAATCTATTTGTTAGTAACGTGATTAACAATAATCAACCTCATTAATACTTATTTAATGACTTAATAACTAAGTATTTATTCAACAGTTTATTAAATCAAGAATTCTTAATAACATTATCAATGTCATTAATAATTTTTAATCAACATTAGAACTTGATCATTATTCATTACCACCTAAGTCACTCAATCAACCTATTCAATTATTCAATCGACAAGATCCTTATCCTAGTTAATCATTTTCATTAATACCTTACCATAACCTAATTAATAACCATTCTTTCAATAATTTCAACATAACTGTTAAGTTAATTATTAATTAAGTACAATAAAGTACATAGTGATCATTTAGAATCACAACATATGCACGCAATAATTCAATAGATAATTCATATATTCAAGTAGACGAGCTATGTAAGTGTAGTTAAGGATTACATAGGTTGGGTAGGTACACTAACAATACTTAACCACAAAAAATTCTCAATCACTTAAGTTATTGTTTACTAATGCATTCTTAACAAAATTTGATTGTTGGGTCATTCACTTAATTAAATACAATCAACCAACAAACAATTTTACCAGTGACTAAGTTACGACACATGACTCAACAAGGTCCTCAACATACACAGTTAATCAAGTCTTCCCTCCTAACATCATGGTACACCTGTCTACCTACTCTGTCTATCTAGTTCACAACTAACTTCCACATCCTATCCTTCCTCTGTTGCACTACCCTGAAGTGTCAAGCCATGACCGGCTCCAGTTAGAACCTGTAAGGGGAAGTGTCGACTACAACAACCAATTTTCCCCAGCAGGAAACCACCAGTCATCATCACACACCTTGGGGATCGCATCGTATCACAGCCCTACCATGACTCCAAGTTTCGGGGATAAACGGTGGGTAAAGCCTCCACCTCCTAATGGAACAAGGGACTATGTCTACACTGACATAATAACTGCGTTGCGACTTGTACTCATTTTGCCATCGTATAACCAATCTGGGCGATTGAGTTTCCTGAAACCCTACCCCACCCATACATCATGATAATAAACATAATAATCATGTGAAATAAATAATGCATCACTTGCATACCATTTATCTTTCGGAGTCTCCGACATACGATCTAGAATATCGTGCAAAATCCTTGACATGTATACATACATTTCGTCATTAAGAAACAATAAGCAAATCATTACTATTTATCATGCACCTTGTATAACATTATCCATTTAACATATCACTTTTAACGAGGTATCCACATACCCATCATTCAGTAAATTGCATAAAAGAGACATAATTAACACATGACATATATCAAAACATGACTACATATCATAACACTAACATCACACATACACATATATATCTTGGAAAAATAATCGAACTACAAGTCCACAGTGTCATCATACTGACGAAGTCTCACAATCATAAGCAAATATACATATAATGATAGCTCGGGTAGTAATGTCAAAACGGGGCATTACAGTTGGAAGGAGATCTTACCCATACTTGTGATTTTCAATCTTAATATTGGTGCTTCTCCCCCACATGCCTTTCAAATATATATCCAATCTACAACCTACAACAACCTTCCAGATCTGTATCCAATCTATAGCTGACCAAAAGCTTCCAGATTTGTATCTAGTATTTGCACAACAAAATCATGGCTCTTTTAGATCTATACTAAAAGGTTAAGTAAAATAAATGCTTAATAATAAATTTATTAGTTGAGATGGTATAAAAACCTCAACTATTAATCCACAAATTACATGAACACTGGAGTCTCCATCACAACTACAATTTCACCTTCTAAGAATCTTCCATTTTTTTAAATGCTCAAAGACTATGTGCATTCAAAATTTGTCTTAGTTGAGATGGTATAAAAACCTCAAGCATTGATCCGCAAATTACATGAACACCAGTCTTCATCACAACTGCAATTTCACTTTCTAATAATCTTCCATTTTTTAAACACTCAAAGACTATGTGCATTCAAAATTTTCCTTAGTTGAGATGGTATAAAAACCTCAAGCGTTGATCCGCAAATTACATGAACACTAGTCTTCATCACAGTTGCAATTTCACCTTCTAAGAATCTTCATTTTTTTATAGCCTCGAAGACTAGATGCATTCAAAATATGTCTTAGTTGAGATGGTATAAAAACCTCAATCGTTGATCCACAAATTACATTCATCACCAATCTTCATCACAACTGCAATTTCACCTACTAAGAATCCTTCATTTTTTTTAATGCTCAAATACTATGTGCATTCAAAATTTGTCTTAGTTTAAATGGTATAAAAACCTCAACCGTTGATCCACAAATTACATGAACACCAATCTTCATCACAACTTCAATTTCACCTTCTAAGAATCCTCCACTTTTTGAAAAGCTTGAAGATGATGTGCATTCAAAATATGTCTTAGTTGAGATGGTATAAAAGCCTCAACCGTTGATCCACAAATTACATGAACACCATTCTTCATTACAACTGCAATTTCACCTTCTAAGAATCCTCCATTTTTTTAAAGGCTCGAAGACTAGATGCATTCAAAATATTTCTTAGTTGAGATGGTATAAAAACCTCAACCGTTGATCCACAAATTACATGAACACCATTCTTCATCACAACTGCAATTTCACCTTCTAAGAATCCTCCATTTTTTGAAAGGATTGAAGACTAGATGCATTCAAAATATTTCTTAGTTGAGATGGTATAAGAACCTCAACCGTTGATCCACAAATTACATGAAAACGAGAGTCTTCATCACAACTGCAATTTCACCTTCTAAGAATCCTCTATTTTTTGAAAGGATCAAAGACTAGATGCATTCAAAATATTTCTTAGTTGAGATGGTATAAGAACCTCAACCGTTGATCCACAAATTACATGAAAACTAGAGTCTTCATCACAACTGCAATTTCACTTTCTAATAATCTTCCATTTTTTCAAACGCTCAAAGACTATGTGAATTCCAAATTTTTCTTAGTTGAGATGGTATAAAAACCTCAAGCATTGATCCACAAATTACATGAACACCAGTCTTCATCACAACTGCAATTTCACTTTCTAAGAATTTTCCATTTTTTGATAGGCTCGAAGGCTAGATGCATTTCAAAATATGTCTTAGTTGAGATGGTATAAAAACCTCAATCGTTGATCCACAAATTACATTCAACACCAATATTCATCACAATTGCAATTTCACCTTCTAAGAATCCACGACTTTCTGAAACGCTCAATGACTATGTGCATTCAAAATTTGTCAGCTTAGTTGAGATGGTATAAAAGCCTCAACCGTTGATCCACAAATTACATGAACACAAATATTCATCGCAACTACAATTTCACCTTCTAAGAATCTTCCATTTTTTGAAAGGATCGAAGACTATGTGCATTCAAAATATGTCTTAGCTGAGATGGTATAAAAACCTCAACCATTGATCCACAAATGACATGAACACCAGTCTTCATCACAACTACAATTTCACCTTCTAAGAATCCTACATCTTTTGAAAGGCTCTAAGACTAGATGCATTCAAAATATGTCTTAGTTGAGATGGTATAAAAACCTCAACCATTGATTCACAAATTACATTCAACACCAATCTTTATCACAACTGCAATTTCACCTTCTAAGAATCTTCCATTTTTTAAAACGCTCAAATACTATGTGCATTCAAAAATTGTGTTAGTTGAGATGGTATAAAAACCTCAACCGTTGATCCGCAAATTAGATGAAGACCATTCTTCATCAAAACTGAAATTTAACCTACTAAGAATCCTCCATTTTTTGAAACACTCAAAGACTATGTGCATTCAAAATATGTCTTAGTTGAGATGGTATAAAAACCTCAACTGTTGATCCACAAATTACATGAACACCGGTCTTCATCACAACTGCAATTTCACCTTATAAGAATCCTCCATTTTTTGAAAGGCTCGAAACCTAGATGCATTAAAAATATGTCTTAGTATATATGGTATAAAAACCTCAACCATTGATTCACAAATTACATGAACACTGGAGTCTTCATCACAACTGTAATTCTACATTCTAAGACTCTTCCATTTTTTGAAATGCTCGAAGACTATGTGCATTCAAACTTTGTCTTAGTTGAGATGGTATAAAAACCTCAAGCGTTGATCTGCAAATTACATTAACACCAGTCTTCATCACAACTGCAATTTCACCTTCTAAGAATCTTCCATTTTTTTATAGGCTCGAATTCTAGATGCATTCAAAATATGTCTTAGTTGAGATGGTATAAAAACCTCAACCATTGATCCACAAATTACATTCAACACCAATCTTCATCACAACTGCAATTTCACCTTCTAAGAATCCTCCATTTTTTTAAATGCTCAAAGACTATTTGCATTCAAAAATTTTCTTAGTTGAAATCGTTAAAAACCTCAACCTTAGATCAACAAATTACATGAACACCAATCTTCATCATAGCTGCAATTTCACCTTCTAAGAATCCTCCATTTTTTGAAAGGATCGAAGACTATGTGCATTCAAAATATGTCTTAGCTGAGATGGTATAGAAACCTAAACCGTTGGTCCACAAATTACATGAACACCAGTCTTCATCACAACTGCAATTCCACCTTCTAAGAATCCTCTATTTTTTGAAAGGCTCGAATACTAGATGCATTCAAAATATGTCTTAGTTGAGATGGTATAAAAACCTCAACCGTTGATCCACAAATTGAATTCAACACCAATCTTCATCACAACATCAATTTCACCTTCTAAGAATCTTCCATTTTTTTAAACGCTCAAAGACTATGTGCATTCAAAATTTGTCTTAGTTGAGATGGTATAAAAACCTCAACCATTGATCCACAAATTACATGAACACCAATCTTCATGACAACTGCAATTTGACCTTCTAAGAATCCTCCATTTTTTGAAAGGCTCGAAGACTAGATGCATTCAAAATATGTCTTAGTTGAGTTGGTATAAATACCTCAACTGTTGATCCACAAATTAAATGAACACTGGAGTCTTCATCACGATTACAATTTCACTTTCTAAGAATATTCCATTCTTTGAAGCACTCAAATACTATGTACATCCAAAATTTGTCTTAGTTGAGATGGTATAAAAACCTCAACCATTGATTCGTAAATTACATGAACACCAATCTTCACCACAACCTTCATTTCACCTTCTAAGAATCCTCCATTTTTTGAAAGGCTCAAAGATTAGATGCATTCAAAATATTTCTTAGTTGAGATGGTATAAAAACCTCAACCGTTGATCCACAAATTACATGAACACTGGAATCTTCATCACAACCGCAATTTCACTTTCTAAGAATCTTCCATTTTTTGAAACGCTCAAAGACTATGTGCATTCAAAATTTGTCTTAGTTGAGATGGTATAAAAACCTCAACCGTTGATCCACAAATTACATGAACACCAATCTTCATCACAACTGCAATTTCACCTTCTAAGAATCCTCCATTTTTTGAAAGGCTCTAAGACTATATGCATTCAAAATATGTCTTAGTTGAGATGGTATAAAAACCTAAACTGTTTATCCACAAATTACATGAACACTGGAGTCTTCATCACAACTGCAATTTCACCTTCTAAGAATCTTCCATTTTTTGAAACGTTCAAAGACTATGTGAATTCAAAATTTGTCTTAGTTGAGATGGCATAAAAACCTCAACCGTTGATCCACAAATTACATGAACACCGGTCTTCATCACAACTGCAATTTCACCTTCTAAGAATCCTCCATTTTTTGAAACGCTCAAATACTATGTGCATTCAAAATTTGTCTTAGTTGAGATGGTATAAAAAACTCAATCGTTGAACTGAAAATTACATGAACACCAACTTTCATCACAACTGCAATTTCACCTTCTAAAAATCCTCCATTTTTTTAAAGACTCAAAGACTAGATGCATGCAAAATATGTCTTAGTTGGTATGGTATAAAAAACTCAATTGTTGATCGACAAATTACATGAACACTGGAGTCTTCATCACAGCTGCAATTTCACCTTCTAATAATCTTCCATTTTTTGAAATGGTCAAAGACTAGATGCATTCAAATTTTTTCTTAGTTGAGATGGTATAAAAACCTCAACCATTGATCCAAAAATTACATGAACACCATTCTTAATCACAACTGCAATTTCACCTGAACTATGATTCCATTTTTGAACTTGGATCAAAGACTATGCATTCGAAATATGTCTTAGTTGAGATGGTATAAAAACCTAAACCATTGATCCACAAATTACTGAAACAAGATATATCAACTTTCTTGAATTGCCTTTAAATGCATGATATGTTTCTACCAAGAATGCAATCCATTTGGTACTATTAATTTCTAGTGGTGTATGAACATTATGCTCTCATCTCTTGCAAAAAATCATGAAATATATATAAAAATAAAAACTTGATGTGCAACTATGATGATCTCATTATTTAAATCCAAGTACAAGTAACATGTATTTAAATTCGATTCATTAACTATACATGTAACCTGTAATGTAACTACATACGCTTTCATGAACTATACATGTAACTACATTGTAAGACACGTCAAGATAAGCAAAATGAAAAAATTTAAGCATTATAAAAAATAGCATCGAATTCCACAATTACTCTTGAATTCTTATAGCCTCTTATCACTTCCACTATTACAATAAATTCCTAAGATGCAATTCGAAATTCCTTATTGACGATGAACAATACGAAACAATGGTAACTTCCTTTCCTTCTTAAATTGAACATGTGCTCCACAAGGGGACACACTAGGTCTAATCAACCCTAAATCCAACAATTGTGAATTCCATGATATTTTTGATAATGCATAAAAAAATAAAATAAAAAATCTTTGCTTATCTTGATGTGTCTTACATACATACACATTTTTTTGAACAATGATCAAATAAACAAAGTAAACCAGCAAGAGACAAGAAAATAAGTGGTCCACAAAAACTTTATGTGGTAAAACCCCAAATGGGAAAACATCCACGGTGCATTGTTTAGTCTTCTAATTGTTTAAAGAAATATCCAAATTCACAGTACATGTGCCATTCTCACATTTAAGTAGAGATCACAATCCATAGTTCACCAACAATACCACACAATTCAGATTGCAATGTATTCCAACAACAACAAATTTCTAGATGTTCTAACCAGGTATAATCAAAGAAAAATTTATCAATGAATTTGTTCCATTCACGTGAAATGTTCTAGTGGAAAATTTTCAAGAATGGCATTATGATCTTCTATCAAAAATTTCCATTGGCGGTGCTTGGACTTTTTCCTAGTCTTCACTGGTCTCAACTACAATTGAGTTGCTATGACCAAATGACTATATTGGGCACATATAACATCTACCTGGTAGTCCTGAAAAATAATATGGTCAGTGCATTTATTTACTTATTCAAATAAATGCCCCATTAAAACCACCAAACCGACTACATATGTATAATTTGATGGATCTTTAAATTCTTGCAACATTGTGCTTTTCGACCTTATGCATCTTAATAAGTATTAATGCACATTTTTTGGATTATCTATCGATGCAATAACAGCGAAGACATGTCCTTCTCTAACCACATCAGAAACACAATCATAATCTTTGTCAGTCACAACCACTTCATGGTGAAACTTTGCATCAGTGACACTTGCAAATGGGGGCAATGGTGTCAGTTCTTCATGTACCCAAGGTTTCACAAGTTTGTTAGTTTCATTTTGAATTTCATCAATGGATTCCCCATTATCAATACATCTAAGAGAAAAGCAAGAGTACTTTCATTTATGAATTAAGTGTATATTTGCCACTTTCTCAATCCTAATAGAATGTAAACTCCTTGTCCCATGGATTGCAACACAATTATATGGCATCAATCTATCAGCATCACCCATTGGTATATCCCAAAATTACTTGTTCAAGGTTCAAACAAAAAACTCGTTAAAAAACTGAACATATATAGGTCTAAAACATATATATAAATAGTGTCAATGAAACATTTACGCACCTTCTCATGTGAGCCATCCTTTCATTGAACTCATGACTTAAATTTTGTTTGCACCAGTTAACAACATCGAGTGAATTTACAAGTCAAATAGCAGAGTGACTCAATTGATATCTTCTAAGTGCATGCTTTATGTAGGCCCCAACACCATAACGCTCTCCTTTTCCATGCCACATTTCAAAAAAACTCCATGTGTGGAGAATATCCATTTTCTTGTGAAGGCGAGACAACCAATAAAATGATCGAGTTGATTTAAACTAACCAGCACAACCATCAGACCACAACCAAAGTTTTATAAAAGTGACTCCTTGTATTGATAATTCTTTATAAAGTGTATTAAAACAGTGACGCCCATTTTCATTACTATCAATACCATCAATATCAATCTCTGCATGTCTATACAAAATGTGCACAAGTATAGACACTTGGTCTGAATGATAATATTCGCTTTGTATTTCCTTTTGTGGTGTGAAAGTGTAATTCTCAGTGAAATCAACCACCGATAATATTGTTCCCTTTGGAAATACATCTTGGGATTTTTTGAACTGAACATATTTCCATCGTGTTGTGTGGGAGTGCTTAATATATCTATATGTTTGCTCCCTGAACTTTTCCATAAAATATGTCACTTAAATATCATCTTCAAGTAAATCAATTTTTGGATGTTTTCATTGAATCTGTAACAGGTGTGTACTGAACATATCCATATCTCTTCCATTTCACAGTGACATTTGGAAGTCGAGGATCATTTGGATTGATTGGATATTTAACATCAAACAGTGCCAAATTAGCATATTCATTGCATTTTGTACCACCGACATATTATTTCTTATAAAATACTTGACCATTCTCTCGTGCACATAATATCTTGGAGTCAAATTCGCAAAAACTCGAAGGAGGGGGATCATTTGGCCAATATTGTATACCAAAATTTATAAAAGTCTCATAATATAATTGAAATTATACATGGTATTGGCAACAACATGTGTCCCGAACAGTGATGGGCTTGACATACCATGGTTTGAGTTTGATAAATGTGCTAAGGGAAATTTCCACATCAACATTACTCTCCTTAAAATTGTTGAACATTTCCACATGGGTGACCTCTGCTATATGTTTGGCATGAGTTTCAAAAACTCCTTTGGATATTCGACGCCGCACAATGTCCTTTTAATTTGGTAACACGTGAGATTTCAAATTCCAAAACTCTTTCACCCTATCGCTCACATTATCTGGAAGTCTATCATGATAGGGTTTCCTACAGATAACACCCCAACATGCAACTTCATTATTCTCATCCAGTTGAATCCTAAATTTGTTATACTTAAATAAACTTTTGCTTGACGTGTTTAATGTTTTTGCATTCATTGCCATCAATCGACTTGATGCAGTTCTTTTTGCAACAACACCTGTTAGCAATGCTCTATGAGCAACCTTTTCATCACGAGATCGCCTTTTGGAAAGTGTGGAAAGGGTGGCAGTAACATTTTTCGATACCATCTCATTTGTTTTAACCTCTTTGATACTTTTAATTCCCAATAATTTAACTGTATCTCTTACACATTTTTGCTTCAATAATCTATGTAACAATTGACCTTATGCTATGATAGAATTATCTTCAAGATATTTTTTAGTAATTTCTTTTGCTCTATACCGAACTGTATGATCCTACATTGGTGGTCCCAATTCTTCAATTTTACTTGAATCCATATTCTCAAAAAAGTTGCCATCAACGGCGATATTGCTGCAACTTCCCATTAATCTCTCTAAGTTGACAGGTGTGGTAGGTACTTGTTGTGAGTTGGATGTTGACCCTGCATAAAAGTATATAAATTTATAAATTGAACTTCGTCTCTCTCTCTCTCTCTCTCTCTCTCTCTCTCAAATATTGTGAACTTTCAAATCAAATATATAAAAATTAAATAACTATTTAAACTTAAAATAATCTTTACTCACCAATCATGGTGTCAATATCAGTACTGCCTATCGTTCCCTCGACATTTATCATCACCTCCATCTTCTTCATTTATTTCATCAATGTGTTCCTCAACATTTTGCATTTCTTCGCCACTGTCACATTGGCATTTCTTCGTCACCATCACGTTGGCATTTCTTCGTCACCATCACATTGGCATTTCTTCGTCACCATCACGTGTCTCCCCATTTTGTTCCCTTTTTCTTTTTTCTCTCAACTGTCGCATTTTTTCACGTTGTTGCTCTTTCCTTGGCTCTCAATCAATTCTTATGCGATTATACTTTCTTTTACAATTCCTTTGGTTTCCCATGTTCAAAGAATTGAAAACCTAAAATCCAATACAAAAAACATGAAATCATATATTAATAAATTGGATATATAATTTATACAATTAATGAAACAAATTGCAATATTTAAGAGCAAAATTGCGATATGCAAAAAACAACATTACATAAGTGACTTAAACATGTAATTATATGCTAAACAAAAATCTTAGGGATAGGTATTGTTACCTTTGAGGAAAATAATTATGTCATTCATAATCTGTGATGATGAAGTTGAAGTTTGGGTATGTTGGTATGTTGGTGTTTGTAAATGCTAAGAACGCATTCTACCAATATTGAGTAATGCTTCCATAGTTTTGTTGCCATGCATGTATGTGATGTCAAATTTTATGGGTAATGGTTGGGTTACAATTGAGATTTCATGGTTCCCAACATTAGAGTTTTTATGGACATCCTATAGTAATATACATACCCCTTAAAAAATTTGTAACACCAAAAAAATTAACATTTTCATAAATAACAAAACAAAATTAACAAATTTCATTAATAACAAAAAAAATCCACAAGTAAAAAATTTGCCCAAACTAGTTTAAATGAGTAATAGACACCCCTTTAAAAAAATTGTAACATGAAAAGATTAACAAACTTGATAAGTAACCAAAAAAAAATCACAAGTAAGAAAAAATTACTGAAACTTCTATTGATGATTTTCGCACTTTGAACCAGATTTGCATTATATTCACACCTTACCCCAACCAGTATAGTCGAAATTGTTTTGATTTATGATTAAAAACTCTCAACCGAGAGTATATTTATAGATTTCTCGGGTGATTGTTTAAGAATCTTTCCGTCTGTCGGTCAGGATCTTGTGCATTTAATGTGTCGGCTCAAAAGGATTCTCAGGGAATTGTGTGCTAAAACGCTCGCCCGAGAGTTTATTTTAAACTCTTGGGTAAGATTTTAGACCCACAACGACTATGGTTAATTTTCTCTCCGAAGGCTTTTTTTGGGTGGAAAATATCATGCTCGAGAGTTTTAACGATCTCTCGGTCGAGATTTTTTCTCGCCCGAGAGTTTTTTGTCAACGAAATTTGAGAGCATTTATGCAGTCTTTGAGAACTTCAGACTTTGGCAAGATTGAAACCTTGCAAAATCACAGAGTTATCAGTCGGATTTTATACCAATAGATTCAGCTTTGAATCTACTTTCTCATGGTATAATTTTTAAAAAAAATTATTACGGATTGATTTTTTTTTTTTTTTGTAAATTCTATCGTAAAAAATATTAGGGAGTTGAAAATCAGTCACAATGAAAATTCAATATCTTAACAAAGACACTACGAAAAAATTTGAAATCTTCGCAGAGATCTTCTTTTCCATGTATTCTTCGAAACTATACTTTTAGTTTTTTCAATAACAATCACACTAAAAATATAATTGATGTTCACCAACATGTGTCGATAATGCACCATTTTCTGAACATATGCTATTTCGAGAAATAATAAAAAATAGTTCACAAGTCTGAAAAATCTCAAAATATAGTCCATGCACAAATGCAGTGAGTGTAGATTATGAGCATACATTTTTTTTTCTTAAAATGTCCAACCATGTCTGAAAAAACTAGTGCTCACGTAGGTCATTCATTATCCATGCTTGAAATTTTCAAGTAAATGCAGTTGGTGAGCACCAAATTTGTCCCACCATATGAGCATAATTTTTTTTTAAAATACGAGTACATAGCTAATTCAATTCTCTAAATCATTTGTGTTTATTTCAAGGTGAAATTCCTAAGGGAGGTAAGGGTTTAGAGGGGTCAAAGTTGAAAAACATCAAATTTTTCAATTTTGTTTGTCAAAAAACAAGCAAAATAGTTACCCAACTTCACATATTCACCCTATTTCAACATAAAAAAAAATATTTAAATGGTGCTCAGCCCCTACGACAAAGTACAACTCCCAACTATACCGAAAGAGTATAATAATTACTTCTATAGCACTTAGCTCAAATCCTATAGCAAGTTCGCTATCTTTGAAAAACAACAACTAATATATATATATATATATATATATATATATACACACACACAATGGTTGGGACTAGTTCCCTAGACCCATCCCTCTCTATACATAGAGAGATCATACAATATGTATATATTAATTAAGCAAAGAAATGTGATCGATTATTAAAGTTGTCCCTCTCAGAATACATAGGGGAAAGATAAAGGTGTGTGTGTGTATCTTTATATTTCCCCCCTTTGTATACCAAGAGGGACAAATTTAATAATTGATCCCATTTATTTGCTTAATCAATACATTGGCATATTGTATGATCTCTATGTGTAGAGACGGATGGGTCTAATTTCCCATTTCTTTGCTTAATCAATACATTGGCATATTGTATGATCTCTGTGTGTGTAGGGAGAGATGGGTCTAATTAATATATATATATATATATATATAACAAAGCTCACACAAACAAAAACCTTCGAACCTCTCTTTGAATATCGAAGATGCCTCTAAAATAGTAAGAGGTATATTTTGTAGAAACCCACTCCTCATGGCGAGTTTTCTTCTCTTTAAAGCTAAAACAAACTAAACAAAAACCCTAACTGCTTCCACTTTTGTTTCCTATATATATAAACTTTCTTTCAAGAGGAACTGAAAATATTTCACCCTTTTCTTGATTGCCAAGCAATTTCTATAATGAATTGCTTTAAAGCATATTTGCTCCAAGAAATCCCTATCCTTTAACTATTCTTGGTATAAATATTTTGTTTTAATTTTTATTTTGTAGATTTATGTTTCACTAATTATTATTGAAAGATCTTTATGCAAAATGTTTGGGTTGGATACACGGGGGGTTCACTCAGTGGACTTGTTACATAGCACGATCGTTCGCAAGATATTAAACAATATCCCTAATTTCACTAAATATTGGAAAATGCCTATTGTTGAACCCCCCTCCCAATATACCTTTCCAATTAAAAAAACCCCTAGTTTCACCATATATTGTAGGTATCCATTTTTATCAACCCATTTTTAATACCCCCTTTATATCATATTATCAAGTTGTAACAAACAAGATCCCTAATGCATCTTAGTATGAGAAAACATGATGCTAAATAAAATAATAGTATAATGCTAATAATGATCCCACGAGGATTGCAGGGACTATTGATCAATTTGTAACATTGGATAGTGGAAGACCCAACAAAATAGTAATGGGGAAGTAAAAATGCGTAAAAGGCAACCCAATCAAGAGATCAATGTAACAAAGAATGTAAAATATCGATAGTCCAATATTCAATGCAATGTTTAGAAAATATGAGAATTGCAGATGTTTCACACCATAGCTTTCCAATCTACCAATTTTATATCATGTAAATACAAGTATGGCCATAAAGATGAAAAATTGGAACCCTTTCGTGGATGGACTTCTCTACCTTCCTATCAAAACAAACATCATTGTTCTTTGAACCCAAATTAAAATAGAAAAATTGCTCTTACTTTCCAATAACACCATATGATCATGTGCATAGCTTGGATTTGGGTCATTCACAAGATGCAATGAACTTCCTCCACTTCCTCTACATTTATTTTTGTAATGTTAGCTACCTTTTATTTGAGCACTAGCATAGATAACTAGCATCAACCATCCTAAATCCCAATTGAGTATCCCTTGTCCATCAAACTCAATAGCTTGTGCCATTGTCCCTTGATTTTCCCTCTACCTCCCTTCCACCACTTCTACATGAAATATAATAAAACATACCCTAAATATTTGTATTTCCATATAACATAATTAAGCCCCCTTGGCCCCTTAATACGGGGAAATATATTTTTTCATTTCCGTATCATATTTTATTCCCCAATATGAATGGACGTGATAAGATATTTCCTACCAATTGACGCCCCCGTGGTTGGATATTATAATCCTTTTTCCATAATTAACTCCAATTTCCTTCATATATATATATATATATAGAGAGAGAGATATAGATATAGATATGTATATACAATATCCTTTTTACAATAATTTCCCTTCCATATATATGCTAACATTATCTGTCAAATAATATTTATGTGCATTCTTCCACGCTTGCATTTACCTCTACTATAGAACATGAGCTTACCTATATAAGAATTCACCTCGGATAGTAATAATAGCTCGCCATATGCTCGCAAGCAAATAATACTTCCTTCATCGTCTAACACGAAAGATGTGTTTTTTCACAACACTTAAAAACTAACATTAAGTTTAGGCTAACACCTATAGGGTTTTAGGCAATTAAGTGAACACCAGCAGTTCACTTCCCTTCCAATGCCCAAGGAATCATGATGACGACCAGTCATCATCAATTAGGTTCCCATGGATTGGACTAGCAATTAACCTCTCCCCTAGTGGATATCCATTCCCCGTCGTTCTTGTTTCCTTGCACATCTAGTCTTAGGATTATTTTATTATTTAGTATTTGCAGTTTACATCATTCATTCAGTGTCACCATGCTTTAGCTGGCACATGGTTCTACTATAAAATAAAAATGCTATCTATGGCTACAACATTCACTAGAAGGGCATTGGCCTTGATCTCCTTACCATGAACTAGTACTTAAGTAGACTTACATATTTGTATTTTAGTTACAATAGTAGGGGTCGCAAATGAGGGATATTACAACAGTGTCATAGCTAAATAAATTTTACCAAGTTTGTGATCATGTCCTTTTTTGGAAGTATTTAAGAATATGTCTTCTTGAACATCAATTTGATTTATCGAATACATACACATCCCAATAAGATCGAATGCATTGGATAATTCATTAGCCAATTATGTACTCAACTAGCAATTATCTCATTGAATTACTAATGGAAGCAAGTATGTAGAATATTCATGGAACTTAATGTACAAAACATTTAAACAAATAAGCAAGTATAGAACCATGTATATAAATAAATAAAATGATTACATAATGACACAAAAGTGTGTGAAAATGTTTCAAATACAATTTTGTAATCCGTAAAAACAAAAGATTGTTGATAACTTACACACATCAAAAAATATATATACAACAATTTTTCATTTTTTCATTTTTTTATTTTTATTTTTAGATAAAAACTGCGAAAATCCTAAAAAATTTATAAGTCACCTTTTATATATATATATATAGTAAGTAAGTAGCCATGGGGATTTGAACTTGTGACTTTCCATTTACAACTTGTCATCTCAATTACTCATTACCAACTGCTCTACCCCCCATGGGATGTATGTGTGTGAGTGTGTGTGGATAGATTTTGCATATGGGTATTGCATATATATATAGATATATATATATATATATGCCCATATGAAAAATCTATCCTTGTCACCTATGATCGTGTTTGCGGCATTGCATCAATGTTTTCTTACTAATTGTTGGATCCAATGTGTTTATACAGGATTACGACAACATCAATTGGCTTATCCAAATACTTGAGGTGAAGAATTTTCAGAACTGGCATATAGAGATAGGTTCAACTTGCATTTTTCATTTTGTTACCTTGAAGACATGTTGATCATTTCTCTTAAGGTCGATCATGTCAAGTTGAGACACTTCTCATCCATTCATTGCAAAATGTCACAACTTGTTCTGGGAGTCCTTATGTTGGACTGGGAGTCCTTTTTAGCCCCACCATACTTCAAGTTGAAAACCTCATGGTTGCATTTTCATCACATCCTCGTCATTTCCTATTATACTCCCAAACTTTTGTTAAGGTTACATCAGCATTTGTCAAGAACCCACTTGTGCATGTTAGAAAAACAGGATCGCAAAGCAATAACAATAAATAGAAATGCAAATATAATCACACACACATTACAAAAGAGACACATATATATCGCGGTTCACCCCAACTTGGGCTACGTCCACACTGAAGTTGTCATCCCTTATTAGTATTCCGTCCAGCAAGGTGAAGCGATACAACCTGCAGCACAGCCGCTGCACTTCCTCTTCACTGTCTCACAGTCTCTCTTCTCAGATCTCAGAGATCTTTACAATGCATAAAACCTAATACATATTACCCTAGCTATATTACAATGTCTTTCTTTTATAGGGGAAATACAATGGGAAAATACCAAGGGATACCCAAAACCATGGGCTCGCAAAATCGCTGGCGAAAACAGCCCCAAAAATTTTTCTCAGGGGCAACCCTCTTTCTTGGGGGCACTGCCCCCGGACCCCACTGGAACCCCGTGGGGGGGCGATGCCCCCCCACACCCACCCACTAGGGTGAGTGTACAGTCCACCTACATATCATATAAAACTAGGGTACAAACATGGCTGAAACAATATCATCTATGAGACTGGAAGATCTGGCTCCACAACCAACAGTGCATCTATGCCTACTACTTTCCTTGTTGTTGCTTCTTTTGTTTTCTTTCCATTGCAGACATGGTTTTTGCTTGTTGTATATACCTTTTCTCTTGTTCATTGACCTTTATCCCTGGAGGGAATATCTTTACTAGTGTACACAACTAGCCCATTACCTTTTTTGTAGCTTGTTTTGCATAGGATTGTCTCGCACCCTTGGAATCTATGCACACACACTTGAGACATGTGTTTCCTCCAATGTACACTAGCATTATTTACAAAAATGAAAAAGGAAAAAACACCCAAAACTATAAAAATCAAAAGGGGAGGTGAAATTAGTATTTTTATTAATAAAAAAACGAAGAAGTAGCAATTAGTCTTGGTTTCCCTTGAACACATCACATATTGTCATCAATTTACTGCATCTAGGTTTTATCATTTCCTTAAGAAGTTGTACCATGATCCTAATCACTACACCATTGACGGGTTGCCCTTCGAATCCCCATGGAGCATTCATCAAAGCACCTGGAATTGATGAATTTCAATCATCTCTATTTGCGTCAAGCTACCATAGTCATTACTATGTCATGCTAAGTGTTCAATGGAAGTATGTTATCCTATATCATCCATTCCTTCTATATCTTGACTATGCAATTTGGCCTTCCCTATGTCAGATTATACTCATTTATTTCATTCTACTCAGCTAAGGTTCCACCACATCAAATAATATTCCTTATTTTTGTTTCATGTTGGTTAATGGGGGATTACCTAATGCACTCCTTCCACTAGATCCTCTCCTATTGATGACAACTAATTTTTAGGAAAATATCTAGAAAGCCCTATAGTACCTTGGAACTTGTAGTCATTAATAGCCAGTATCCTCGCTATCAATAGTGGGTATACATCAATGGTCCTTTCTTGATCGATTCTCCAAGTGTTCAATGTCAACTTATTTATTCACACTTGTGAGATTGCACTTTGTACCTTGGGGCCCATCTTCATTTTCAATGGGTTACCCCACTTTTATAAACGCTACACATCAATGACCAATGATCAAGCATTTTTTCTACCATGCTCAAATTTAGATCATTTATTCACATGAGGTAGGAATCATACTATTGACGAATTTAGATTGCATGCCTTGGGACAATAGGTCAAATCCCTCTTTGGTGCTACCCTCCTGAATTGCACAAGACATATCAAACATTTATAAGTAACTTAAGATCCTTTTTACACTCCTCCAAATTCCAATTCTCATTCGTATGTTCATTTCAATGTATATCCACTATGTATCTATTTCGTGGCTATGATTTCATATTTTTGGCATGGATCCACTATGTATCTCAATTTGTGGCCATGATCTTATTTTAAATCTCTATTTCATGGATCTGTTGTTTTGCATCCATACTTGTTCACTACTAATAATGGGTATAACTGCCCCAAGATATATTTTTACATTTGATATCTTGGTCTTTGCATGTAGCTACTTTTTAATGCTTAGCCTGAAGTTCTCCTCATTATCCCATCTACCAACATCCTTTGTTTGCATAATGTATTTTAGCGATCGGATCCCCTTCTGACCTCACACATTACGGGCCATTTGTTATAGTAATAGTTTCCACCCTTGTGATAGACATAGTTCTAGTTTAAGACACCTTCGAATGCAAAGCACATTAATCCCACAAAAAGAGGAATCAAGTGCAATACTTCCACAAGAAGAGGGAAAGGACATGACTCCACAAAAATAGGAATGCAATCACATTAATCACACAAAAAGAGGAATCAAGCACATTAATTCCACAAAAAGAGGAATGTAGGTGCTTTAATTGCACAAAAATAGGAATCAAGCACCTAATTGCACAAAAATAGGAAGTTAAGCACTCCATAGAAGAAGACTTTGAGTTAAAAAAGACTCCAAGTAAGTTTTCTAATGGAATTCAATGAGATAGTTTGTTTTAATTAGAGATAATGGTAAATCATGGTTGACATGCACCTCGATCTCATCACCATATTAGCCCTATAAATATAAATATGCATTAGATGCTTTCCTGGGGTTCAATGAATAGACTGAGAAGAACATTGAGAGAGATATTTATAGGAGATTGAGAGTGAAGGCATTGTTATGTTGGAGATATATCTTAATAGCATAATCCTCTTGGTTTGCATCTTTGGATTGTCGAGAGATAAGGAATTGGGTGAAGGCAATTAGCCTCCAATAGGTTACTTCACTAAGATGGGTTCTATGATCATATCAACGGTTGGATTAAGGCCAATAGCTATGGAGAATACTTAGACCCGAGAGAAGCAAGTACTACATGTGTTACTAAGAATGTAAGCATTATATATTTTGGATCTTGATTAATATAAATCTACCTGATTCCACCCCTCCCACACCAGATTCAATTCCATTCATATATATGTGTATGGTTGGAGTTATATAAATTGGATAGTATAATTGAATTCTTTCTGCATGTTGTTTTAATTGTTTTAGCATTTATAAATGAAAAATGAGAAAGGTTTCTTGATTGTCTACATGTGTAGGATTGGTTCATGAAGCTTAAGAGCTTGATCAAAATCATGCTAAGGACAACCTTCATCAATCAATTAATTTTCTATTACTCATATCTTTGTTTATGTTTCATGCACATGTTAGAAATTAGGGAAAGTAAGGATTATGAATTTATCTCTTCTTTCTATGAGCATAACTAACTCACCGGGGAAAGCACCTAGCTCCCTATATTCATGGCACTTTCTCATAAAACAATTTTCTAGTCACAATAGCTTGATATTATTTCATGTCTAGTTCTCAAGTAAATATTTTAAATCATGAAATCTACTAAATACCTCATCCTTGGTATTTAGGAAGTAGATCCATATCTTGTGAGATAAATCACAAATAAATGAGAGATAGTACATGCTTACTAAGATTGATGTTGTTGAGATTGGTCCATAGACACTAGAATGAAATAGCTCTAGAATCTCCTTATACATATGTGTGTTTCTTAGGAAATCAACCATAGGCATGTTTTCCAAGCATGCACCCTCTACAGACTCCCTACTTCTCAATGTTGAACTCTGGAATACCTATGACTTTCTACGCCATAATATGAAATGTTCTATAATGTAGTTGCTCCATCCTCTTGTGCCACAAATTGCACAAGCTATCACTGTTATGAACTAGGGATTGAATAGGTTCACCCTATAACCTATATAGATTCTTTTCCCTAACCCCTATCACTTATGCTTCTTCTAGGATAGATTTCTATAGATTGCTTTAGTCTAATGAGGACATATAACTTCTTGAATTCTACTACATTCCGTTTATCTCCGATAACCAAAATTGAAAGCAAGTTTTTCTTGAGACTTGGAACAAACAAAACATCATTAAAGTCTAAAGAGTTTTCTAGATGGAAATAAAAGGAAGTGGTGTGAAGTCCTGATATTGGGTACTTGGAATCATCACCAAGCTCTACTTGAACCCCTCACTTGTGCCTATTTATATTGGTAAAACATTATTGGTCTAATGTCATACATCAATATGTGACAGTATCAACATACCAAGCATCCCTCACGGGGTCTTTACTCAATGAAAATATGCCATCGTGTCACCTTCGTTCGTGGGATATTAAAGAATACCCCTAATTTCACTAGATATTGATAAATACCTACCAAAATCCTTTTGTTGAGCCCCCCTCCCATTATATATTTCCAACTAAGAAACCTTATTTTTATGAGATATTCCTTATTTTTACTAGATGCCCATTTTTATACCCCCCAATACCTACAATATATTGACCTTAGTTTTCACAATTCAAAAACCCTCTTTATGAATGAACATGATAATATATTGGTTAACAAGGTGAATCCCCTATGGCATCCCTCATATCCGTGCTATTGGAAAGAAAACATACCATCGAGAAATCCTTCTCAAACTTGGTGGCAAACTCATTCATCTGGTTTTTTTGCATATTTTGTCACTTGCTTCTACTTCTTACTTCATTTTACCTTCTTATTATTTTGACACTATGATGCATTATTCCTATGCTTATGATAAGGAAAGCACTTGAATTTACTCACGTCCTTTTTGTTTCTGGTTGTGAGGTTGACTCCCCATCCTTTCCCTTACCCTTGTTGGGCCCTTTACGTTTTCCCTTCTTTCTTTGTCCAAATAGAGATAGGTTATCATCAACACCCTTCTTCCTGGTCTTTGACTACATCTTAATATCCTTCTAGATACAGTAATCTCATATTCTTTCAAAGGAAGGAAGATGGTCATGAGCACTAACATTCCCATGAAGGTAAGAATCCAATCAGTGCCATATTCATTAACTTTATATCTTCAATCTTCTCCCCAACTCTTGCAAGTTTATCGTGAATTACCAAAAACTTCATTAAGTAACTGGTAATTGTGTTTTATCTAGCCATCCCTATAATTCTAATTTTGTTCTACGATATCATCTTTATGTTTGTGTTCTTGCTCTCGTAGAGGCTAACCATAAAATTAATCATTTCCTTCCTCGTTTTTTTCTAAGATATGTGAGGAATAAAATTTCATTATTAATTTTTAAGTAAAAACACATTTTTATAATATTCTCTATTTCTCCATCTTCTTCCTCTACCATTCTTGTGTCCACACATGGAATAGATATCATTTAGAGTGTGCAAACTTATTAACATTTCTCTCTATTTTATGCTGACATACATATTACACATAACATTCAAGAGTGTATAGACTCTTTTGGTCACATTATATTAATTTTTTTGATACAACAGCTAATACATTTTCAAACATCAATTATGTTGGAAAGGATTTAAACCATTCTCAAATATCAATTATGTTGGAAAGTGATACATTCCATAAAAGGGCCGAGGTCTATTGGAGGGAACCAGCCAATGCTTGGCTCTATCCCATGTAATGAACATAGCAACAACTCCTCCAAATCCAATCCCTACTCCCAACCCTAATGCTATCAACGAGAGATTTTTACTTACCTCACTCATCCATTCCACTTTATTGATATTTTCTTTGATTGGTGGCTCCTTTTTCTTGCATGGTTGCAAAGGACCCCCACATAAGCACTTATTCCTCTGAAATGAAGCTACACTAAAAGTATCAAATTGTGTTCCTATTGGGATTGGCCCACATAGGTTGTTAAATGAAACATCTAGAACTCCCAACATTGATAATTTAGAGAGCTCTTGAGGAATTGCTCCACTCAAATTATTTTTAGCTAGGTCCAACTGCTCTAGACTAGATATTTCACCGAGAGAAGCAGGAATTTGTCCTGTGAATTGGTTTCCTGATAAATTCAACAATCTCAAGCTACTTAGACTTTTCATGCTTACTGGGATTTCCCCAGTAAGATTATTATTAGACAAGTCGAATATCGTGTTTGTCTCTAACACATATTCTAGGCTATATTCAACATCTTTCATGAAAATCTCCACAATGACATATAATCTATCAAAATTGACATTGAATCGCGAAGATCGATTGATTACAAATCCTCGTAGTCCCTTGAGATCCGATGGTATTCTTCCATTGAATTTATTGTTTGATAAATCCAATACTTGCAAGCTAGTGAGGTTTGAGATCCATAGAATACCACTCTGCAGACTATTATAACCAACACTCAAAACTCTCAAATCCTCAAAATTTGTGATGTATTGAGGAAGTTCACCAGTCAATTTATTTTTCCTTAAATCAAGTACTTGAAACTTGATACAATTAGCTAAACTCTTTGGAACAATCCCAGTTAAGTGATTAGAATGAGCTGAGAAAATAATCAAATTATTGCAATTGCCTATGCCTTCTGGTATTTGTCCATCCAAACTGTTTTCAGATATGTCTAACATCCCAAGTGAAACCAAATCACTAATACTATCAGGAATATTTCCAGAAAGGTTGTTATTATATATAGATAATGTACGAAGAGCATTTAACTTTCCTATTGTTTTGGGAATTGTACCATTCAAGCTGTTGTTATGGACCTGGAGATTCATTAACTGACTTAGATTGGTAATGGCTTCAGGTAGGCTCCCTGTAAGTCTATTTGAACCGAGACATAAGATAGAGAGGGGAAGTTGGAATATATCAGACGGTATACTTCCTGACAATTGGTTGTTGTCCAAGCATAATTTCTGAAGGGAAATGCAATGTCCCAAGGATGGAGGAATAGTGTTTTGGAGGTGGTTGAGCTGTAGGAATAGCCACTTTAACTTATGCAGCAATCCTATTTCAATTGGAATGCTTCCACTCAACTGGTTACTATGAAAGTCGATGGACAATAGCTGAGTACAATTACCTAAAGTTGAAGGGATGTGACCACTTAGTAAGTTGGATGGAAAGTAGAGGCGAGAGAGATTTCTAATCAAACCCAACACAGAAGGGATTGGACCAGTGATATTGTTGTACCCAACGAACAATCCTTGGAGAGCTGTGCAATTGCTCAGAGAAGCTGGAACACTACCACTCAGACCATTCTGAGACAAGCGGAGCTGTTCCAACTTGAGGAGATGACCGAATTCTTCTGGAATAATCCCTGTCAAGTTGTTCACTGAAAGTCTCATATATTGTAGGCGTGTACAATTACCCAATTCCTTGGGAATTGACCCCTGGAGCATGTTAAAGCCCAGGTCAAGTATTCTCAGCTTTTCAAGATACCCAAAGTCTGGTGGAATAGAACCCCTGAGCAGATTAGAGCGCAGGCGAAGTGATCCCAGCACTTTAAGCTGCCCAAATTCAGCTGGAATTGTTCCTGTAAGATTATTGTGAGAAAGATCCAGTGTGCGTAACAAAGAGAGGTTGCCAAGAGAGGGTGGGAGGGTACCTTCCAATTCTAATTGAGGAAGAATAATGGCCACCACCCTTCTCGTGCGTGGTCTGCACCAGATACCTTTCCATGAACATATCTTCAGGGAATTCTCGGTCTTCCAGTCTGACAGCGATCCAGTTGGATCAGATCTGATGGCATTTCGGAAGGATAAAAGAGCCTCCAGGTCCCTTTTATCATGAGCGTCCATGGATGACGAGATTTGATAAACTTCCTTCAGCATACGTCCATTCAAATAAAAACCTTCAGAAGGACGTTGGACAGCAGGTAATCCACCCTTGTGGGCAGACAGATCAGATTGACATTCATCATATGGCTTCATAGACTTTGCAGCCACATAAGCCACCATGATCTCAAAGAACCCAAACATTATAAGAAGAACAAGAACACCACCTCTGTGAGCCATTTCTCCCTCTTCGATTCCAACGTTCTGAAAAGCCTAAGGCCGTTGAGTTGTGTTCTTCACTACTACCTATGTATCTTTATATATAGCTAGATTGCATGGTAGTCATGATCAGAGAAAATTCAATGAAAGAGGAATGGGCATATTGGTGAGAGTAACAGTGAATTGGAAAATTGCAAGGCAACTGTGATTTCAAAAAAAATTCAGAGAGGAGGGGAAATGGGTGTGTAGCTGTATATGCATAAAAGTCTTAATTTTTATTAGATTTTTTTTTTAATTAATGAAAATGACTATACATAACTAGCACAATCACTTAATTTGTAATTGGAAATGGATGTATAGCTGTAAACACAAAAGTCACAATTTCCCTTATATTTCTAGCAAGAATGACCATACATAAAAATGAAATTATTGATTTCACTTGACTTGACTGAACTGGGCCAACAGAGACCGAAAGAGTGGAAGAAATTCTTTGAGAAGTTTTTGTATGGGGTGGCCAGGTGGCTGGGGTGGTCCACCCAAGATCGACCCGACCCCGAGACCCCGTCATATTGAACGCTTTCACCTACTATTGAGCACCGGTTACATTACTATATGGAAAAAAAAAGAAGTTTTTGTACAGCAATGGACATCCTCATCATTTGTACATGTTGCAAAGATGAAAAAGAGAGAAAGTGGGGAAGGGAGATGATTCCAAGTTTCTATGACAGCTAAAAGTAATCAGACTTGACCCTAAAGCAAAGCGCAGATTTGGGCAAATCTTGTAAAACCATCAAAATTCTTCCACTAAATGTTAGGAACATTTGTTTGATGCGGAAGATTTATCAATTTTGTGCTGTCATTCACCGCACAATATTTAGTTCAGCTGGACGTTAATGAATATGTACACCTTACTCAAAAGAAATTCAACAGTCTAGGTAGACTAATTATGACTTTTGTTAATTATTATGTACAACTTATTCAAAAGAAATTTAATAGTCTACATAGGTAGACTAATTGTTACTTTTGTTAATTATTATGTATAACTTATTCAAAAGAAATTCAATAGTCTACATTAGACAGGTAGACTAATTATTACTTTTGTTAATTATTATGTACAACTTATTCAAAAGAAATTTAATAGTCTACATAGGTAGACTAATTATTACTTTTGTTAATTATTCGGTACAACTTATTTAAAAGAAATTTAATAGTCTACACAGGTAGACTAATTATTATTACTTTTGTTAATTATTCGGTACAACTTATTCAAAAGAAATTTAACAGTCTAGATAGGTAGACTAATTATTATATGTTTCCAGGAGGGTCTGTGGAAGTATGAACGGATTTTTTTTTGTTGAATTTAGGTTTAATTAACGTCAGTTTTAGTTTCTGGAGACACTGTTATAATCATGTGATTTTTGTATTTACATATCACACAAATTAATTACAAATCATGTCATTTTATGCTTCAAACAATTACATAAATGACTTGCATTAAGTCAAAACATTCAAAGATTGCATTAGTTTGATATTCCATAATATATAAATTTGTTAGGCAGCAATATAGCTCATTTGATGAGTCATGAGGCTGGAATTTTCTGATAGTGTTGGGTGGGGTTCAATTGCCCTACACTCTTTCATGTGAAAAATATATATATATATATATATAAATGTGTTTGATATTCCATGATATATAAATTTGTAGTAATTCCACATTATTTTGATATTCCATAATATATAAAATTGTAGTAATCCATTTTTTTTAAATTTCAGGGTACTTTATTTTGATATTCCATAATATATAGAATTGTAGTTGATTACATTTCTTTGTTTCGAGGCAATACAATACAAGTTAGATTAGGAGACTAATGTGGTATCATATTTCGTGTATACAATATAAGATTCATGGATTTGCACTACCACCCACGTGTTCTATAAGAATATATATTCGTTGGTGTTTATTAATATTTTTGTGGTTTCTTCTTGGATGGTAACTTTTGGCTATGAATATTTTGGTTTTTATTTGTATTTGAATTTTTTAATGATATAGGGTTAATTTTAATTTTGCATTGTACATGATATTGACATCGAGTTAAGCAAAGAAATGGAAGAGATTTTTATGGAAGAGATTTTTAAGATTTTTTTAGTTGAGTTCTTTTGTTTTTTTTACTTCTTTAATTTCTATTTCCAAATGTTAAATCTTTAATAAATTTAAGATTAAGAATGTATTATTGTATATCTCTTTAATAAATTTAAGATCAAGAATGTATTATTGTACATCTCCTTAATAAATTTAAGATTAAGAATGTATTATTGTACATTTCCTTAATAAATTTAAGATTAAGAATATATTATTGTTTAAAATCCTCCTTAATAAATTTAAGATTAAGAATGTATTATTGTTTAAAAATTTAATTATATATAAAGAGAAAAAATATTCAAAATTATTTATTAAGATAAAAATTTATTCTTAATAAAGAAAATAATTTTCTAAGTACATACTCCTTATCTCTCACATATTCTTATTACATTTTCACATGAGTATTCATAATTAATAATAATAATAATTGCACCCTGAGGAGCGAGATGCTCTAAGCTCAGTATGGGGAAGATGTTGTAACATAATGTAACGTTACATTGCCAAAAAATAAAAGATAATTAAAAAAAATATGTTAGTAAAAAATCCATGTTGGCTTATTTTTTAAAACTTAAACCTGAAACTATCAAGCAAGACAGGGATCCCTCTCGATGCTTGATAGATCCAGTTTTAAAATGGATCTATGTTGTTAATAATAATAATACTAATCTAATTTTAACGTCACAACTAAGTTTACCAAGGTGTACATACCCTCTCCCCCTCCAGTTTTGAGCATGTAACTTCCTAGGAGGCAATCGAGATGGTTTGAGTGGTTGTACCCGCTCCAACTAATCATTTGGTATGTTCTCTTACATATTTTACTTTGCTTATACATTTATATTTTTATATTCACTAAGTCTAATGTCTGAATACATATGTATGGTGACTTTTATAAGGGACTAAGATGCCCTCCATAATCACCATGAACTTCAAAGTCTTGTTGTTAGTGTATGTACAATTAGTTAAGCTAATGCATGCTAAGTTATCCACCAAGCTAATATGTTTATGTGTCAGCCTAGTACACCTTGTTGCTTGGTTGTCATATCATCTATACTCTATTGTAATAAATACAATAAAATATAGATTCACTTTTGTTGGTTATGAGGCTCATTTATGATTTGGGTTGATCTTCGATTTATACATGTTATCAAAGTAGATGCTTCTTTCCCTGTTTTTTTCTTAGTGGACATATTTATCTTTGTTTATTGAGTTTCTTTTTACTTTGTATTTTTTTCCCATAATTGTATAATCAAATTGTGGCTTGTTTGTGGGTGCACTGCATCAAATCCATGGGTGGTTTTCAAATCGTAAGTGGTTCGTGTACTCTTTCATTGTATCTATTTACTCAGATCTTGAAGTTGGTTTGAAGGAGATCTTACCCATATTTGTGATTTTCAATCTTAATGTTGGTGCTTCTCCCCCACATGCCTTTCAAATCTATATCCAATCTACAACCTACAACAACCTTCCAGCTATGTATCCAATCTACAACTAACAAAAACCTCCCAGATTTGTATCTAGTATTTGCACAACAAAATCATGGCTCTTTTAGATCTATTGCTCACTTTTTCAACCTAGATCGAGGCCTTCATTATCAAATTGGGCCATTGTTTTATGTTTAGATATTTGTGGCTCTCTTTCTATGACAACCTTGGACCTAGAATTGACAAAGGTTTTTAAAGGAGGTTCAAATTTGTTGTTTATGTGATTCAAACCTTAGCCACTAAGGCAACAATGAAAAACTACAAATTTGAGATTTTTATTAAGGAACTTGTTTCATGCCCTAGTTTTTTGTGTGTGATGGAATAATCATCTCCACTTACTATGCTTATTTGGAGATCACTCTAGAATCATCTTGTGTTGCAGATCATGGTTCATTTGTAGATTGCATTCTCATTGTTTTTTCTCTAAATATTTTTTGGGCTTAGCACATATCTAATTTGGCTAAATCAATTTAATTCGTGGTTTATCCCTTTGCGTTGGGTGTTCCCATGAATATGGGTAATACTTTTTGGCAAGCAGAGGGTGCGGGTATGGTAAAAAATGACCTTGATCATGGCAAGCCCTCGCTCGAGCTTTAAAAAGCTCGATCGAGGGATTAACTAAATGCTTGATCAAGCTATTTTAAAAGGCTCAATCGAGGGTTAATAAGATCCTCGATCAAGCTCGATAGCTCGATCGAGGGTTTTATTGACCCGCAATTGTGCTTTCAAAGCTTAATCGAGGGTTTGTGTCAGATAATAATTTTAAAACAAAAGGCCGCAAAATATTTCCCGCCTGTGGAATTTAAAATCTTGATTGAGCTTAGAAACTCAATCGAGCTCTTGCAACATTTATAAAAATAAAATAGCAACAGACCACGGCTTATTTCACTGTGTTTATTACATATAAGCTCGACGACCATGGTTTATTTCACTACGTCTATTGCATAGAAGCTCGACCGAGGACTAGTAGAGAGGAGTTATAGATATAATAGTAGAGTAATTGGTGTTTATAAATGTGACTGAAATCATGGAAAATATGAAGAAAGGTCATCTGGTTCTTAATCCTTGCTTGTGATTAAGAACCAAGAACCAAAGGACAATTATCCTCATTTGTCATGATTCCTGTCACATCTATAACTCCAATCACTCTGCGCCCATATATGTATACGTATAAAATCTATAGGAAGTGGTAGCCTTGTTGCCTTTACCTAATTTCTCTTCAAGATATTTACTAGTACCCACATGTATCATTCTTCTTCTTGAAATTATGTTTTACTAAATTTGATTATCTTATAGTTCTATGTTTGATTTTAATTTAATTGGAAGAGCTCGATCCCATGAAGGTTTTAAATATAATAAATATTATCAAATTTATTAATTTACGAGGGAACCCAAATAGTTAATAAATTTAAGAAGAAAAATGGGCACTCGACATCCCTTTTAATCAAAGTTTTTAGAAGCACAATTGAGCCAAAAGCCTGATCGAGCTAATAGCTCAATTGAGATTTTGTTTAACCACGCATAAATCCCTCGATTGAGGTATTTAAAAATGTGCTTCAAACCTTGATCAATCTAATAGCTCGACTGAGGGTTTTTAAAACCTCGATCGAGCTAATAGCTCGATTGAGCTAGTAGCTCTATCGAGGGCTTTAAAAACATGCTTTTAGCCCCCTTTTCTGCAAATTTAATTTTACTTACATCTTTGCTAGGCCTAGACCTTGTCCTAGGATGCACCTTAGATGGTAGACTTCGTATTGATGGATTTGTCAATGAATCGTATATCCATTGGCATATAATTTACGGGTTTTTGAGTTCATATGATAATTATTTTTTACTTGTTTTTCAAACATACAGTTAAAAACCATGTCCACAACTTCGAATCAGCTCAAAGAAAAATCAACAACATAAAAAGTATACAACCAAAAAATTTCAAAAAAAATATATGTCCCACATCAACATGTCATCTTCAAAAGGGTATTTTTGTTTTTAAATTTTTGTAACTAGTAAAAAAAAATTGCGTGCACACACATGTGTACAAAATGCAATTAAAATTTTCAATGGTCAATTTCGAAAATTAATAAAAAAAATATAATTTTCTAAAATAAATTAAAAAAATGTGTGCCTCAGTGCATTTTGTGTAGATTATGTTCATATATATTTTTTCAGAAATTATGCATTTATCACTAAATTATTTTATGTGCGCACAAGCCATTGGTTAATGTTTCATGAAATTTACAAAAACAAACATATCATTAAATGCAATTTCGGCTTATTAAATAATAATATTATTATTATTTTTTAAAAATATAGGTGGAAAGGCAACATGATTCCCTACAATTTGTTTTTTTGTTGCATGTCAGAATTCATAAGGCATATATGAGTTTTGAGAGCTTCGATTTAATAAATGAATAAAAAAATGAATTGTTGCCATTACTTTTGGCCAAGAAGTGTTACCCATCTTTATGGAATCACCCTACTCTTTTTTTGTTGTAGTGGTGCCTCCTCTTACCCTCATCACTTATAAGGGCCGGCCTTCATTTCAAAATGGGATTTTAGCATTTTGATATCATTGTATTGCACCCTCATTTTTTTAGATGTGATGGCTACATGGAGCACATGGTGGGCTATAAACTCATATTTGAACATGTTGCAATCAATTGCATTCCAAGTTGTTAGACATGATTTAATTGCAATGAGAACACTGACCGATCATGGTTGATTTGATCAGGCAGAGTGTTCTTACCTCCCTCATATGGTTTTTCTCTATGAACTTCTCTATGAATACAATGAATACATGTCTTCTCTAGTAGGATTCCCTCAAAACACATTGTTGGTAGAGACTTAACAATAGGAAAGGTATATTATCTACACGAATTGTTTCTAGTACAAACTTCACTATACAACCTTCTCCTCTTCATATGAGTGAGATTGTTGATCCATCGATCTCTCAGTGGATGAGAAACACATAGATATAGGGTTGTGCAATTTGATACTAATGGGTTTGTTGAATTCACCATGTTGCCTCTTGCAAGTTCATTACTTCTTATCTAGAATGACATCTCTATGGGAGAGGCCATACCATTTTTCTCCTAATGTTGCTCGATTCCCCTACCTCACTATCAATAAATAATGCCTACATCATGTGGTTCAATATGGCCACACATATTTTTCGTTTCCAATGTGCTCATTGTTTGGAGTGTCTTTGGAGCTATTGATGTAGATTCAAGCTTATTGTTTTCTCCAAATCTATGGATTGTTTCTATGTTATTTTCCACTTATATATGACGGTGGAGTTGGTACAAAGTTTGTATATGGAGAAGTAGAACAAGGATCCAATCCTTGGTTATTTTATCTTTCCAATCAAACGTTTCATTTGCATTTATGGAATTTGTTTGCTAGAATTTCATTGCCATAGGTTTATTGTAAGAGGTTATCGGTAGTGTTCTTTTCATATCTCTTTATTGGATCCTCCACTTTGCATCTCATTTGAGGAATTTCAAAGAGCATTCTTCTCTCTTTCCAAAGAATGCTTGCACACCACATTGATTTGTCCCTAGAGTTTGTGTCTTTTTCTCATGAAGAGATTAAATATTTGTAGATACCTCACTTATATATGGGTTCTTAACATGGCCGTGTTTATCATAACCCATATCGAGGATGTGGTATTTACTTATAATCACACCTCTTATTCTACACCTTTGGGTAGTGGATTGTGGGCCACTTGTGTAGATAATATCAAAGTGCCACCATGCATTTGTCTCCATAGCTTGACCATCCTTGTTTTGTTGTCAATTGGAGCTAGCATCTTTGTAGTGTTTCTTGCTTAGGTTGTTTGGCATCATTGCCACATTTAGCTTGTACCTCCATACTTTCTCGATCATCTATGACATCCATTTCCATCATCTATGTCCACCTAGTTCAACATTGTTGGAGGGGATGGTGTGCAGCGCTTCATCGTATGATTTTTATGATTCACCATTTTGATCAAGATCAACATTCTACATAGTGATATTTATACATAGCATTGATTCCTATATTTGACTTGATGGTTGTAGCAACCGGTGACCTATCCACTCTAATGGCAAGGATTCACATCAATAGGAGCGATCAATTTATGATATTTTCTCGATTGTACATGAGTACCTAATAAGGAATTTTGTTTTCGGACTCATTTTACATGATCAATTTATTTTGGGGAAATGGTTTCCATTTTATTTTGATTTCCTTGGGAGTTTTAAATCCTTACCTTGGATTGCTTATATGGATATTTGATGGCATTTCCATCTTTGGGTTAGTAGACCCTCTTTAGAGTTTTAGCCACACTTCTTATTTGGACCTTTTAGTGTATGCGGGCCTCATTACACTTTTGATGGTTGATGGTGGTTGCTTCTATTTGAATTCATGTTCTCATATGACACCAATTCCTATATTTATAGAGAATCCATGTGGTGGTTGTTAGTGTTTTCTATCCTTGTGCCTCTGCAACCTATCCTCTTATTCTTCTTTAGAATTCAACCATGTTCTTCAAGGTTACTTGGTTATCCTATTCGTATTTTTGGTCATACTTCTGGGTTGGAGATTTTGTCCTTCACAGACCTCATGATTTCTCTAGTCAATGAATCTTTGTGAGATTTACCTCGAATTCAACATTAGCATTTTAATTTCTTTTCGGAAGGGGATTTTTCATATGAGTTTTCGACTTTTCTCCACTTATTATATTTTTGTACTTAGGTACCTAAGTAGGCCTGATTGTCGGAAACCATTTTTTATTATTTGTATTACCTACATTTTTCTTAAGTGAGTGGTGTTAATATATGCACATATGTTTATGCTTACATGGGCTAACTTATCCACCAAGCTAGTATGCGTATATGCCTGCTTGGTACAACTTGTTACTTGGTTGGAATATCATCAACTTCAAGATGGGACTTTCCAATTTTTTTATAAATGAACATGGTTTCCTTTTGTAGTAAACATAATAGAATATAGATTCATTTTTGGTGGTTATGAGGATTATTTATGATCTTGGTTTTATCTTTGTTGATCCTAGATTTCTACATATCCTAAAGCAATTGTGTAACAATGTCTCGTTTCTCTTCTCCTATCAAAGTATACTTACAATGCATCAACCATGCATATTGATCTACATAGGTAAATAAATTGCAATAGCTTCCATGCATATAGAAAGATACACATGTATAGGGTTTTACCATATTGACCTTCTGCTCTTTAGCCTCGACCTTCAATTTGGTAGGTTCCTGTGTAGTCAATAAGTCTTCATTTTGTCTCACACTCTCACCCTACACAACACTTTTCTTACATACTATTTATCTATGGTTTGGCCTCTAAGGTCACAACCTAAGGAATTGCTTTACAACTCAACATACTGAGGGGCTCAATCATTTATGTCATTCTTAAATGTCATCATATTTTATTTAAGCTATTTTTTGTGTGTCATTTGATGTCTCTTGTGTGAATTCTTTCTTCCCTTGTCATTGTAGTGAGAATATCATAATCAACTTTGCAATTTATTTCTCCAATAAAATGCTCAATCAATCATGCTATAGTAATTCACAATCAATTGCTCAATGGAAATACTATGATGTCTGTGTACTCACTGACTAGTCAAAATCATCTCTGAACTCAATATTATATATAATCACTATGTTATAGCAAGATTTCTTCTATAGTCCATCCAGTTCTTTTCTTTTTCTTTGTTTGACCTCTTTCTTTTGTTGCTTGGTCTATCGTGGATTCTCTTATCTTTAGCATTTGGTTTGATGTGTTCAATTTTGGGAGTCTTCTTCAATTTTACGGAGTTTTAAAATATGGATATATGAAGGACTAGACTTCGACTATGAACTAACCACAACCCTATTGCATGTGCATGAATTTGCTAGACTAGGAAAAAATTCAATGGTTATCCTCTACTATGACTCTCTAATTGTTAGTATGAATCAAATTTTTTCTTGTAAGATTATGTTTTTGGTACCATACTTTCATTGACTTCACAAAAATGTTGTCAACTAGATGCCAATTGATGTCATTGAACAACTGATCTCATTGCCTGGGAATCGAATTACATTATTACAAAATGTGGAGGCGATCGCCTACCTTAAAAATCACATTTAATCCCCTCCTTTCATTAGATGCAAACTCAATTTTCAACGGCGTTTTTACAAAGATTATAAATCAATCAACTCAATTGACAACATTTTCTTTTAAATTTTCTTGACCACATAAGAATCAATTTTAAACTATCCTTCATGTAAATTTTTCATGCATAAGACTCCTTGAATGTTATTAAATAGTTGGCTCACTTGTAGATCTTACTTATAACCAACTCATATCATCCTTATTATAATAATACTCCCTCTACTAAGACCTATCATTTATATTAACATTTAAATCCATTTAATTTGATCCTTATATGACCCAATAAGCCTTCATTGTGATTTTGGGCCTTTCTATCTTTCTCTTCTTTGCTTCTTGAAATGCTTCCTTTGATTTATTCTAGTGCAATCACTCCATTTCATTATGAAATTTATTCTCAACCATGATCCTTCTCTTTAACATTTCAACTAGAATAACCTTTACCCTTGTTAATTTTCTTTTTCTATCATCTTCAATGGTCAACACTTTATTGGATAATTCTTCTTGTTCCTTATCTAGTCTAGGTTCCTGGAAGATGACCTCATATTTTCCTTGAAGGATGACCTCTAAATCATCCTCTATCAATTGGTTGTTTGTGTTGACATTTACTTGAATCATATCGCCCTTGGTCCACTTCTTAACTTTCTTCACTAGTGATGTTGTTGTAGGTGATGTACCTACGAAAAATGGGATGGTAAATAATGATCTTTCATTTTCCTCCTTCAATTCATTATCTAGCAAAGGTGTGATTATTTATTTTAGTGGTCCCTTTGCTACATCAGATATTGGGTATATAATGATCGATTGCCTCGTAATATTTGTAAATAGATGCTTACTCTTGGATAGTAGTTGAGTACTTTGGGTTCACATCCTACTCCTTCTACACAACAAATCTTTGTGCAGTTGAGGCATATTTGCATATGCACATGGTGGAAAATTTAGTCAAATTTTCTGAGGGACACACCATCTATTACATGTTGACTTCATGGTCTTCACCCATTCTAAAATATGTATTGAGTTGTTAGTTCATTAGGTTCCCTTTCCATGTTGATGAAAGACACTGGAAGTTTCACATGGTCAATGCATTCTATGATGTAAAGGATGCTTCATAGACTAGGAAAACCCTCACTATGGAAACCTAGATAAGGAGTGACAAATACTTGAGTGTTTTACTGCTTTCTTGGCATTCTTCACAATTCATCCTCAATATATTTGTGACATGTTGGAATCAATTATAAACCTTTATTTCTTCTAGAATGTTCCCTATTTCCTCTAGCATACTTAGTACAAAATTAGATGCCTAACTAACTATAGTCAAGCACTAGAGTGCAACTATTATGCAAGTCCATTTGACACACTCATGCTTAACCTAACTAGACACTAGCCCCTTCAAGTTCTTTGTTCTGCACCTCCAGTAATTTTCTCAACCTAGTTGAGAAGGGTAGTTATCGTAGGAACTCTTTCTCCCATACATAGTAGTCTTGTAATCCATCGAATACGATTTGTTGTAATATCAATAAACTCATCTAGTGAATCATTTCCATCACGATACTAACTTAAGATAAATTTCATTACTTCCTCCTTTAATCCTTCGAAATTTTTGACATGTGAGGCACTCAAATAATATTAGATCTTTAATTTATCCAACGTGGGGGTTTCATCCCTCTATTGACCTCCAAACATTGATTTCTTGATTTTTTTCTGGTCGTTATCCCAAACAATTTCATCCATTTTCACCTATCAAATCCTATCCATTCTTCCTTCTAGCTTAGTCATGAGTTGTCCGTCCTACTTTTTCTTGGTCCTAGGTTCAATGGTATTAGAATTTTATGGTGTTGTTACTTCATATGGGATTTATCCCTTCATAATTAGTGGCATCTTCTCAATTAAGTCGACCATGCAAAATAGGCACAAATATGCTCGACTAGTGTATGTTATTCCTTCATTGCCTCTAATCCACTCTACATCTTTGTTATTTGTAATTTTATTGAATTTCCCCTTTACATTTATAACCAAAATCCCCACATTTATGCACTGGTTTCTTTTGTGGTGATTAATTTGATGGTACAGCTCATTAAAGTCATGAACCAAGTGATGACTACTAATGTGTCTAGTGGCTCTTTTAAGACTGAATACTTTTGACACATGGCCCTCAATCGACCACATCCTTTCAATTGGTCAAACTCTATCTAGCTACAAATTTTTTACCGGTCAATTGTTTTTCAACTATTTCCAATTTGTCAACAATTATTCGACCAACTTACCCTAATTGACTACTTTATTCAGTTTTTAAAAATTATTGTTTCCATAGGATGACTGTTAGTAAAATGGTTTTCAAATAAAATTCCATTTAATGGCTCCATAAGGGATGCCCTTAAGGTTTCTAAAAGTACTTTGATGAGTCTTCAATTTTGAGAGTATTCTTCAATTTTCTAGAATTTTAAAAGTTGCATACACAAAGTAATGGACTTCAACTATGACTCAACTATAACTCTATGGAATATACACGACTCAACTAAAGTAGTAAATGACTCAATGTTTAGACTCCCTAAGTGTTAGTATGACAATTATTTTTCTTGTAAGATTCTTTTGTTGGTACTAGGCTTCATTGAATTAACAAAAAAATTATCAACTAAATGTTGATTGATGTCGACAAAGAACTGATCCCATCTATTAGGAACCGATTGGCATTACAAAAGATGAAGGGATCACCTCACATAAATATTCACATTTAACTGTCTCATTTCCTCAGACGTATACTCACTTTTCAACTTATAATTTACAATGACTATGAGTCAATCCACTTTTTTGAAAACATTTTATTTAAAATGTTTCTCGACAACTTAAGGATTGACTAAACTATCCTTCATGTAACATTATTATGCACAAGACTCCTTGAGTCTTATTAAATGGCTCACTCGCTTTTATATATTACTTGTGTCTAACTCATACTAACATTATTATATTAATACTCCCTTTACTAAGACCTATCCTTTATATCAACATTTAAATCCATTTAATTTGAGCCTTCTATGACCTAATAAGTCTTTATTGTGTTTTTCAGCCCTTTTATCTTCTTCTTTGTTTCTTGTGATTCTTCATCAACTTTCTTCTAGTCCAATCATTGCATTGTGTCCTAAAATTGCTTCTATGACCTAATAAGTCTTTATTGTGTTTTTCAACCCTTTTATCTTCTTCTTCTTTGTTTAATAAGTCTTTATTGTGTTTTTCAGCCCTTTTATCTTCTTCTTTGTTTCTTGTGATTCTTCATCAACTTTCTTCTAGTCCAATCATTGCATTGTGTCCTAAAATTGCTTCTATGACCTAATAAGTCTTTATTGTGTTTTTCAGCCCTTTTATCTTCTTCTTCTTTGTTTCTTGTGATTCTTCATCAACTTTCTTCTAGTCCAATCATTGCATTGTGTCCTAAAATTGCTTCTTGACCATGATCCTTTTATTTAATTTTCAACTACAATAAAGTTTAGCCTTTATATAACTTCAACATAGTATTGTTCTACACTTGATTATAGCACTTGTTTTCTTTTTTTGTGATTGCTACCTTGTTAATTTTCCTTTCCCATCATCTTCAACAATCATCACTTTCTTGCCTAATTCTTCTTATTTCTTCTTTAGTCTAGGTTCCTTGAACTTGACCTCATATTTTCCTTAAAGGAGGACTTCTAAATCATCCTTCATCAATTTCCCATCTGTGTTGACATTTACTTAACTTGTGTCACCCTTGGTCAACTTCTTATCTTTCTTAATTGGTGATGTTGTTGTAGGTGATGTACTTATGAAAAATGGGATGGTAAATAATGATGCCTCATTTTCCTCCTCCAAATCATTGTTTGAAAAATGTATTATTATATCTCTTAGTAGTCCCTTTGTTGCTTTTGGTACTGAGTAGATAATATTTTATTTTCTTGTAATCTCTCCAAATGAACGATCATCTCTTATATAGTAGTCAAGCTATTTAGTTCGTCTCCCATTCCTTTTTTATACCGATATTTTTTGGAGTCGACGCATAGTTTTATATGTACATGTGGTGGAAAATTGTTTTGAATGTTATGAGGGAACATCATCTATTGCTTTCCAACCTCATGGCATTCACCCATTTTGAGAACATGTATTGAGGTGTTAGGTCATAACGTTTCCACTTCGAGCTTGATGAAAAAATTTGTAATTTCCACATGGTAGATACATAATATGATGTAAAGGTTTATTCACCAACTAAGAAACTCTTGCCACAATAACCTAGATAAGGAGTGACATATACTTGATTTATTTAATACATTCTTCACAATTCACTCCCAATACATCTGTGACATTCTAGGCCCAATTGTAAACCTCGGCTTCTTTGATAAAGTGCCCAATTTCCTCCATCATACTTAGTACAATGTCAAATGCTTGACCATAGCTAGCCAGGTATATTGTGACTACTATGCAAGTCCATTTGACATATTGATGCTTAATTACTTGATTAATCACTAGCCCCCTTGAGTTCTTTGTTGTGGTGCCTCCTGTAAATTTATCAATCTAGTCAAGTGGTATAGATGTCTTAGGAATTCCTTCTTCCGTACTCATAAGTCCCTAATCCATTGAATAAGATTTTTTGTGATATCACGACTCATCCAACCAAATTTCCCCATCATGATACCAACTCATGATAAATTTTGTTGCTTCCTCCTTTAAGCGTTCAAATTTTGTCGCATGTGAGGCACTCGATTATGACCTAATATTTTCTTTCCCTAACATGAGGGTCTCATCTCTCCATCAACCTCCAACCACTAGCCACTTCTTGAAGTTTTTCACTAAGCCTAGTGATTTCATTCATTTTCACATGTCAAATCCCATCCATTATCCCTTCTAGCTTAGTCATGGGTTACTTGTCCTTCTTTTTCTTCTACCTAGGTTCAATGGTCTTATATGTTGATGGTGTTTCTGCTTTAGATGGAACTTCTCCCCTCATCTTTGGTAGCATCTTATTAGTTAGGTCAACTATGCAAATTGGGTTTAAATATGTTCAAATGGTCTTTGCTCTTCCTTCATCACTTCTAATCAATTATGCAACTTTTTTCTTTAGGATTTAATGGTACTTATCCTATGTATTTATAATCAAAACCCCTATTTTTATGCGTTGGTCACTTGTGTGGTGATCAGTTCTATGACATAGATCATTAAATCCACGCATTAAGTGCATTATTTGTGGTTGATGATTACTACCGACATGACTAATGGCTCTCCTTCGACTGGTGGCCCATTGACTCGCAATCAACTACTTTCATTCATCTATTCAAACTCTATTTAACTACAACTTTCCAATCGACTGACCATTTTTAGGCTATTTCGCTCATTTTTTTAGACCATTGTTCTATGTCAAATTTATCAATTTTTTCTTCCTTCAATATTTAATATTTTGACCTTCAATTGGGACCCATCCTTGTTTATGATGGTGAATTTTTTCCATCTCACCTTCTTTTCTTTCTTATGTCATTTCAATTTCTTTGATCTCCATCATGATTTTGTCAATTCATTGCTTTAATGCAACCTTCATCACTCTACATTTGATCCCAATCGATCGTCAAGACCTCTTGAATAATATTTTTTTTCTTATTTGTAGAAGTTAAGGTTCATCATTTAAATTCCCATTTGTCATTAGTTATTCATCTAACTTGCACTAACCAATTTTTTTTGTTGCACGAGTTTTTCTACCAACAAGCTATTTTTCACACAGGATACCACTGAATGGTCCCACGAGCGTTTTCACAATTGAATTTTTTTCGTTTCTTTCATGGATGGTACCTCTTAAGTTGAGCACCATTGACTACCTTGATTAGTATTTTTCCATGTATAGTTCTTTGTTGCACAACTCCATCCATTCTTATGTCTTCTATTACATAGGGACCAAGCTAGGATGTCTTTGATTTCCTAGGATTTCCCCTTATTCTCTTATCATAGAATACCATTATATCTCTATTATTTAGTTATTTATTCCATTTATTTCTATCATGCCATGGTTTTTGTTGTTGTTTTTGTACCGCCTAATGGTAAAGAGTGATGATTCTTTCTTCCTCAACCTTTTGTACTTGATATAGTTGATCTTCTTTATCCTTTTCGGAGTCAAATTTCAAGAATTTTTCTACCTCATCAACATCAACCCTAAAGTGTAGGAAAATCACTAGTTCATATGCATATACTAGTTTGAATGTTATCTTCCTTGTTTACCTTCTATATGCAGTACTATATGCTCATGGGATTACATGCACTTTTTCATCCCAATCATCTCTATCAATATTGCAAATTTCAGTGAGCCCTTTGGATATGATCTATTTAAATGACTTCATAACTCCATTATCTTGTGGATGATATGAAGAGATCATTTTGTGGTAGTAAAAAAATAATTCATTAACAATTTTATGGTATTGTTGACAAAATGATTCCCTTTATCACTTATTATCATAAGGGGGAAGCCAAAACTTGTAATAATATTCTCTAGATCAACCTTGTTACTACCTCATCATTAAAAGTGTTGATATGCTATGTTTCATCCCATTTGGTTAATTAGTTGACTACTTTAATCAAGTAATTATTAGACTATGATCCCTAGGAAATCAAAGGTCTGAGATATATGAGTTGTCATTCTTCTCCTTGATGAGGTGGATTCCTTATCTATTGATGAGCATGTGTTATGTATTGATATTATTGGATGAAGACATGTGTTAATAAGGATTGAATCCTTTTCTACCAAATTCCTTTTTCTTCTCTATTTATTAAAAGAAAGAGATATTGAAATAAGAGTAAGCAAGTGTGACACAAACAAGATGATTTCCAATCCCTGTGAGTCACTAAGTACAAGTTGGTAAGGTTAAATGGTTTTGGAAGCCTTTGAATTTGTAATTCAATTAACAACTTTTTGTAAAAGAGAACTACCTAAATTTGAATGAATTCATTTTCATCATTGAAAAATCACTTTGGAGTGAATGAAAAATAGTATATACCTGACACCCTAAAGTTTTCATAAAATCAAGTGAGCATGCCACAAGTGAGTGGCTATGAGTGTGACACAATTGAAAATTAAAAAAATGGCTAGAGGAAAGCATTTTCAAAACACTAATTAAGAAATAAAAGAGTTATAGTAGTCCTTACATGATTTTGATAATTTGGTTATTAATCTTCACAAGGATATTGATTGGAAGGATAAATTGATTGAAGCACTACAAATAAAATTAATTGAAAAGGAGTAACAAATTGAGAACATGGTTGGTGCAACTTTTGACAAAAATGATATCATACAAATAGTTTAGGTTACTTGTGACATAAAAGGCTTAACACAATGATGGGTGTTACTTGTGACATAGATGATCTAATTAAAATGCTTGATGCTATTTGTGACACAAATTATCTAATGGAAATGGTTGATAAAAATGTAATAAAAGAGAGGGTTGATGCTTCTTTAGCAGGTTAAATATGAGATGGAATTATTCAACAACGGTGAAATAATGAAGGATATTTTTGTTGAAGATGAATCACAAGCAAAAGATATAGTAGCAATAGCAAATGTGAATTTGAAGTTACAAAATAAAATATTTATGAAGAAAATCAAGAAGTATCTTTCCAAGATGATTGTCAGACCTTAGGAAGAATCACAATTCAATAGGAATAAGCATGGCTTAAGATATGAAAAAGGCAATAGCTTTCATATTCTAGATTAATCCAAACCAGTTTAGTTTGTGAGTGAAATATTTCTTGATGACACTTTGAAGGCTCTAGAAGTTAATGAAGAAGTTAAGAATGTGATGATACAACTGATAATAAAAACATTAAGCAACTTTCTGATAAATGAACTAGCATTTTCAAAGAGTTGGCAATATGGAGATGGAGTGTTTTCATCTCCATCCTTGTATTCATTATAAGAAGAGAAATCACCATTCATAAATATTTCAAAAGAATAAAAACATATAAAAATTATGGTTGGATAACTCCTTGGTAATGGAAATTAAATGCCAAGGTATTGCATAAGTTTTACTATTTAGTTTATAAATAGGTAAGTACAATTTTTCATTGAGAAATCACAAATTATAAGGCTTTCAAATAGTTTTTCCTAATGAATATTTTGAGCATGAATGGGCAAAATTCTGCATGTATTTTGAATTAAAATATGAGTTAAAGATGGTATTCTCTACACCTTAATGTGGGGATTACATTGATACAATACAATGGTATCATTATCAATGGTTAGTGGTCAATCAAAACCACCATTTACAATGGTTAAAAAAGAGAATAAGTGTTCAAGCTTGGATCCCTTCGACATTCTTCTCACCTTGTACTTCACGGAGGAGAATATTAGCGATAATAGTTAGGTTTCAGGTTTTGATTTCCTATCAATACAAAAATCATTCAACATTTGGGAAATTTGGTTGTAATACAACTTGTCTTCTCACTAGTCTATCTGCAATCCAATAAAAATCAATCAATAACATGAAATCAACATATTTGGAAATATATAACATGGAATTTAAAATCCTTTAATTTATCTTGAAATAATCATTAGGATGTTGTTGGACACCTATTTGTGTCTAAATTTAAAGATTAGTTCAATGGTGATCTTATTTTTTCAGTGATAGCATAATGGTAATCATATTTAATGTAACATCTTATTCCTAGAATTGTTCACTTTGTAAACCTATGGCATAGCAATGTAAATGCTTTTGGAATTATTGCCAGTTTTTTAAGGTGTCCAAGCTTGGATGGAATAGAACCTCTCAGCAGATTAGAGCGGGGTGAGTTGTCCTAGCGCTTCAAGCTTCCTGAATTCGTCTAGAATTGCTCCTATAAAATTATTTTAAGAAAGATACAATGTGTTGAAGAAAGGGTAGCTTTCAATCCTAACCGAGGAAAGTAATGGTCACCACTCTAGCAATCCAGTTGGCTGCATGGTATTTTTTAAGGATTCTAATAGTATTTTTTTTAAAGCCAAATAAAAAGTAACTTGTTATTCAGTGAGAATCAAAGTTACATCATTACAAAATCAATAAAACCTTCTGATCTACCTATCCCACAGTCTTCTTTTTTACAATACAAGCTATTATCCCTTTATTGTCGATAAGGTATGGTCTACCAAGAACCAAAAATAAAACCATCAAACACATATAACCTTAGAACAGATTGACTACAATCCGGTCAAAAATTTCCAAAACAAACCTATGCAAAAAACTAAAACAATTTAATTTCTCCCACATCAATTGATCTTCCCTCCATAAATTCCTCAAAGTGAAGAATCCCATCCATGTGACCCACAACATACTTTGAAAGTATGTTAGCTTCTTTGTTGAATTCCCTATAAATATGTGTAAAGGAGAGATGTGAGAAGTCATCCTTCAAATCCAAAATTATGTTCATCCCATGTGATAGATGAAGGACGTTAAGATTTGATTTCCCGGAGATCCAATTTATAACCACTAGAGAGTCCCCCACAACCTGTAAATATCGAACTCCCTTCTTTCTAGCAAACCAAAATAGACTCCATAAAGCAAGCAATTCCGCTTGTGTATTAGTACCTGTACCAGCACACATCTTGAGCTTGATAGAATGTCCCAATTTAATGTTTAAAAGCATACCAGCTCCACATAACCTATTTTTCTGAGCACCGTCAAAAAATCCTACTGAGCAGGAGATATCAAAATTTGGATGTAGAAGGGTTTTGCAGTTCACCTTTACCTTGTTGAATTTGAATTCTTTAAAAAGTGCAATATCTCTAAACGCCACATGTGTAAAGAAGTACATTTTCCTTTCAAAAATGTACATGTTCCTGTTTTTCCAAACTTCACATAAGACAAACAAAGGAAGGTCTATGAATTTGGGTTTACTATGAAACCAGTTCTTCATACTTTTCTGAAAATTCATCTTGTTCTAGATTTCTTTAAAATTTAGAAGCTCTTGACAAGTACTCCAAACATGGTTTATAAATGGGCAAGTAACAAAAAGATGGGACATTGATTATGTATCTTGAAAACAGAGAATACAAACACCTGGCCCATTAAAACCCCTTCTCAATAAATTATCCCAAGTGAGAATTTTATTCTCCAAACTGAGCCAAATGAAACATCTGATTTTTGGTGGGATTTTCCACCTCCATAATTTTAAGGACCACCAATTTGACACAGAGTCAACATTTTCAGATACTACAAAATCATATGCAAGCTTTGCAGAAATGATGCCATTTGAATCTTCCCAATCCCATACCAGCATATCTAAATTCTTCGAAATTCGAATTCCAACGGCATTGAGTTTTGAAACATACCTTTTCCATTCTCCAACCAAATGTCCAGAGAGACCAAGTTCATCTAAGTTCAACCAAGCAGAACCGCTCCGATCCAAAATATCAAATTTTTAAACTTGTGCTAAAACATATATATTCTTGGAGTGTAAAGACGCAATCAGTTGTGAAGATAACTGATAATCTTCTTTTAAGCCAATGATAGGGTCAATACCAATGTATGCCTGTATACCTCGACCAATGTTCCAACTCAATCTTTTTTTCAGTCAAGGCAGTTTCCTGTAAAGTCCTTTCCAAATAACTGAATCATTTGAACTAATAAATGGAGTATTTCTGATCCAATGTGTGGGGAGAGCCGATTTTAAATACTTCCTTTTCAACACCTCACTCCAATACTATCACTGAAAAGTGCTCTCCATAGGGTTTTTGTGCCCAAATATTTTTCAAACCATAAAATATGTTTCAACCCCCATCCACCTAATTTCTTAGGAAGAGCAATATTTTTCTAGGCAGTTAAATGGAACTTGGAATGGCTTACGTTACCTGCCCACAAAAACTGAAACATTGTTTTCCTGATTGTTTCCAACACAATCCTTGGAACCATAGCCAAAGACATCCAATAAACTGAAATACTTTGCAGAACAAAATTTACCAAGACAAATCTTCCACCTAAGGATAAAAACTTGTAAGACCAAATATTTATTCTTCTCTCAATTCTCTGAATAAGCCACAACCAGTCATCATTCTTATAGTTATTTGGTTTAATTACAGAACCCAAGTACTTAAGACCATCCTGCAAATTCTTCCAATGGAAGGGAAAAAGAGATGAAATATGTTGACGCATGTCCAATTCATGTTCTGCCTCCGGACTATAAAAAAAAAGTGGATTTTTCTGGGCTAACTTTCATACCCGAAGCAGAACAGAAGAGATTTATAATCTCTGCAAAATTCCTCCATTCATAAACATTTCCTCTGCCAAATAAAGGACGTCATCAACGAACAACAAATGAGAGATTTGTAAAGTTGGTTGAAAGTGGATACCTTGTATTAGATTTTCTTTTTTTGTTGAGTTTATAAGCAGACTTAAGCCCTCAATTACCATACGAAAGATTAAAGGGGATAAGGACACCCTTGACGCAGCCCTCTATCACCTTTGAAAAAAGATTAAGGGTGCCCATTAACCAGGATTGCATAATTTGCACTCGAGAAAGCAAAAGCTAGTTCAAAAGCTAGTTTCAAGAAAGCAAAAATGTTGATCTAATCGGTTTTAAACTAAGTGCCTAATGCTCTAACTGCAGCCTCCCAAACTTTTATTGTAAATACTAAGCATAAAAGCATGAAATTAATATTTGGCTTAATAAGAACTTTATTTCTGGACCCCAATGATGTTAAGATTCAATATTCTAAGACAGAAAATATCAGCATTACATTTCATTTCACAACAATAGCATATACAGGATCACTGAAAGAACAACAAGCTAAGCATAAACACAAGAGACACAGATTTATCTTGGGAAACCCTCATGGGGTGGAAAACCCAGCAAAGCTTCCTCAATATAGATGACCAGCAAATACAAAGATGTAATCCTCAACCATGAGCCCCTTCTCCTCCATAGCAGATCTCTCTCTCACTTATGCGCTAATCACAAGTGAGTGAATGTGTGTTAAATGAGGAACACACCTCCTCTATTTATACACAACTCCGACTTGAATTTTACACAAACTAGGTCAGCCCCAACTTAACCACTTTACATAATGTTGACTGGGCCGACCCCTCTAGGGTGGTCTAATAACCCTTTAACCCACATGACTCATACAGGGCTGACCCCCACTAGGGAAGTCTAATAACCCAAGCTACCACATTCTCCACAGAGGAATAAAACATCTCTGGATATACAATAAGGTCTTCACGGAGGAATGAAACATCTCCGGAATAATAAAGTACAAATATAATATTCTTAGAAGTTACAATATTTCAACACTCCCCCTTAACGAGAAGGATATTATAACAACATATGCACGAGCAAGGAGTCATCAACTACATGATACACGATACATCTATAAATCATTGGAAGCTTTCTTTATATATCATCAGTAACTCAAGCAGTTACTGGAACATCTTCAATACTAGAACATCAATATCTTCAGTACTGAATCTTCATCTTCTGCAACACTTGAACAACTACAACAACATTAACATCTGGATCCTCACGATCAACAACATCGTCATCTAGATCATCACTATCAACAGCATCGTCATTTAGATCATCACGATCAACAACATCATCATCTCACGATGAACATCATTGTCATCACATGATCAGCATCATCATCATCACACAATCAGCATCATCATCATCACAATAGCATCAACTGGATTCTCCCGATCAACAACACAATAGCATCAACTGGATCCTCTCGATCAACAGCACAATAGCATCAACTAGATCCTCTCGATCAACAGCACAATAGAAGCATACCCTACAACACACATGATCTATTTAAGACACCATATCATGTCTAGGGACGATGCATTCCACTCGTCAACTTAGACAAAGTCTAAGGACCACCTCTCAGAGACATCTGTCTGCGGATCCATTTAGGACTGAAGTCCAGGGATGATACAATCCTCTCGTCAACTTAGGCAAAGTCTAAGGACCACCTCTCGGAGACATCTGTCTGCAAATCCATTTAGGACTGAAGTCCAGGGATGATACAATCCTCTCGTCAACTTAAACAAAGTCTAAGGACCACCTCTCGGAGACATCTGTCTACGGATCCATTTAGGACTGAAGTCCATGGATGATACAATCCTCTCATCAACTTAGACAAAGTCTAAGGACCACCTCTCGGAGACATCTGTCTGCGGATCCATTTAGGACTGACGTCCAGGGATGATACAATTCTCTCGTCAACTTAGACAAAGTCTAAGGACCACCTCTCAGAGACATATGTCTGCGGATCCATTTAGGACTGAAGTCCAGGGATGATACAATCCTCTCGTCAACTTAGACAAAGTCTAAGGACCACCTCTCGGAGACATCTGTCTGTGGATCCATTTAGGACTGAAGTCCAGGGATGATACAATCCTCTTGTCAACTTAGACAAATTCTAAGGACCACCTCTCGGAGACATTTGTCTGCGGATCCATTTAGCACTGAAGTCCAGGGACGATACAATCCTCTCGTCAACTTAGACAAAGTCTAAGGACCACCTCTCGGAGACATCTGTCTGTGGATCCATGTAGGACTAAAGTCCAGGGATGATACAATCCTCTTGTCAACTTAGACAAAGTCTAAGGACCACCTCTCGGAGACATCTGTCTGCGGATCCATTTAGGACTGAAGTCGAGGGATGATACAATCCTCTCTCGTCAACTAGGGACCACTTCTCGACCTCATCGTCGAAACAGGCAACCTCATCATTGACCTCACCGTCGGAACAGGTAACCTCATCATCAATACATGTATCCTCATCATCGATACAAGTATCCACATCATCAATACAAGTATCCTCGTCATTGATACAAGTATCCTCATCATCGATACAGTATCCTCATCAATACAGGTATCCTTATCATCGACCTTACCATCGATATAGGCAATCTCATCATCGATACAAGTATCCATATTGATACTAGTATCCAAGTATCATCATCGACCATATCACTCCCCCTTTCGAGGAGGGTCCTTCCAAGCTTGTCTCGGGAATATTCAAACTTTATTCGAGACAGAGGTTTGGTCAATACATCAGCAACTTGTTCGTCAGTTCTCACATGCTCGAGCTTGATAGCTCCTTTCTGCACCATATCCCGTATATAGAAATATTGGATCTCTATGTGCTTTGACTTATCATGAAACACTGGATTCTCTGTCATATTGATACAACTCTGGTTGTCACACTGGATCACAGTGGGTTCCATCTCTAAGTCAAACAATCCTGATAATGATTTCTGAAGCCATATCACTTCACAACTAGCAGAGCAAGTAGCTATATATTCCGCTTCAGCTGTGCTGAGAGCCACACTAGACTGCTTGCTGCTAAACTACGAGATCATGGTAGATCCCAGACAATAACATCCGCCCGATGTGCTTTTCATGTTTGATACACTTCCTACCCAATCAGCATCTGTGTAGCCATACAATCTGAAGTAATGATCTCCAAGATAATATAGACCAAAGTCTAACGTACCCTTTAGGTACCTCATCACATGCTTTGCAACTACCAAGTGAACACATCTAGGTTCCACTAGATACTGACTTAAGGTGTTCTCAACAAAGCATATATTTGGCTTGGTGTTCGTCAGATACATCAATGACCCAATAACCTGTCTATACAGAGTTCCATCCACTAACTCTAATGAGTCATCCGCTAATAGCTTCAAGTTGGAATCCATCAGAGTGGTCATTCCAACACATCAAATATTTTTAAGATTTCTCAGCATACTTTCCCTGGTTGAGAAAGATTCCTTCTGAGCCTTGCCATACTTCCAGTACTAGGAAGTAATTCATCAATCCGAGATCTTTCATTTCGAACTCTGTAGCTGGCTTCTTATTGCTTTCCATGATCTGTTTCTCATTCCCTATCAGAAAGAGATCATCCACATATAATAATAGTATCATCCATAACCTTAAGGTAAAGGTTAGGATCAGCATTACTTTTGGTAAATCCCAAGCTTCTCAAGAAGCTATCAGTTCTCCCTCTGTGACTGAACATCATTCCTACTCTGAGTGATCTTCTGCATATCTATCAGTGACATCTCTCGTCAGATGGGTCTACTGATATGAGCCTCAAGATCATTCGAATTCTTGTGGTGAGTTCTTTCTTGCATCCATCTAAGAGAAGAATGTCATATGTATATAGAAACCATCTTCAACCTTGCAGGAAAGGTTGAAATCCGCATCACCCATGGTGATCATTAAGCTCATCAAATGACTATCAATCCTGAGTACCCGTACAGAGCTTTCTTGAATCCTGGGAGTTTTCTTGATTCGCATTTCTTCTTCAATTACACCATTAAGAGAATGGTCTAGCCACTCGTCATGATCCTCTTCCTCTTTCTAAGAGAATCTTCTAGCCACGAGCCTTCTATAGTATGTTTGATTTGTAAGTCTTCTCATCCATCACTTGTTCGGTATTCATCAGTCTTCATGATCTTTCCTACAAATCAAAGTTAATTACATGGTTAGTAATACTTCATAATCATCAAATCATGTTGACATGATAATCTATTATGCATACAGATATGATTCACATAGTTATGCAACTATATTGACCAATACTTTGGCTCAACACTTTTCCATATCATGTATGCATACAGTGGCTATCTAGATGCCTTCCATCTCTACCAGAACATACTATCAAGAGCGTGCATAGCTCTCAGCATGTCAGCAAAGAGGTTTCATTCTAGACAAGCAACAATGGAATGTTTGTCCAACTTACCAATCATATGCATATTAGTAGTATACTGTTCAAGGCTATATGAATGCTGACACTCAGCATGATATATTCTAGGAATACAAATATGCATACAACTATTACAAGCAATATCATTTACTATTTTAGAGATTCAAATAACAACTCAAATACTTATCTTTTATGTTTGTGTGGTTGCCTCCCGCTTGTTCTCTATATGTCTTTTGAACTTCTATTCATTATGTACCACTATGCATGCTTAAGTGTGTACTAGTGTCATCCTCATGATCTCATACACAAACATACATTCATTAGTATAATCTCAACACTATCAAAACATTATAATTCTAAATAATCTGAAGTATGATTATTTCATACACAGGTATACTTACCTAAGATCCTAACAAAGTTGGATTCTAAATTGATATAGGAAAACATACCTAGATTATCAAGCTTGGTTATGTCTTAACATACCCAAACAATATCTTCTTTCTTCTCTTCAATGATTTAGAGATCTTGCGCCAGAACCTGCATATCTCATAAGTTAAGCATAGTAGAACAAAGCCATACATACCTCGTAAGTAGAGCTTCTATGTGGTCAAAGACTATGGATGAGTCTTTGTCTTTATGTCATCATGGTCATAGAACTTGATTTGTCTTTCTTGATGTACATGTATCTTGTTAGCAGACAACATCATCCTCACACAACACCACAAGTGCATTAGTATAGTCATATAACCCTAATCAATGAATTCAAATGCATTCATACTTTTAATAGGGTGATAAGACAATTCTAAGATTAATCAAGATTGTACTAACCTCAATAATATGAATACAAACATATCATGAACAGATTTCAACACATACCTGTATCTCCTCAAGTCATACCTGTCGATATTTCTTGTAGTCTTCTTATGTAAGGCCTTAGCCTCATCTCCCTCTAAAACTGGAACTTCTTCACTTATGCAGGTGTCAAATTCATTCTCTTCTAGGATTAACCCAATCCACTTTGATTTGTTGAAACTAGATCTGGAGCTGGATTAGGGTTTGTCAGAGAAAACCTAAAAATTTAAACTTTGAATTTTAAACTTTCGAATGGATGGAAAGATGTGGCTTGCTAAGCTGATCAAGCTGATATACTTCAATTTTGAAAACTGCAAAATTTGACCTCTCAAAATTGCCTTCGAAACTTCTGGATTCACTGGACAGGACCCCGAACTAGGGTTTGATAAAGCCCACCCTTCTATCCAACCAAAAGGTTCGATCCAAAGTTCTAAACTTCAATTTTTCTAAGGATCTTCCAGCCGTGGTCACAGATTTCAAAAATTCCAACTTTTGAAAAAGCCCTAATTTTTCACCTTTCCGATCAAAATCTCGAACTAGGGTTTGATCAAGCCCTGCCTTCTGCCCAACCAAAAAATTCGATCTTGGTCTCTAAATTTCGATTTTGATGAGGAGAATTCAGCCGTGGACTCTGATTCCACAAATTCCAACTTTCTCCGAAGCCCTAAATTCCCACAGCAGTGATAAGCCAAGCATGAAGGTGCTCAAAAAACAATTCTGTTTTGACAGAAATATGTACCTAATTGTTTCTGGTGCATCTCTCAAATTATGAATCCACATAGTCTGAAACTTCTATCTGTGGTAGCCTGACCTATCATCTTTCCAAAACCATAGGTCTGACCTCAATTGGATTTTCTGAGAGGGATTTATACCAAGTGTCGCAACGTGACCTGTTTATGGGATAAAACAGGAGAGCGAACTTGTACGGCGTGCCACGTGTCACTGGTTCAACTTCGGGCTCTGAACAAATTACCTGAGAAACTAAAGTCCATTATCTACCTATCACTTTTTACGAAATTTCATTTAGAGCTTCCTAGCCCAAGTTGTGACATTTTTTCCTAGGTCACTTGTTTATGACTGAGATTTGGAAGAGGCAGAAACCCTAACTTGTACTTATCATAAATCACAAAGTACAATGAATTAGAGGTTGTCCTTTGGAGACAAGGTATAGGGTTATGTTATCTATGACCTATAAAGGTTTCAGATCCTGAACCTTTGCCAAAATGGATTTATAGCGAAAGTTCCATGATGACTGGTTTTTGCTATACAAAACCCTAACCTTCAAATTGTCGCAAGTGAAGCAAGTGTCGTAAGTGCCATACATTGCCTTCCTTCAGGTTAGATATGACACCATGTTAGGATTCAATATTCTAAGATAGAAAATATCAGCATTACATTTCATTTCACAACAATAGCATATATAGGATCACTGAAAGAACAACAAGCTAAGCATAAACACAAGAGACACAGATTTATCCTGGGAAACCCTCATGGGCTAGAAAACCCAACAAAGCTTCCTCAATATAGATGACCAGCAAATACAATGATGTAATCCTCAACCATGAGCTCCTTCTCCTCCATAGCATATATCTCTCTCACTTATGTGCTAATCACAAGTGAGTGAATGTGTGTTAAATGAGGAACACACCTCCTCTATTTATACACAACTCCGACTTGACTTTTACACAAACTAGGTCGGCCCCAACTTAACCACTTTACATAATGCTGACTGGGCCGACCTCTCTAGGGTGGTCTAATAACCCTTTAACCCACATGACTCATACAAGGCCGACCCCCACTAGGGAAGTCTAATAACCCAAGTTACCACATTCTCCACGGAGGAATAAAACATCTCTGGATATACAATAAGGTCTTCACGGAGGAATGAAACATCTCAGGAATAATAAAGTACAAATATAATATTCTTAGAAGTTACAATATTTCAACAAATGACCAATGATGCTTCTGCCCTCCCCCTCCTAAAAACGAGATTTTTATTAATCGAAAACGCATTTTGGGAACGTCTCTCGTATCGACCGGGATCACCCCCAACATACCAAACTTGCTTTGAGATAACTGAATGGGCTTATAATCTAGTTTAGTATACTTAAGTATAGTATTCTAGGAAATTATTTTGGATTGGAAAAAACATATATACAGATAGGCCCAAGCCAATATATTAAATATGAAACATACAATTTACTACTAAAACTTGTAAATTTTGACGAAGATTATGAAAAAAAAAACATATTTTATGTAAATATATGCGATATTAAAAACTAAAAATGATCAAATTTTTTAAGACCCAAAAAATAACCAATTGACCAAATTTTGCCCCTAAAAATTTCTCGTCACGTGTAATGGATAAAAGATCCTCCATGTCCTTTTTATCTCTTCTTTCAGCATACACCCATTCAAAATAAAATCATCATACCTGCGTTGAACAGCGGTTAATCCATGCATGTGGTCACTCAGTATGGGAACATGGCTTCCGGTTCCAGTCAATGTAATGAGTAATCAATATTCAATAGACGTTGTTGCAGCCGCATAAGGCCGCCATGATCTCCAAGCGCACACAATTAACATCATGAGAATAATAGCACTTTTATATCGATCCATTTCTTCCTCTCCAATTGCGACGTTCTTTGAATCCTAAACCCATATATTCACGATCACAGCAAAAATTGAGAGAAGGAGAAATGGGCCATAATGGAGTTACTTGGAAAGAGGCGAAGAAACTGTGAAATTTGTCAATTAGTTTCATTCTTACACGTCCTGCATAAAATGAAAAGGACAGAAACTGGTGAAGTCCACTCAACAAATGTTGATTACATGCAATCACCATCATTGAAAATTTGGAAAGATAAATAGGTGAGTAAGTTCCCAGATTGGAAAATTCATAGAAAGAGAAATTAACGTATAGGTCACGGCAAGAGTGGGGTTCACGGTGAACTGACTTCAAGCATTTTATGATTACGGTGAAAGTTCTGTAAGCTTAAATTTCAGATTCTAAAAAATGCGGAATAAAACTCTGAAATAGAATCGAAATAGAAATACCGAATAGATCATACCTCCAGCCATTGATGCTACTTGACTTGCTGTAGAAGATTTCCCTGTTCCACAAGATTTAGCTTCCTGTACTGCACTTCCAAGCTCTACTTTCTCTTTCTTGATGGTGTAAAACTGAAGGGGATTGAGTTAGCGAGTTTGGGGACCAAACAAAAGTCTTTATAGCCCAGCTTCCATCAAGCTTCTATTGTCTATGTGTCAATTATTCCACAGATCAAGATAGAGAACCGCTAAGGGAGTTATGGACCATTCCCGAAGCTCTCAACGAGAAATCATTTATTTCCTTAATTAGTTGAAGAGTTGTCAATATTAGTTAAGAGAGCTTACATTCTCCCACTTGGTCCATACTTCCAAACTTAATGTCTCATCTTAAAACCTATTGACAATCTGTATTAAGTAATAGATACAAGAATCATGGCGATAAGTCCTCTTATGACAAGTATTACCTTCCATGTATTACTATGTATTTATTGCTATTTTAATTTATGTGGCAACAATTTCTTAATGAATAAACCTTATGTTTATTCTTGGTCCTCATAGATGAATTTTCTCAAATTAAATTAAGGTGCACATATGTATGAGAAAAAACAACACAGTAATTAAGAATTTCATTAAAAATAACATTGTCCATACAATGAGAAACTACATAATGGAACCAAGTCCCATATTCATTACATGATCCTTGAATTTAAACGGTGGCATGCCCTTAGTCAAAGGATCAGTGATCATAAACTCAGTGTTGACGTGCTCAATGACCACTTTCTTTTCTTTAACACGTTCCCTTATGGCTAAATATTTAATGTCGATGTGTTTATTTCGACTCCCACTTTTGTTGTTTTTAGCCATAAAAACAGCAGCTGAATTGTCACAATACATTCTCAATGGCTTAGAGATAGAATCCATAATTCTAAGCCCATAAATGAAACTCTTAAGCCATACACCATGTAAAGTAGCCTCAAAACAGGAGACGAACTCGGCTTCCATAGTGGAAGTGGCAATCAAGGTCTGCTTGGCACTCCTCCATGATACAGCTCCACCGGCCATCATAAAAATGTATCCTGATGTTGATTTGCATGAATCAACACATCCAGCAAAGTCAGAATCTGAGTAGCCAATTACTTCCAAATTGTCCATTCGTCTATACATAAGCATGTAGTCTTTAGTTCCTTGAAGATACCTCATTACTTTCTTTGCAGCTCTCCAGTGGTCTATACCTGGATTACTCTGATATCGTCCCAACATTCCCACAACAAATGCAATGTCGGGTCTTGTGCAGACCTGAGCATACATTAGGCTTCCAACAGCAGAAGCATATGGAATGTTATTCATTTGTTCCCTTTCAAGGTCGTTCTTCGGGCATTGATTCAAATTGAACCTATCACCCTTCACAATGGGAGCTATACTTGGTGAACAATCCTTCATTCGAAATCTCTCTAAAATTTTATTAATATAGGTTTCCTGAGATAGACCCAAGATGCCTCGAAATCTGTCTCTATGGATCTTAATTCCAATGAAATAAGATGCCTCACCCATATCCTTCATATCGAAATTTTTAGAGAGAAATTGTTTCACCTCATGCAGCAAACCCTTATCATTGGTTGCCAGCAAAATGTCATCCACATATAAAACAAGAAAACAAATTTTACTCCCACTAACTATCAGGTATATACATTGATCCATAATGTTTTCTACAAAACCAAAAGAAGAAATTACATTATGGAATTTCAAATACCATTGGCGGGATTCTTGTTTTAAACCATATAAGGATTTCTTGAGCTTGCAAACCAATTGCTCACCATCACTAGAGGGGAATCCTTCAGGTTGTTTCATGTAAACCTCCTCCTCTAGATCTCCATTTAGAAAAGTCATTTCACATCCATTTGATGCAACTCCAAGTCGAAATGGGCTACCAATGCCATAATAACGCGCAAGGAATCTTTCTTAGATACAGGAGAGAAAGTCTCTGTGTAGTCGATTCCTTCTTTCTGAGTGAATCCTTTAGCAACAAGTCTAGCCTTGTATCTCTCAATGTTGCCCAATGAGTCTTTCTTTCTCTTAAAGACCCATTTACATCCAATGGCTTTTGCACCATTAGGCAACTCAACAAGATCCCAGACTTCGTTACTCTTCATAGAATTCATCTCTTCCTTCATGGCATCGTACCATAGTTCTGATTCTTTGCAATTCATGGCTTGTGAAAAGGACTCGGGATCATTTTCATCTCCAACGTTATAGTCAGATTCTTGCAGATACACAACATAATCATCAGGAATTGTTGATTTCCTTAGTCTAGTAGATCTTCTTAATGTTGTATCACTACCTTCTTGAGAAGTATGTGGTTCAACTCGTTGTTCAAAAGTTCTTGGAAACTCTTGGACTACCTGATCTACTAGAATGCCGTCAGCAGCTTGTGGAACTTCAACAATTGGTTGTTCAACACCAGTTTGTACTTGAGGGGTGCTGTGAACAATAACCAATCTATCACTTGAGGTGGAAGGTTGAGATTCTGAATGATCCTTCTCAGAAACTATGTTCCTGGTTAGATCGCTCCCACTGATCAAGTCATTTTCAAGAAATTTTGCATTTCTTGATTCCACAATCCTAGTGCCGTGAGATGGACAATAAAATCTGTAACCTTTAGACCTTTCAGCATATCCAATGAAATACCCACTAATGGTCCTTGGGTACAGCTTCTTTTCTTGTGGATTATATATTCTCACTTCAGACGGGCATCCCCAAACGCGCATATGTCGCAAACTCGGTTTCCAACCTTTCAATAATTCATATGGCGTTTTAGGAACGGCCTTGGTTGGAACTCAGTTTAATATATACATTGTTGTCTTAAGTGCTTCAGTCCACAAGGATTTAGGAAGATTGGAGCTGCTAAGCATACTCCGCACCATGTCCAATAAATTTTTGTTTCTTCTTTCTGCTACACCATTCTGGTCGGGTGAATTAGGCATGGTGTATTGGGTAACAATCCCATGCTCTTGGAGAAATTTTGCGAATGGCCCAGGTGTTTGTCCATCTTCTATGTATCTACCATAATATTCTCCACCTCTATCTGATCTCACGATCTTAATTTGCTTGTCGCATTGTTTCTCTACTTCAGCCTTAAAGATCTTAAAGACATCTAATGCTTCGTTCTTATTATGAAGCATGTAGAGATACATATATCATGAGTAATCATCTATAAAAGAGATGAAGTATCTCTGACCATGTGAGTCCATGTCTGGACTACATATATCAGTATGTATGATCTCTAATATGTCTGAACTTCTATTGGCACCTTTCTTCGACTTGTTGGTTTGCTTTCCTTTTATGCAATCCACACAAGTCTCAAAATCAGTAAAATCCAGAGTATTAAGTATCCCTTCATTTACCAATCTTTTAATTCTTTCTATGGAGATATGACCTAGTCTCCGGTGCCATAATTTAGATGAATCATCATTAATAACACATCTTTTAGTGCCAGTGTTAACATGCATTGAATCATAAGTGACATTGTTTTGTAAATTAATGCAATAAAGACCATCAGACAAAATACCATTCCCAAGACAATCAGATTTATAAAATAAACTGAAAGATATTTCTGAAAAATTGAAGGAATATCCAAAAGGTACAAGCCTTGAAACTGAAATCAAGTTTCTAGAAAAACTTGGAACATAAAAGGTCTTTTCTAATTCTAAAACAAAACCACTACTTAAAGTTAAACAACATGTTCCTATAGCTTCCACATGCGAGCCCATCTTGTTTCCTGATAAGATGCTTTGCTCACTTCCCACTGGCTTCCTTAGGCTTTGAAAACCCTGCAAGGAATTCGAAATGTGAATTGTTGATCCAGAATCAATCCACCAAGTGTTAATATTGACATTTACCATATTAGATTCATAACAAACAAACGAGATTGCATTACCTTTGTCCGCAAGCCATTTCTGAAATTTTTCGCATTCCTTCTTCATGTGTCCCTTCTTTTTACAGAAGAAACACTTGGAAACCTTTTTAATATTAGCTTGGGGAGGTACTTTACCTTTCCCTTTCTTATTGGCTTGAGATTTTCCCTTCCTATGCATTGCCAGCATTGCACTTTTTCCCAGTTCCATTACTAGTCTTTCTTCCTCTTGAACACACATGCTCATAAGTTCATTAATTGACCATTTATCCTTATGTGTGTTGTATGAGATTTTGAAAGGTCCATATTGGTGCGGAAGGGTGTTCAGGATGTAGTGCACCAGGAAAGACTCCGATATTTCAACCTCGAGTTTCTTCAATTGAGCCACAGTATCCCTCATCTGCATGATGTGCTCGTGCACACCTTTCACACTGGTGAGTCTTAGGGATGAGAACTTCATGATTAGGGTGCTTGCTAGTTCCTTGTCTGAAGTGACGAATTGATCATCAATGGCCTTCAGCAAGTCTCGAACCTTTTCATGCTAATCAACGGAACCACGAATACCAGCTGAAATTTTAGTCTTAATGAATATCATGCTAAGGCGATTAGATCGTTCCCATCGTTCATAAAGCATGATGTCCGTTGCAGTGCTGGTATCAGTGAGTGCTGGTGGTTCATTTTTCCTAATAGCATAATCTATGTCCATCCATCCCAAATGAAGGAGAATTCTCTCCTTCCAGACTTTATAGTTATGTCCCTTAAGTTCAGGGATATCAAAATGAATTTCGGAGAAATTTGCAGGTTGTACAACTGCATAAAAATAAAGATCACATGCTTACATTAAAATTTGAGACCAAATAAAATTTTCATGTTTTACCAATGTAAATTCATGCTTTAAGATTGAATCTAATGACATAAAAATTGCCTGTGGGCTAAATTTTTAATTCAAGCAGATTCAAATATTCATTATGATAAAACTATTAATTCATAATTCCTGTGGGTAAGTTATGAATAATTCAATATTTTATCCTAATTAATTACATAAATATAATAAAAATTCCTGTGGGATAAAATTTATTATATTCAGTATAATTAATTACAATTAATGTTTAAATATTCTTTACGTGATCTTAATCAAACATAATATATAATATTATTTAATTAGAGATGCTGTGGCTATTCTCTAATCAATTAAAATTATATAGATCACTAGACATTATTACTTTTATGCATAAAATTAAATTGATATTAATCACATCAGCAAATGAAATATATATTCAAGTGGCCTCGGAAAAATTCCTAATAGCACCTTATTATAAAACTTTATCGAACACCATAATAAAAAACATTATCTAACACCCTAGCATCATGCAGGGATAAAAATAAACGTTCGACAGGATTTTGCTGGGAAACATATATCAATTTTTACACAGAAACTAAGCAGCTAAAAAATAATGTAACCTTAACCTAAATTATGGAGATATCTAATTTAATAAAAAATAAAAATACACTCTCTCTTGATGAGTCTCACTCGCATAGGCAGAGGTTACATTCCAGCTCTATATCAAACAAAAAATGCAGCGATTACTAATCTTTACTGCGTATGAGCAGAGTTCGTATCACACAAAAGAATGCAGAGATACTGGATGAATAGATCTATTATCCTGGAGGGATCACTAAGAAAAATAAACCAGACATCGCTTTGCCATAAGAGACGCTGTTGACAAAAAACAAGCAACACACAGGAAAACTATTCAACGTTCTAGCTAGTAAATTTTCCCTACTTCGTGATGCTGGAAACATCTAATATAAGACAAAGAATCAATACATACCCCAAAACCAAAAACTAGCTATGCGAATCTCAAATCTCCACAATTATCAATATTGTCAAAAATGCATAAAAAACTTTAAAATGCAAATCGCACTTGATAATATAAAACAAAGTGCTAGTTGCAAATAATCCGAATAGGCTATCACAATGTGATTCCATTCCTACAGGTTTATCAATATAACCCGAGATCTTCTTATTTTACAGAAAACGTCTTCCTCATTCGCTATAACATTCAAAACTATAAAACAAAGTGCAAATTGCAACAATCCAAATCAGAATAGAGACCTTCAGCAGAGAATACGACTCAGAGATGCGTTTTTCATTTATCCACAGGCAAAATAGGAAAACGATTTACATCAATAGTGGCAATCCTGGATCTATCTGCATTCATACAATACAAAAAGAACCCACTCGGCGTAGATCCATAGATCGCATCATAAAAGAAGGGAACAAAAATAAAACACAGACCCTGAGATCACCCCAATGGACGTAAAGCAGGTAGGATGGACTCACGAGTGGCTGGACAGAGCTCCAAGGCTCACGGTTTAGTAAAATATGGAAATAGAAGACATATAAACAACAGCAATCCAAACATCAAGGCAGAGATAAAATTATGCTCTGATACCAACTGTAAGCTTAAATTTTCGATTCTGAAAAATGCGGAATAAAACTCTGAAATAGAATCAAAATAGAAATACCGAATAGATCATACCTCCATCCATTGATGCTACTTGACTTGCTGTAGAAGATTTCCTTATTCCACAAGATTTAGCTTCCTGTACGGCACTTCCAAGCTCTGCTTTCTCTTTCTTGATGGTGTAAAACTGAAGGGGATTGAGTTAGCGAGTTTGGGGACCAAACAGAAGTCTTTATAGCCCAGCTTCCATCAAGCTTCTATTGGCTATGTGTCAATTATTCCACAGATCAAGATAGAGAACCATTGAGGGAGTTATGGACCATCCTCGAAGCTCTCAACGAGAAATCAGTTTTACAAGTTCTACTTTAGTTGGATAGGTGGAGGTTGTGATTATGGTGAAAGTTCTATTTAGTTGAATAGATGGAGGCTGTGATTATGGTGAAAGTTCTACTACAGTTGGATAAATGGAGACTCAGAGTTTACAAAGTTACAAAAAAGTTTATCAATAAAATAATAAAATGGTAAAGTGAATTCTGTATGGTGATAGCTGTAAAGTGAGTTCTACTTCAGTTGATTGATTGAAAGTTCTACTTTAGTTAGATAAATGGAGGCTGTGATTACGGTAAAAGTTTTATTTAATTGGATAGATGAAGGCTGTGATTACGGTGAAAGTTCTACTTTAATTGGATAAATTCAAGTTCAAAGTTTACAAAATTACAAAACAGTCCATCAATAAAAATAGTAAAGTGAATTCTGTATGGTGATAGTTGTAAAGTGAGTTATGTATGGTGATAGCTCATAAAATGGATACATATATATGATGAACTTTATGATTAAGATATAATTTTCATACTATTTAAGATCTGACAAGATGTGATATCTAAATATATATAACATATAATTTATTTAAAATCATTTTTAAATACTTTTAAAATATTATAAGTTTCTTTTGAAGATTTAGATTGCTTCACAAATTCTCAAACCTTAAAACGAACAATAAAATTTGTACGAACCGTCAAATATCACTAGTGATTCGGATTTCAACTTGCATCCCATGTGTGGAAACTATTTTTAAGACCATGATAAAAACCCATCTGACAAGAAATAAAAATAAAAATAAAGGAGATTTGAAATCAAAACAATCACATTAAGTGCGTATCTTTTGGAACCCTAAAATGTAATTATGCAAAACAAAAAGTCTTCCGAAAAGCAAAACAACTATATTAAGTGCATCTAGTAAATCTTCTTTAAAGTCTTAAAGTAGCTATAGTTGTCCTTCGAGTGGTTTTGAATCCTTTCACGCGTGATATGAGTGCCATTATATTGACTTTTATTTTTGTGATTTTCTTTATCATTTGCTTTAATTTATTTTTTAATTTTAGATAAATATAAATTTATAGTATTAATATTTATAAATTACAAATTAATATTTGATTTTAATGATTCTTTCTTTAACTGTGATTTTATGATTTTAGTAATTCTTTCTTTATTTATGAATATATAACATAATTTAAATACCCTTGATCAATTATAGTTGTAATTGCATATCTAGTCCATAACCATATCCTATTCTATCTGTCTATCCTACAATTCTAGATTGAGATTGAGTTCTGAATATTGTAGATCCCATGGTTCTAGATTTATACCCAAATTGATATCCAATTTAAGCACATGTAGCAGAGTGCCTAATTTACTTAGTTTCTCAAGCGGATCTAACTCTAGTTGTATTTAATCGAGTTGATCTTAATCCAGAGTAGGATATTGAAGTAACCATCATCGAAATCTCATCCAGGGTGATCATCTCACTAGTAGATAAAGTGTGTTTTATTACCAAAGAAGTAAAAACATTAGTCTTGAAATTTGTGAAGAGTGATATACAACTAATTTTGCTTATTTAATATGAATACAGTAAAATAAATCAAATATAATACTAAAAAAATAGTCATAATTGTAGTTTGGTCATTAAAAAAGCCTATTTATCTAAAAAAAATAGTCATAATTATAATTCAATAATAATAAATAGAATATCCATCTAACAAAATATTCACAATTATATTTAAAAAAATCAATAATAATATATAATTAATTATTTTTAAATAATATTGGTTTTACACGATATATCTATTA